>BSBM01001122.1:5827500-6427500 GCA_027924585.1 Larix kaempferi
TGATGTAACTGTATGAATCCTTGATGTTAGATGTCTGATGTTACATGTATGAATCTATGATGTATTGTGTATGCAATTGAGTATTAACTCATTGAAAAATAATAAAATTAGATTATACTATTTTAGAATCCATGATGTAAGATGTTATATGAATCATTTTATTGAATTTTTTTTTCGCTTTTAGATTTTCATTATAAATTAAAAAATATAAATATAAAATGTATATTTATAAAAAAAATTAAGGTTAGGGTTCCGAGTCCTCGATTCCTATTTTTGGGATGAGTGTCGAATCTGTATCGGATTCTTCAGCCGATTCTGACCACACCCACGATTCTTGTAACCTTTCACTTGGTGGACACCTTAGGTGAGACTTTGAGTGGTAACACAGCCAATGTTATGAATTCAGAAACTAAGAAAGCTAGATTTAAGAGATTTGTTCTCATTCTCTGTTAAATTTGTTCTTTACAAACAATGATACTGTTATTGTTTGTCATGTCAGTGCAGGTAACTTACTTGGATGATCATTGTCACTTGAAATTTAAACTCATTGTAGCTTAAATCTGCCTCTGACTTTTGTCAAATCTGATGGCAGATTGGAGGTATGAGATTCATTTTTGAGATGGATAAGAGGCTTGCAAAGAAACAAATTGAACCAATACTTCAGGCCAGATTTTGTGGTTAATATGTAAGTAGATCTTAGTCAGGTTTTTCAAGCAAGGCATTTATTGAAATAATTTGCTCTCCACATCAGTATTTTGTTGCTATAGTAAACAATAAGAGTGCTTTGCCCAAAGCCTTTCTTTCAGCTCTTGGAATGTAGTTTATCTGTTTCATTGCTAATTGATTCTGTTTTCTTGCTCTAAAGTCCCTTCAAATATCATTTAACATCCTTATGGCAAGCAGTTGAGTTCATGGTGCATTCTAATTGCCCAAGGGCAGTGTTTGACATCAATAGTATATTGTGTATGCTTAAAATGAGAAAACAGAATCATTGAATATTATGAGTGCTCGAGTGGGTTGTGTCCCTTCGCTTCTCTCACTTTGTTAGTTGAGTGCACCTTGGGGAGGCAGTATGTGTATTAGAAATACAGACATTTCCATTGGTAACAATGCAGCAACAATTTCAATGACAGAAATGTGATTTCAACATTCAAATCATAGAGTTATGTTTTACAACTTATGTTTTGATTGTGATACCAGATTTACACTCTTGGAGTTCATGTTTCTCCACTAAAATGAAATGAAGGTATTCATGAGATCTATAGAGCATGAGTTTAAGCAAGAGTTTTTCTTTTGCTCTATTTTATATTGTCCCACAGTGCTTAATATGTCTTGTCTTCATTATTTGTATGTCTGGGGGTTGATAAATTTACAGGAATTATAACATCCATGCAATGACCATTGAGTTTATGTATTTGAGTTTACCCCATTTTATTGTTATTTTCTTTGGTCCTTTTACTAATATGGATTCTAGATTTTTGGAGATGCCTTTGGCACTCTTGCATGGCCATTGTGGCTTGCCATAGTTTTGAGACCTATTGACTTGTTTTGATCATTTGTTTAACATGTGTTTTACTCTTTGTAGGCTACGAAAAAAAACAAGGTCCAAGGCCAGAGCCCCCAATATAAAATTGTGGGTTTGTTTTTGGTTTGTTTTGGGTTTTTTCAGCCCATTGTAAACTAATTTCGATTAAAGAATTATGGTTGTAATCTAATCTTAGATGCTATAATATTGTATTGCAAACGGTGATGATAATACAATGAAATAGAGAGAGGAGTAGCACTTAGATAAGTTGGTTTTCTCGGTTAAAGGGTTCTAGGGTAAATATCTGTGTACTGTGTGTGAACCTTTATTATTTCTTGTGTTTTAGATTTTGTTTGGTATTGCTTATCCTGCACAGGTTTATCAAAGTCTTCATCTGGTATTAGAGTGAGGTTATTGGATTTAGGGGGATGCCTATGTTCCTAGGGTTTAGCTCTTTTCATGAAGAGCAAGGGTATCTTGGGTTTGTTATAAACCCGTGTTTGATTGCGAGCTTTGTGCAATGAATCTTGTGAAGAAAATGGCGAGCAGTTCTAGAATAAAAATAGAGAAATTTAACAGCCAGAGCTTTGAGTTATGGAAATTGAAGTTGGAATATCTTGTAGATAGAGAACAATGGGTTGAGGTGGATCCAAGTACAAAATCGACTAGTGAGAGGCACAATTTGACTTTGCCTCTCGGATTCAATGTTGTTCAACTTCTTTGGAGAAAACAATGCAAAGAAGTTGTGGAATAAGTTGAGGAATTTGTATCAATTAAAGTCCCTAGTAAACAAGTTATTTCTTCGAAAGTTGTATCATCTTAAGATGGAGGATGGTGACTCCATTGCAAATCATCTAAATGTTGATGTTAATGTAGCATCGGAATATATTCTTATTGTATTCAAGTCGGCCAAAAGAATAAGTCAAAACCCTAACAAAAAATATATGAAATATATTTTTATATTTGACTATGTCAAGTTGGCCCTACTAGTTATGATTGAAAGAACTATAAATAAATGACATGTGCCTCTCATTTGATCATCGTTCATTCGCTCATCTCTCTTGTATTTGCGATTTGGTCTGAGGGTTTCTAAGGTGGCTGAACTTATGTTTTGGGGTTTCTTCATCTCATGAGAGATAAGTATCTTCTTCTTGTACTAGGGTTCTTCATTGGCATTGTACTTGTTCTTATGAAGTTAATATTAAGAGAAGTTTGCTGGGTTTTCTTCACCGTGAAGGTTTCCCGGGATAAATATTTGTGTCTACTGTGCTTAGCTATTTTTCTGTGATCCTATTGTTATATGGTTGATATTTTTTCAGTGTATGGTTATGCTATGATGAATTTGGCTAAGGAAATTAAATATCACATGGCAGTAATCATCATGATCTGGAAAATTACTGTAAATTTCAACATGGTATTAGAGGCTAGAGCTAGGTTGTTGACAGGTTCAAATTTGTCTAAGCACAGTTCAGATCTGCACAGTTCTGCAGAAGGGTTTCAGTCCGAATTTTATGCAGGATGTTTGGATCAAGGAGTTGAGCATTGGGGCAATCTTTTGCATGAGAAAAGTCGCCTTGCCCTAGCGCATCCCCTGGAAGCTTCATGTTGAAATATGGAAGAGGTTTCATACCTCTAAAAGTTCAGTTTCAGACCTAAAGAAAAGCTTCAGATCAGATTTTTCAGAGAGGTCGTTGGGCCCCTATAATTGGACGCTGGGCTTGTTTCTTTCACAGAACAGTGCGCTCTTTCTTAGCACACCCCTTGCAACCACAATGTTGGAATTTTGAGAATATTAAAGTTTCGAGGTTTAGTCACAATGGTGGTTGGCCTTAGGATTGAAGACAGGTTGGAAGGGGCCACAAACTTTTGTACATGGAAAGGAAGGATTCTTCTTCTCTTAGAAGAATTAGATCTTCAGGATCATGTGAAGCAAGTTATTCTAGAGCCAGAGGGAGTTAGAGATAAAGCCAGACATAAGAAAAATGAAGCCTCTGCCAAGAGGATCTTGGTAGACTCTGTCAGAGATAATTTGGTCTCGCATATTATAGCTTTAAAGACAGCCAAGGAAATGTATGATGCCTTGGAGAAGTTGTTTGAAAGTCAGAATACAAGTACAAAGCTCGCCCTAGAGAACAACTCCGCAACTCTAAGATGTCCAAGACAGATTCAGTTTCAACATACTTTATGAGGGTTTCTCAGATTAGGGATCAACTTGCTGCTATTGGGGAAGTGTTGAAGATTCATAACTTGTCATGGTAACCTTGCGTGGATTTCCCTCTGTATGGGATCCATTTATAAAGAGCATTTGTGGCCGAGAAAAGCTTCCCAGTTTTGATCAGCTATGGGCAGAGTTCATCCAAGAAGAAGCCATAGAACTCTCTAAGAGTCATCTTCACAAGGATGAAGAAGATCATGCTCTTGTAGGTCATGCAAGAAAAGGGAAAGGGAAGAAAGATTTTGGCAAGAAGAAAGCAGATAGAAGATCTGTTCCCTACCAGAAAAAGAAGAAGACTTATCAGAAGTGAAATGTTTCAATTGTCAAGACTATGGACATTGTGTTGCTCAGTATCCTCATGGAAAGATAAAAAAGGGTAAGCAACATGCATCTACAGCTGATATTGATGGGCACTCTCACTAGAAGAAGGTGCCCAAGCTAGATGAGATTGCAGATGGAATTCGAAAGGAATTCTTCTTTGTCTTTGCTCTTACAGGGACTATCACTCATGGGAGTGATATCTGTTTGGTGGATAGTGGTGCTTCCAAGCACATGACAGGTTACCGAAGTTCTCTTTTAGATGTGAAGAGAAAGACTCAGCTTTGCAGGTGGAACTTGGTGACAATACCAAGTATGCAGTAAAAGGCATTGGTGCAACCTCTGCCAAGCTAGATTCTGGGGACTCTCTTCATATGAGAGATGTTTTGCTTGTACTTGGGTTAAGGAAGAACCTTGTATCTATTTCAGCTTTGGAGGATCGAGGCTACAAAGTAGCATTTGTGGATGGTTAGGTTCTTGTATTGCTTAAGGGCTCGAACATAGACTTAGCTTTAGTGATTGGTGTTCGAGAGGGAGGTCTATACAAATTGACCGGTCAACCCGTTCAGGCATTGGTACATGATGACATCAGTTTGTGTGAGTTATGGCATCGTAGATATGCCCACCTTTATTATAGAGCCTTACCAGCATTAAAGAAGATGGTTACAGGTCTCCTAGAACTTTAGATAGAGCATGATGGTGTTTGCAGAGGATGTGCACTTGGCAAGAATACCAAGGGATCTTTTTCTAGCAGTGACAATAGATTAAAGGGGATTTTGGATCAACTACATTCAGTTGTATGTGGACCGATGTCAATACACTCCTTGAGTGGTTATTTATACTACATGACCTTTATTGATAACTTTTCCTGGAAGACATGGATCTACTTCTTGAAGACGAAGGATGAGGTAAGGTAATCAACATATTTCAGGAGTTCAAGGCTCATGTGGAAAATTTGACAGGGAAGAAGATCATAATTTTGAGGTCAGACAATGGAGGAGAGTACAATTCCAAGGACTTCAATGATTACTGCAGGAAGGCATGAATCAAGAGGGAGTTCTTAGTTCCTTACAACCCTCAGCAAAATGGGGTTGCAGAAAGGAAGAACAAGTCCATTGTTGAGGCAACCAAAGCTATGATTCATGATCAGGATTTACCTATGTCTCTATGGGCTGAGGCATCCAATACATCTGTTTATATTCATAATAGAAGTCCTCACTAGATATTGGGGGAAAAGACTCTTGAGTAGGCAGTCACAGGTGTGAAGCATGAGGTCAGTCACTTGAGGATATTTGGTCCTAGTATACATTCATGTACCAAATGAGAAAAGGACGGAGGTAGAGTCTTTTGGTCAGAAGGGAATCTTTGTAGGATACAGTGAGACCTCAAAGGCCTACAAAGTTGATATTCCATAAGAGATACAGATTGAGGTCAGTCGAGATGTCACTTTCGATGAGGAGGCAATCTTCCAGAGATCCAGTGAGTCTCACAGGGATGTTGTTGATGAGGAGCAAGTGGCTCCGTAAGATGTGGACATTGTTCATTTCGATCCAAATGATCATCGGGAGGTTCCAGTACAGCTAGTTGATACAGTAGATCATCTCAGAGATGTTCCAATGGTTAGGAAGAGGCCTGCATGGTTTCATGAGACTCTGTAGAATGTAGAGAGGCATACAACTCCTCGTGGTACTTTCAAAGAAAGTAAGAGACCACAGAGATTCTCGAACTATATGGCATTGATGAGCCACATCATTGATTATGAGCCTTCCAGTTATGAAGAGGTTGCTAGTCAGCAAATTTGGAAGGATGCCATGGAGGAGTACCGATCCATCATAAAGAATGATGTGTGGGAGATAGTTCCGAGGCCAGAAAAGAAGTCAATGGTGACTTCTAAGTGGATCTTCAAGATCAAGCATGCAGTAGGACATTTGCTCCAATCGCCAGGTACACTTCCATTAGGTCTATTATTTCTATTGCTTCAGTTATGGGTTGGAAGTTACATTAGATGGATGCAAATACTGCATTCCTCAATGGTGTGATTGAGGAGGACATGTACATAGAGCAACCTCAAGGCTTTGTGATCCATGGGAAGGAGTCCCATGCATGCAAATTGAAGAAAGCTTTGTATATATTCAAGCAGGCACCTAGGGCATGGTATGCCGATTGATGGATATCTGATGAGCTTGGGATTCACCAAGAGTGAAGCAGATCTCAACCTTTACTACAAGGTTGTTGGCAATGATCCTTCGATATTGGTATTATATGTTGATGATCTGTTCCTTACGAGAGCAGTTAAGCTCATCATTGAGAGTAAGAGGAAGTTGACCTGTAAGTCGAGATGAAGGATCTAGGCCTGTTGCACTATTTCTTGGGATTAGAGGCGTGGCAGAGATCAAATGAGATCTTCCTCAGTCAAGGGAAGTATACAGTTGAGATCTTGCAGAGATTTGGCATGATGGACTACAAGTCCATGGCTACACCGATGGTGACCAATCTGAAGAAGTTGAGTGAGTCTACTTCGGATTTAGATTTGGTGGATCCCACTACATATAGGAAACTGATTGGATCCTTGATGTACCTGGTGAACACTAGGTCAGATATATGCTTTGGTGTGAATACCTTGAGCTAGTACATGGTTGAGCCTAGACATGTACATTGGATTGCTGCAAAGCATGTGTTGAGGTACTTGCGTGGTACAGTTGGAGGGATATATAGATTCTAACTAGGCAGGGAGTGCAGGGGACAAAAAGAGCACCAGTGGGTGCCGCTTCAACTTGGGATCAACGATGATATCCTAGTTTAGCAGGAAGCAGACGCCAGTGGCACTTAGTACAACAGAATCATAGTATATCGCAGCCAACATGGCAATCAGGGAAGCATTGTGGCTTCGGAAGCTGCGTGCAGGATTATCTGGTCATGAGCTAGAGTCGACTGTCATATTTTGTGACAGTCAAAGCTGTGTGAAGCTTTTAGTGAATCCAGTGTTTCATGACATGCTGAAGCATATTGTGATCGAATACCACTTCATCAGAGACATAGTACAGAAGGGAGTAGTGCAACTTCAATACATATCCACAGATGAACAGATTGTAGACATTCTCACCAAGCCTCTGTCCAGACTGAAGTATGAGTACTTCAGGGATAAGCCTGGAGTGGTGGAGAATGCCTCCCGGAGCGTTGATGATTCTTTAGAGGGCAACATCATAGAGGTCCCATATTAGTAATGAGTGGCTGAGGGACAAATCACGAATTAGTTTGCGTGACTAAGGGACAACTCCTGGATTAGTCTGTGTGACTAAGAGATGCCTCTAGGATTAGTCTATGTGACTATGATAGGGTGATGCACTCTCGGATTAGTCTGTGTGACTAAGGGAGAAGACATGGTAAGACATGCTCTCGGATCCGTCATGAGTGTCTGAGGGACAAATCTTGGATTAGTCATGAGTGACTAAGAGAGGCCTTCCAGATTAGTCATGAGTGAATAAGGAAGGATGATGCATTCAATTGGTCTTACTCCGGGGCGGTGAATGGCATAGTCTTACCCGACCATGTGTGGGTTACCCTCGAATGAAGAATGACATCATGGACAAACTTCTTTAGTGAAGAGGAACTTCCAGAAGACAAGTTGAAGACCATTGAACCAATGTTGAAGATTGTGTAAGAAGAATACCTTCCTTGCTAAGAGGGAGTGTTGATGTTCATTTTGCATTAGAATACTTTCTTCCAGAGCAGAGCAGATAAGAGTAGAGCAGTGGGAGAGGTAATACAGTCAGAGCCACTTGCAGACAGACTCAGATCCAAATTGACAGCTAGGGCACATTTCCTCAGTGCATGCATCAGCTGATGCATGGCATCAGCTGATGCATGTAGATCTAAGGTATTGACCCGTTAGGATTGAGTGTTACATCTGAGGTAACATTGTATGTATTTGCTTATTTCATATATTGCTCTGGGCTTGAGATAGAAGAAAGCCCCACATGATTGCTGGTTTTCCCGGTTTGGGGTTTTCAGGGTACATGCAGTGTTATATGTGTGATTGATTGAGCAATTTAGTGTTTAAGTTGTAAAGAGATCTATAGCTGTTGATTCTTAAGTCATTAGAGCAATATTTATATACAGAGACTCAAATTGCTTGAGATCTCAGGGCTATCCAGAGGGAGTAGTGATCTCTGGATTAAAATTTACATGGTATCGGAACACTAGTAAGGGTCAGAGAGATCAATCACACTTAGATATGTGGAGAGAGTGACCAAATCTACCAGATCTGAAGAGCAAGGTTCAGATCTTATGACAATAGAGGTTAGATCAAACACATTTGAGAAGTTGGAGACTAGATCTAAGATAGATCTAGTAGATCAGTGAAGATAGAGACCAGATCTACCATATCTCAAGAGCGAAGTTCATATATGTGGTTGTAGAGGTCAAATCTATCTGATCTGTGAGTTTGTAGGATAGATCTGAGATAGATCTATCAGATCTATGCGAGAGGAGGCCAGATCTGTGATCAAGAGAGGTTCCTGTATCACTGTGTGTTCTGCTTTTCAGTTCAGAGATTATGGCCACTAGCTTGAGAGTGGAGGACCGGTTGGATGGGGCCTCCAACTATAGTGCATGGAGGGCACAGATTGTGCTCTTGTTGAAAGAGTGCGAACTATGGGATGTTGTGGAGAGCACATCCACAAATCCAGTCACAGTTCCATCATATGCTATTGCCAAAGCAGTATATGAGAAAAAGAATGTAAATGCTCAGAGGATCCTACTTGATGCTATTAAGGATCATGTCATCCCACATGTCTCAGCCAAGGACAATGTATATGAGATGTGGGATGCATTTACCAATTTTTACCAGAGTTCCAATGCCAATAGGAAGATGGTTCTCAGAGAGAAAATGAGAAGTATAAAAATGGGCAAGGAGGAGAGCATGTCTACATATCTCACCAAGTTCACTCAGGTGAGGGATGAGTTGGGAGTCGTGGGTGAAAATGTTGAGGATAGTGAGTTGGTAAGACAAGCCCTAAATGGCTTGACCACGCCATGGGCAATATTTGTCTAGTCCATCATTGCTAGAAAGAACCTCCCTAATTGGGATCGTCTGTGGGAGGATTTCACCCAAGAGGATATCCAAAGAGGTTATATTTAGGGATCAACTTCCAGCATTCCTAAGGAGGAGGATGTGGCACTTGCAGGAAAAGGGAAACAATGATTCAAACAGAAGAAGGATCTGAGCAAGATCAAGTGCTTTGCCTGCAATGGGTATGGACACTATGCAGGACAATGTCCGCATAAGAAGAAAGGTAAGCATGCAAAGGATGAGCAGTTGGCAGCAACAGAGGAGGTGGATGAGTTTACCTCTCGGTTTGAGAGGGAGTTCTCATTAGCCTCATATAAGTCAGGGCATGACATCAGTTAGCCGGAGATTCAGGTTGATCAGAGATGGAGGGTTGACTGCATGTAACGAGGTCACATCACTGGGATGTGAGATGCATTCCTCATCCTTGAGCACACTCCTATGCAGATGATTCGAGATGTGCATGGGACTGATCACTTGGTCACAGGAGTAGGTAGAGTTTGCTTTCTACTTGACCTTGGAGAGCTCCTGGAGGTATTAGGAGTGTTGTTCATTCCAAGAATGAGAGGGAGTATACTCTCAGCGGCAGCTCTGGATGCTGTCGGTTATTCAGTGGTATTCCAGAGGGATCTCATCTTCACCTGTCCTATGGGAGTTGATCCAGTCTTGACGGGTCACAGGATCGATGGTGAGTACTTGATTTGGGGACAACCCACTTTTGGCACTGTTGCCGTCGGATTACACACCGTCTTTGTCGCAGCAGAAATCTATGTTGCCGCTTGGTGTGCCCTTGGTGGCAAGTCTCGAGTCAAGTATGTCACTTGGTTCTTGACTCCTCCGTTTAGGCAAAATTCCCAACGAAAGTCGAGGGGGGCAGTCCCCATGGAAAGTTACTAAGGTTATTAGGGTCTTCCAATTAGTTGACGGGTTGTTTATTAAGGTTTTTTGGGAGTTTTAAAAGTGGGGTTTCAAGATATAATTGCAACAATAGTTAAAATAGTATTTACCAGCATGAATTAAATATCACTGTAAAATATAGATGCACGGTGGATTGATATGATAATAAGCAAATAAAGTGCAAGGACCAGTGCCTTATGGAGTCAAACACAGTGAAAGTAAATAATGTTGAAAAGGTAAATGTTGTGCAATTGTCTCTTGATAAATTTTAGATTATTAATTGTGAATCTTGATTAGGGAAAAAAGGGGGAACTCTCGAGATACCGCAAGGTACAGAGAGGAATGTCCGGAAATTTATAAGTTGGTGGTTCCGTACAAGGACATGTTGGCTGCCAAAGCCTCAAGAGCATGTTCAACACTACACCAACTAGGGATGTAGTCTAACGGTGCCCCCAAGGTCTAAGTACAGCGATCCATCCTCCCTAGGCAGAATTTCCCCACCAAAGTCCAACGATGTGTCGAATTTTCACTTATCTTAAAGAGATGTTAATTTTATTAAGTGGCTGATTAAGTTAAGTGTGGAATGTTAAAAAAGTGCTCCCACTGTTTCTGAGTATCCCAAAAAGGGTAGAGGATACGTAGTGGTAGCGAAATGAGTTTATTCCAAATTTGAACAAGTAACCATTGTACTCTTCGACAGAGAGCGCTCTTGACTTGCTTTTCAACTAAGTTCAAGAGACTTTGGGTTCTTTTTATTGAACAAATAAGTTGTGAAAATGAAAATACAATACTTGAAGTAAATATGTAAATTGCCAAACTTATGCGTCACTTTTCTGATCAACCTTTACTAATTGACAGTGCCTTTAGGTGAAGGTGAGAGCATAGTTCGTGGCGACGAAGAGTGGTTTTATTTTCTAAGTTACTTTTGCAAAAAATGAAGTGATTAAAATGTGAAACACAAGTTTAAAAGTATACACCCTGCACTAAAATAGTGAGTGTGAAAATTTGTGAGTTAGAAAAAATTATCCACGAAAATTGAAAAAATGAAAATCCCCCCAGGGGGATGGGATGTGGGTGCTGAGTATCCCACTGCTCTCGTTTAAAAACTTTTACGAATTGCTGAAAGTAAAGTGCTTCTTAGTCCATTAAAATTGGACTTAAGAGCTTACAATGCTAGAAATTGAAAAGTAGAAGTTTATGAGTGTCCACCGAAGGGTTTTTTGCACTTTTAGGGCTCTTGATCACTCCAAGACTTCAATTTTATTTGCAGACCTGCTAAAAACCAGCAAGCTAAATGTCTGCAAAAAATAGATTAGAATGCACAAATTTACATAAAAAATTACAACTTTCTACTTGCAAAATTTATGGGAAAAATTGAGAACATACAAGCATGAAAGTAAGATCTGTTGTCTGCCGAGATGCACACCAGCAGTAGAAATATTTCGAAAGCTGTTCCCTCACTACAAGTGGGGAAGGTGTGGCCTTGGGGGCAAGCAATGAGCCAGGTACTATCACCTGAATCCCAGCTCCTCCGTTTAGGCTAACTCCTAACGAAGCCAAGGGGGGTTGTCCCTAACAAAGAGTTGTCTATGGCTCTATGTTTTTGAAGTGTTTTTGGATGATGTGATGCAGATGGGTGTTGTTTAGGAGTTTTGTGATCACAAATTTACAATAATTTGAGAATTTAAACAGCACAAAGATATACTTGCAAATGGTAAGAAAGATCACAACCAAAGTGATTGAAGTATGAAGCATCCACAATATAATATGAGAATAGACAAGTACTTCTAGATAGATATTAAGCAAATAAATAATATGAAGGACCAGTGCCTTATGGAGTCAATGTATGAGTGGTTGGGATGTTGAATACAAGAGCTCAAATGTTGCTTGAGATCGTTTTGCAAGTGTTCTTCGTAAATTTTATTGTAAATTTTCAGGGTGATCTTGATTATTATGGCTAGGGGAATTTCTAACCGATACGCAAGGTACTGGAAATCTAACCGGAAATACCTTCAATGGGTCCGTTCGAGGACATGACGAACCACCCAGTTCTCTAGCTAGGCGCTCAATAGTTAACCATCAACTAAAGTCTAGACGTGGCTGCCCGGCGCCCCCACTTGGAATTTGTCCACTACTTGAGTATTTATCGAACAACGTCTGTTCGTTGGTTATGGGGTGAAGATTTTATTATGGTTTAAAGTTGAAAGAATAAGCAGCCAATACCGTTTCTGAGTATTCTAACTTTTCACAAGGTTGGCCAGAGCATACGAATAAATTCCAATTTTAAAGGGGAATGTGAGTTGTGAAAGTTTTAATTAGAGCACAAAACAACCTCTCCGACAGAGAGTGCTCTTGATCCACCTTAAGGTGAGATTCAAGAGTCTTATCTAATCTACATGCAAATGCAAAAATGCAACAATATGCTCTGACTTGTCTTATGACAAGTTCAAGAGACTTTTGGGTTCCTTTTAAGATCAAGCAATTATATAAAGGCAACACAATAAGATAGCTCAAATATATTGATGCAAAAATGATTCTAGCAATTAGTGGAAAAAGAAATCTAAACTAACAATTAGTATTCTAAGGATGCAAAAAGAATCTAAACTAACAACTAGTGTTCTAAGGATGCAAAAAAGAATCTAAACTAACAACTAGTATTCTACTTGCAAAAATGAAACTAATCTATCTCTCAAACCAATCAAGAGACACAACAAACTTCCCCAAATGGGGGAAGTTGGACGTGGGGGCTTAAAAACCCCACTTGCAAACTTTATTAATCAATTACAATACTTTTTTGGATTTTCAACCTTTGAGAAAGAACTTGAAGAAAATAAACTAGAAGAATACTACGAAGCTCTTAAGAGCTTTTACAAAGAAGAGTGGTTTGGTTCTTGGTTTGATAATCTTCTTGGTTTTGCAATCTTAGTTTTGTCTTCTCCTTGGTTTTGGATCTTCTTGTTCTTCTCTTGTTTTTCTTGCACTTCTTCTTCAAGTTTGATCTTCTTCGAGAGTGTTTTCTTCTTTGAGTACCTACAAAAACCAATCAATTCAAGCACCCATTAATGATTAGTTAAAACAATCAAAACTTGAAACCAATCCTAGATCTAGAAATATAAAATGATGAATGAGATCTAATGCAACTTTTCCAATCACACTAAGTTAAAACAGAGATCTAGATGCTAAACTCGAAAGGAAACTAAATGCAAGACTAAAGATGCGATCTATATGCAAAACACTTTTTAGATGCAAGCTTTTTGAACCTTTTAACAATGAGATCTAAGAACAAAATCTGAAATGAACTAACTCTTAACTTTTAAGATCTAAACTTCAAGCAAAGAAGAGAAACCAACGAGGGAGAGGAAGACGAAAGACAAGGAGGAAAGGAAAAAGTAGAGGAAGAAGACTAAACGAAGAGAAAGGAAGGCTTGAGGAGGAAAACGAAAGCTAGAAGAAGGAAGGAAAAGACTTAGAGGAAAACGAAGCTAGGCAAGGGAAGGAGAACGAAAGGGAAAGAAGGCTAGACTAAAACGAGAGCAAGGAGAGAAGACAAGGTGGAAAACGAAAGCTAGGAGAAGGAAGGAGGAGATCTAAGAAGAAAACGAAACTAGGAGGAGATCTAAGAAGAAAACGAAAGGGAAGAAGGGCTTGAAGGGGATGAGAGGAAGGAGAAAGAAGGTAAGCAAGAAGAAAGGTGAGAGCAAAAGGAGGCAAAAGTCAAGGCAAGCCAAAAGCCAAAGGCGAGCTTGACAAGGTTTCCAAGCCTGGAGAAGAATAAAACTTGGACTTTCCACAGCTTGAGGATGGATCAAGTAACACAGTAACCAAAGAAAGAGTTTTTTAAATATGTGTTGATGGATGAAGGAGAGCCCCTGATGGCTATGTTTCTTCTCTTGGAGGAAGAATCTTCTTGAAGACCTTGCAAAAATGAATGTGTTAAATGGTAAAAACTCCCGTTTAATGAAGACAAGCTTGATTATCCAAGCTCTTCTCCACCTCCAGTGATCCCTGCAAAACACTATTCTCAACAAGCAAACCAGATCAAATGCTTATGTACTAGATTGATAGTCTTCTTAAAGCAAACATTGAAAAATAATTTGAAATAAGAGAATAGGGTGAGAGAGATATCACCTCACAAAATGAAACCACAATGCATAAAACTCTTGCATGGACCTCCAAAGTCACTTTTTTATTCCAAGAATTAAACAAATATTACAATATAATTTTGGCAGAGTACTCTTGCACAAAATCTCCATGAGAAGAGAGCCCAAAAGGCTTCTCTTTATACAAAACAAGATACCTAAAACCTAAATCGAATATGGCATGAGAAGAGAGCCAATAGCACAAGACATGAAGTCGAATTCCAATCTATCCAATGGCTTGGAGTGAAACTCCAATAACTAACACGAGTCTGAGTAAATGTGAGTGGGGAGGTGGCCTCCACCTTGGCAAGGCGCCCCCCACTCCCACATAGTAACCATCATCCAATCTTTGTAATGTAGATCAAGCCAATGCGCGAATGCCATGTCAAGGAGGAGTGAGCTAGCAAGGAATGCGTGAGCTAATGAGGAAAGGCGTGAATGCCACATGGGATATGCTTGGAGCTTGGTGCCTGTGTTAGCTCGAGTTCATGAAGGGAGCCAAGCTTGAAGTTACCACAAACTTAGGAAGGTGCCCACCTTTTACTTAATGCTTAACTCAACAATCCATTTAACCACTACCACATCACCAATTCGTGAATTTGCATGAGGAGGGCGAATTCTCTTGAATGGATTGTCTTCTAGTGACTGGATACTTCACTGAATATAATTGAATTTGATTGGAATCCTCTTAAATGCCTGATGCCATGTCATTTAGCCTGTTTAATTAATCCATTTGGATTAATTTGGAGAGATTTGGATAATTCTCCATTTTATTATTTTTAGATTATTTCAATTAATAATTTCTCTTTTATTGATTTTTTGAGAAAATATTAATTAAGTGGCTAAATGACTATCCGAAACTTAGGATAAGTGGGTTTTGGGTTTAACTGAGATTATTGGCTTATGAATTAAGCCTCCAATCACTTGAATCCACCCCCAAACGACTGACATATTACAAATTGAATTTTTCCAATTAAATATTTGGAATAATAATAATAAAATAATAAAAATAAAAACTTGTCCAACGCGTCCGGTAAATTTTTTTCGGACATTGTTTTAAATGGACAAGGGACCTAGGAAATGACCATCTAACACATACATGGTGTCTAGTAGGTTCATATACATCAGTTGGACTCTAATAACCCCTCAAGGCTCAAACTTTCAAAATCGGGCATTCTAGCTTTGGAAGAAGCGGGAGAAAACCTCGTTGATTATTACTCGGCAATAGGCAAAACATAATTGACAAGGGCAAAAAACTCCCTGGAATGCTTTAGTTGATAGTCAAGTCATGGGGAACCGAGCCACTCAAAACCCCACTAGTACACTTATTACAAACCCTATGGGGCCATGGTCATTTCAGCAGAAAAATAAAACTAGCTAGCCAAAATTGGCTAATTATTGCAAACTGAACACCTGATACTCTGGAAGTGAACATTGACATGTTCAAACACCGACGACTCAATCGAGGTTCAACTATTGTACAATATAGTTGGCAACAAGATCTAGACTTAGCCTTTTGATATGAAATAGATGCAACTTTCTGGATCTGAAAATTGAAACAAACTTAGAATGATTACAAACCTTTAAAGTACTTATGCTCGTTCCAAAAAAGAAAAAGAAAAGAAAAATGAGTATTTTGATTTGAAAGGAGGAGAATGGATCTATCCAAGCCAAAGCTTGCTTGTTGGAGTTGCTTCTTGGAGAAACCTGTAACAAATGTAAGTAAAAGAAAATTGTCCAAAGTATAGAATCTTCAACCGAGTTCTAGTCCTTATGGGCTTTGTGATCTGCAACTTACAAGACAAACTCACCACACGAATTAATAGATCTAGTGTGTTAGAAATCAAAGAAATGAAGAAGAGCCTAAGTATAACCGAATACAGTTGGCTACTTCTCTACCTCTAAAACTCATCCACCATTAAACAAATTGACAACTGCAAATGTTTAATCAATATCAATATGCTAAATCTACTAAAGCATGAAAGCAAAAAAGCACAATATCACCACAATAAGCTCAATACACTTGCACAAGATGGACCTCCAAAGTCTTCAACAATATATTCAATGATCAACAATTACATATTGGCAGAGATTCTATGCATCCACACTACTTTGAAAGATGGAGCAATAGCCTTGCTTTTATAGATCTCTCCAAGACAAATTCGAATTTATGAAGAAGAGGAGAGTTAGGGTTTGGAAAGGACATGTGTGAGGCTCCATCCGTTGATAGGAGGTGATTGGAGCATAGATTGAGGGATAGGGAGGTGAGGTGGCTGCCACCTATGGTAGGCACCTACCTCATGAGCTTTGGAAGCTCCTCCCTTCCACTCCTCAAGTGCCACATCAAGAAAATGCATTCCTCATGAGGGAGGGCGCAAATCCCAAGGACGGAAAGTGTTGAAGATTCATAACTTGTCATGGCAACCTTGAATGCATTTCCCTGTGTATGGGATCCATTTATAAAGAGCATTTACGGTCGGGAAAATATTCCCAGTTTTGATCAGCTATGGGCAGAATTCATCCAAGAAGAAGCCAAAGAACTCTCTAAGAGTCATCTTCACAAGGATGAAGAAGATCATGCTCTTGCAGCTCATGCAAGAAAAGGCAAAGGGAAGAAAGATTTTGGCAAGAAGAAAGCAGATAGAAGATCTACTCCCTACTAGAAAAAGAAGAAAGACTTATCCAAAGTGAAGTGTTTCAATTGTCAAGACTATGGACATTGTGCTGCTTAGTGTCCTCATGGAAAGAAGAAAAAGGGTAAGCAACATGCATCTACAACTGATATTGAACCCATAAGTGGGATCAAGTGCATATTAAACCCATAAGTTTAACATATGTCAACGGTTTCATTTGTTTTTTGTCAATGAAAATGTAAAACAATCACACTATCAGGGAAAGAAAGACTACACCATCCTCCAAATTCCTTTAAATTAAAGATCTAAAAATAAGTATTAGTTTGTAGAAGTTCTAAGAAGTCTGCAATCATACATGAGCCTTCTAATACAATCAATGGTATATTTACTTTGTTTTATGGTAAGTTTTTGGTGTTCTAAGGTTTTGTCAATTTCAAAACTTAGTATTATTTCAAACTTTTATATTGCTAGTTGTTTAACTATCTCCTTGCTTGTTTAAGCTTACGCCACATCTACTTCATCACATTACAAGATGGATTTATTTTCCATTAAGTATGATATTCATTTTGATCCTTCTTGTATCATTTTAAGGTAGCATAGGTTCTCATCTATATTAATCCCATAAATGTAATCAATTAGATGAAAATATCACTTGGAGGAGTTTGAAATGAAGATACATATCCCTTTGTTTGTGTGCAAATGTTAGGTCATATGGGAATCCAATGAAATAGGAGCTATACTGGCTGCTTATAGGAGCTTGGATTTGTTCGGGTACACAGGGTACTACCAAAGGACCGAATACCAAGAGCAACCACTTCACACAAACAGATCACAGATCAACACATCGATGTTTTGACGTGGTTTAAACCCTCTTGAGGGAAACACTCCACGGCCCCGGCCAAATAGCTTCTACGGGACAATTTATTATGCAAAGAATGAAAGTTACAAATGAGCTTCTCATAATCGATCAACTAAACAATGACCCTCCATGCTCTTTAAATAGAGATCATGGACCAATTGGGTGTTAAGCCACGGATCAAGGTTAGGTTTGATCTAAGAGAAGTTGAGTCGTCGGATCACTCTATGTCGGGAACATATCGTGACCGTCGGATTAAGTATTTACAAATGCATACTAATGCATACTAAAGAAACACACTATCCCTAACGGATATATTACACAAGTTGATCTTAACTAACTCCTAAGTGTTTAAATATCCTAACAGGATTGTATGTATATGGATGGTTAATGGAGTAAGTACATTAAAATGTGTTCAAAACCCGTGGGATGGATTTGAATCAATGTCCTTTACAAAGGAAGTGTTGATGTTTCTTCATGGTTACAACATCGATCAACATTCTGCAAACATTCTCCTAGAGAGGTCATGAGAAGTGACCAATGGTTGGTAGAGGATGGCCCCCTGCGTAGCCTTGATTAGTCATGAGAAGTGACTAAGGGTAAACAAGGCTCGAGAGGCTTACTCTGAGAAAGAGTGCTCTGAGAAGGAATCTAGAGGTCACATTACATTCTCCGAGAAGGAGTGCTTCGAGGAGTGATCTATTCTATATTAGAGTGAGTTCACTTGTTTATATTGATAAGGGATTTTATCCCCTTGTGGAATATACAAGTCTAATCTAATGTTGGATTTGACATAGGCTCTAAGAAGTTTTCAGGACTTCTTAGAGTGGGGTCAAATCGACATTAGAGCTCTATGGGTGAATTTGATCTGCATGTGAGGAGATGAACATCAACAAGGACAACTTTTGCGCACTTTTCAAGGAAGGCCTAGCAAAGGCAATAAGCAAGTAATTTTGGGTTCTTATCTCTCCTCAAAGGTTCGCTATTTCTCCCTAGAGATTCGCTAGGGTTTCTTGTGGAAGAAGGGCACATTCTTATGCTAGGGTTTCATCTTCATGAATGGTATTGTACTTGAATTGGATTGATTTCTTCTACGAAAAGTTGGTTGGGTTTTCTCCCTGCTGTGTCTCCCAGTATAAAATCTGTGTCTCTTGTGCATGGTTATCTTTTAGTGATCCTTGTTTTTATTTCCGTTGCAAGTGAATGTTGAAATTTTTTAGTTTATAATTATGCAATGATACAAGTGGGATTAAAGCATTAGGACATAATTATCAAGATCTAAAAATTGTACTGCAAAGGTTAAAATTTAACATTGTATTAGAACAATACTGAAAGAAGCCATTGCCCGTGATTGTTTCTTCCCTAATCTGGAAACTGGGGCTTCCAAGTTTGGACATTTCCGACCTCAGATTGGACTCAAAAATAGTGTTTTGGAGGTCGCCCTAGTAGGGCGCATTTATTTATGGAAATAGATCTTAGTTTTGTGAAGATTCAGTCTAGACCTATTTTTTGTCAAAATTAGGGCTTTCAGTTTTGGGCCCTTCTAGCCACACATTAGATTCGATCCTAGTGTTCTAGAGGTCTCCTTAGGAGGGCGCATCTATCCGTGGAGTCAGATTTCAATTTTGACCTAATTTTGGGGTTTAGGGTTTCTGGATCAAATTTTCAGATTTTGTCAAGATGGTATCTAGAGTAGAAGACAAGTTGGATGATGTTGAGATTGCAGATGGACTCCAATATTATTTTGTCTCCGCTCTTAATGGCACTATTACAGATAGTAGTAGTACGTGGTCAGTGGACAATAGTGCTTCCAAGCACATGATAGTCCAAGAACACAAGAAAAATAAAGATGAAGGATCAACCTAAGATCAAGATCAAAAGAAGAAGGAGCTCTCAAAGGCAAAATGTTTCAATTGTCACAAGTTTGGTCACTTTGGTATTCAATGTCCTCAGAAGAAAAGAAAAGGAAGAAGAAATGGTGAGAAGAAGAAAAATACAAGTAGATCAACTCCAAAACAAAAGAAGAAGGATCTTTCAAAGATCAAGTGCTACGATTATCACAATTTTGGTCACTATGTTTCTCAGTGTCCTCAAAGGGAAAGGAAGAGAAAGCAGCATGCATCAACTGTTGATTGAGTTGTCATCGATGCCAACATGGACATGCAGTGGCCCTTTCAGTTGTCATTGATGCCACCAATATCCCCCGCAGTGGACAAGCTTGATGGACAAGTATGGACTTAATAATGGATACCTGCACATATTCATGGTATCTCTTGTGGGGTACTTTGCACAAGTTGGAGTCCTCTTCCCACACACAGTGGCCAATTGGATGATAGCATTCACAAGTGTCAGCATGATGGTTGCATGGTACTAGTACCCTCACATGTGGTACCTTGGCCCTTGGAACCCACATACATGATGGCATGTTGCACATGATAGCTTGATGTATATGGTTGATTGCTCTTAAAGTCCGTGCTATGATGAGTGCATGGTGGAGCCCTCTTCTTAGTTGACATATCCTTGAGATATGGTTCCTTGGTTATGATGCACCCATACATGGTTATATACTTGGTTGAGATGCCCCTATGCCCCTTGCATAAAATGAGACTTGGCATCTGACTCTTGGTGGTCATGATTTGATGCAAATGATCATGGTTCTTTTGCTTTGGAGGTTTGGGCCTTGAAGCCCCACACACATGGCCCTCTGACATATGTTGAAGTCCACTCGATGATGACCATGGTTACATATGGAGCTTGTGGCTTAGGATCCACACAATTGATGGCATGATCATATCCTTGCATTTGGCTACACATTGACATAATAACCCACTTATATATAGTATGACGCCCTAGTTGATGATGGGATTCATGATGGAGTTCTTGATTATGATGCCCCCATGCATGTTGAATGATGATATTATCCTTGGCTCATACTTGATGATGTGGAAAACCTCTTGGAGAAATGCATGTGGTTGATTGGGTCTTGGAACCCACATATGTGGTTTGATAGTCTTTGGAGCCACTACATACTTGATGATGTCCGTGTGGAGTTTGAAGCCCATTTGATGATGTCCTCGTGGAGTTTGAAGCCCATTTCAAGATGTCTTTGAAAGTTCCTTGCTTGATGGTCTTAAGCCCACAAGCTTGGTAAAGATCTAGCTCATTGGTGGACATAGCCCTTGTACCATGAAGAAGCCCAAGGCTTATGTTATTGATGCCCTTATACTTGTATGGTCCTTGGTGCCTTAATCAAGCCCTTTCATCCTTGAAGCCCTTACTCTTAGGTATGAAATGGAGACTTGGAGCCCGCATACACATTGTGGTTGATCTTTTGGAGCTCATGATGATGATATGCATTCCTTGGGCATTCTTTGTTGTCATAATGTCATTGCATGGATGATGAAGCACTTGGTAAACTCCCTTGAAAAGATGACATGGCAACCCTACATAAGCAAAATCTGTGTGATGATTCCAACCTGCTTCAAAAGAATGAAAAATAATTAAAACAAGTATATATTTGTAGGTCATCCTAGCTCTTGACATGAAGCATTTTTAATGTTTATTTTGAAACAAATCAATGCAAGGTCGGCCTGCTAAAAGGAGAAGATATTAATTATATTTAATAAATTTTAATTGATCTTCTCACAGGTTGGAAGTCGGCCCAGTCAAAGTAACAAAAAAAGAAAGGGGGGGGGGGGGGGGGCGCTAAAAACAGGCTGGACATCCCTCTCTTATCCTCAACGACCTAGGGTATTCTCATATAAATAAAACCCTTGTTCAATCCAATAGATGTAAGCTTTGGTTGAAAATTGAGCTCTGAAATTTGGGTCTCCTTCACTGAGGTAGCCGTAGCAAATTGAAGTATCTCAAGCTCTGATTTCGGTGGTCTTTACTGAGGCAGCCGCAGAATACAAGGATATATATTTTGGTGGTTTTACTGAGGCAACTGCAGAATATAAAGGAGATATTTTCAGGTTGTCTGCCAAAAGGGAGAAGGCTGCAGGTGATGACAGATATGTTTTTGAGAGCAAGTTTTATAACTATGAAATTCGGGTGGTGTTATCTAGCTCTGATTTTCGGATGAGTAATTGAGTTAGCTGCAGTGAAGTGTTTTATCTCTCTTTGAAGTTTGGGTAAGAAGACTACTGTGACAGTTGCAGAGAAAAAAACAAGTTTCAAGTTTGTTTTGCATAGTGGTATGAAGGAGAAGTAGGCCGCAGTCAAGAGGCATGCTTCTAGTTTGATGTGAGTAGTTTGTATCTCTGAAACTCGGGTGACTTAGTGATGACTGAGGCAACCACACTGTAATCCGCCAACATGAGTGTTGTGAGCCTGTTTATAGATATGAACTTTGGTGGATAGAAGAGTATTGTAAAGTGATTCTCAAGGTATCCAAATGTAGTCTACAGTACAAGCATTGGAAATCAGTACTCAGACCTTATGCATTTACAAGCATCTGCAGTACAAGATCATCTCCGATCTTAAGTATTTTAAGTGGCAGCGGTCACAAGGTTCCAGTGTGTTCTCCTCAAATAACATAGTCAAGTTTGTTTTCCTAGGTGATAGGAAGTCATTGAAAAATACATTTTAAATTTATTTTTGGCTCATTTTTTAGAGTTTTAAGTAGGTAATAAAGTTTGAAAAAACATTGGATTTCAATCTTTTCTTCAAAAAGAAAACTCAGGTTTCGGTGGCTTAGGCAGACATTTCAACTGTCATTAGCCACCGAAAACCCAGCTTTCGGCAGCTTACAGCATGAATGTGAGACCCTTCAAGCTACTGAAAATGAAAGGCGGTTTCAAACGTTTCGGCAGCGCACATGCGTAAAAGCAATATTATCCAAGCTACCGAAAGAGAGGCAGTTTCAAACGGTTAAAGGTCAAATCAAAGGTCTAATCCTAAAAGTTTGAAAGAAGCTCATCTTTTCCTTAGCCGCCGAAAAGAATCAAGGCTAGCTAGACACGATCTAAATAATTCAAGCCTGCTGCAATTATGTTCTGTTATGATCTGATCCTAATTGATTGAACCCTGCACCTATCCTATCAATTCGAAATTTAAAACTGCGCATCCTTTGTAATTATGCAGAACTTCAGTTTTAATTTTCCCACGTGTTAGTATAAAACCCCCATCTACCGAGATTGACAGGTTGGTTAAACTCGCATGATCAGTCTATCCATCCACATCCCTCAAAGTCAGGTTTTTATCTGAACACGTCCTCCGTCTCTCACTGTTACCTATCGCCAAGCCTACTCTTTCCTTAATTCGTGTCTACCTTTTCTCCCAAGCTTCAATTTTCTGATTGCGGGTGTCAAGAAACAGTTAATAGATGAAGAAGGGAGGAGGATTGGTCCTAAGAAGAGAGCTCGATGACATCTGTTATCTAGAATCACACCCTGAGGTGTGTCAATTTTTCAAGGACGCAGGCTGCTATAAGTTTTGTGAAAAACTACAGGGATCACATCAGCAAGTAGTAGAGGCTTTTGCTATGACTTTTGATGGCAGAAAGGCAGTAATTGGCAAAGACGAATTCGAGGTGGACGAAGCTCTCATAGCTCAAGTAACAGAACTTCCAAGGACAGGAGAAACCTGGTTCAAAACTACTGCCACATAAGATATAGAATTCAGGTCCTATCTAAAGCTAGAACACAAAAATCTGATATGGAAGGAGGACATTCCCATGTCCTATCTCGAAGAAAAATGGCAGCACCTGTTGAAGACAATCTCGGTCTATATAACATGTGAGGGCAGATACAATAGAGTGCTAATTTACCATTTCAAATTGATGAACCACTTCAGTGGCAGAAATCCCTTGAACCTGCCTTTCGATCTACACAAAAGCTTGACCAAGATGGCCCATCAAGTCCAAGCCAACCCCAACGAAGTTGCAAGCAGGCTATTTCATCATGGTTTAATCAGGCTCTTGGTTAGTGAGTTACTCCAAAGAAGGAAAACTGGATGGGCATTTTTTCTATTTTGGAATGAGTTTGAAACAGAACTACATCCCAAAGATGATAAGAAAACTTCTTCAAAGAAATCTTCCACTCCCAGAAGTGGAAAGAGGAAAAGGAGGGCCATTTCCCCAATAGCAATTGATCAATCCTCTCCATCTTCCAAGCATAAGAGGGCTAAAAAGAAACTAGTTTTCAATGAGGGTATAGAAGGAGAATTTTTTCCAGAAGTTAAAAACATCTTAAACCTCCCTTACACAGATTTTGAAGATGATGAGCAGCAAGAAGCTGAAGCAAAACATGAGGAATATGCAATAGGGCAAGAGCTTCAGGAAGAGCAAGATCAACAGGTTGCTAAAGCATCAACCAACAAGGCAAAATCACAGAAGATTAATCAACTTCTCAGACAGGTATATGAACTCGAAATACTTCAAAGAGTAATCAAGAAAAAGAATGAAAAGTTGACTGAAAGAAATACTGAATTATATGTCTCCTTCCAAGGGCTAACCAAAAAGCATAACAAGTTAAAGGAGAGAAATATAAGATTGATAAGAGACAACATCAAGTTGAATAGGAAGGTCAAGCTTTTGAGAAATAAGATGATGTCTCCAAAGCCCCAGCTTAAGACACACTCAGACCTTGAAACCCTAGCAGCAGCAGCCATCAGTTTTGTTGATAGTCCAGAGCTAGCCCAGGGTGCAGAAAATTCCAATCAACAAAAATGAAGATTAATAGAAGCCAGGAAACATATTTTAGTGAAATTTTGCAAGTTAGACCAAATAGAGCTTTCGGTGGCTTAGGCGAACATGTCGAATTGTTCATTAGCCACCGAAAGCAAAGCTTTCGGTAGCTAACATAATTAAAATCCACTCTTTCTAGCTACCGAAATTACAAAATAATGCAGAAGCTGTCATTTTTGCACAGATCCAAGTCCAGATACCTTGAAGATGATTTTTAAATACAAGGTAAAGAGTAGAGGTATAAGTATTAAAGGTTCTGTTTCGGTTTTGAAGATGCCAGGGAAGTGGAAGTGATAAGGCTTCTTGCCTATTTTTAGTAAACAGTTGAACTATCTGCCAGGTAGCATTTTTGGTTTCCTCCAGCAAACATCTCAAGATCATTGCAGCTGTCGAAGACCATGAAGATCTGTTGAAGATAGAGTTTTGACCATGAGAATAGGATCTTTTCCTAGTTTATTGTAAAACTGTTTTAAATGGTCTATTTTTAGCAAATCAGATTCATTTTCTGAGGATCTGGAACTGTCATGTAAAGGCTATAAAGCCCAATACTTCAAAAGAAGTAAAGGTTTGATTTTGAGTATTCTATTTGATTGTTTTTTGTGAAGAGGCCCTTTCTTTAATATAATCAGCCTGCAAGCTTCTTTCATTCATTGTTGTCAGACCTTCTCTTCTTATCTCTGTTATATGCTATTGAGTTGAATGGTATCCTTTGTCTATGTTTATAATCTTGGTAACTGTGATCTTACTTTTGCTTATCAAACTAGAATCATTAGCACTCATTGTTAGTTAATTAGCCCATCATATGTAATTGCTTTATATATGTTCTGGTTAATTGACCAGTTTCTTTATCCTTTTACCTATCTGATAATAGTCCTTGAAGGCCTTGCATTGTTTGAGTATATTTAAGACTGTCTTGAGTAGATAATTCAATGAGTTAGATGTTCATCTTGATCCAATATTATCCATCATTGAGAGAATAAATTAAGTTAACAAGCATCTTTGAGCTGCAACCTAGAAGAGTTTCCTGGAGAGATAACATAGTGCATCTTGTGGTAAAACATAGTAGGGGAGTGAAGACTCAGTTTTGGAAGAGGACGAGTTGTTATAGGTTGAGGTTGAATGAATAGACGAGAGATAGATGAAGAATCTGGAAACATCATCACCCAGTCACTAAACATAAGCTGCCACCTTTGACATCTATTGCTGATTACTTGATTGAAAATGTCAATCTTATTCAACAAACCTGATTCAAGTCTACAAGCAGAGACAACTCAAAATTCAAGTAAGTAATGGTTTTGTAGACATTATAAGTTAGTTTGGTTGGTTATATTTCAGTGTCTTGTACAGTTGATTGTGCAAAGGTCTCAGGACACCTTGAGACTTTAACTGGACAAACTGGGAAATATGGCTTAAGCCCTAATGGTACATATCTGTTAGCCTTGTTGAATGTATGTGAAGTCAAGGTTTGACTTGTAATTGGTATATGAACAACACAAGTTAGATTGATGACAGGAGTAACTACTCTGATTGATAAAGACATCTTGACTTCTTGATCAAACATTTGGTCATGGATTTTTGAGCAGTAATTAGTATATTATTGAGCTAGGCATATGTATATAACAGCAACAGTTGATAACAACAGTGACAGTATGATAGGAAAGATGTGACTAAATCAGACCTCATGATGACTTGCATGAGCAGACTTGTCTGTGACAGCCATAGCAAGTTGATGAGCATAGGTACATGTGCAGACCTTCGATGTGTGCAGCAGTTCCATCCTCACCCCTTTGACATGGGAAGAACTTCAGATGACATGGGCATGTGAACACACTTCTTTGATGAGTAAACTTGGAAGTTGCAGACTCCTAGACTTGTCATGAGCAGACCTTTGACTTGACCAGACCTCTGATGAGTTGGAATTGGCCTGATAGTTGGCATATCTCTCGATCACAAGTAGGTGACTCGGCATGACCAATGGGCAGCAGAGCATATGCTGACGAGCAATGGTTGATTGAATTGGGACAATAGACAAAGTTGGTTTAGATCACTTGCAAGCTGTGTCTTGCACTTGGGGATTGGATTCCTCATCCTTTCTCAGTTGGAACTAAGAAGACCAGGCTGGGTCTTGGATTGAGAGTTGGTGCTCTTTGTATCAGTTGGTGCTGAGTTAATCGCGAAGATTGTAGTCTTCCGTTGTACATCACATAAAACATAAATAAAGCTTACCATATAGATCTTGCCGTGTCATTTGATCTTATGTTGATGTTATACTTATGATCCATTGTTGACTTAGCTGATAAATAATAATGATATAATGATGATGTACTCAATAGCATAATACTTTGATAGACTCTGCCTAATCTGTAGAAGTGAAAAATGGGTTTAATTGCTTACACACTGATTCACCCCCTTCTCAGTGTGACCATTGTGTCCAACAATGATTGATATTGATGAACATCCACCACAAAATAAGACAAATTTGATAAATAAGAAAAAGTCTTCATAGAGAAGACAAGTCAACATTTGCATACCAGCTGTCATATCAATGCACAATTCATAAAGAGGTCTTCCAGAGCTCCAAATAGAGCTTGAAGATATTAGCAAGGGTTGTACACTTGGCAAGAATACCAAGGGATCTTTTGAACAATGATGGTAGATCCAAGAGGATCTTGGATCTTGTGCATTCAGTGACTTCTTGATGTTTTCCCAAAAGACATGGATCTACTTCATGAAGGCCAAAGATGAGGTCTTTAACAGGTTCCAAAAGTTCGAGGCTCAGGCATAGACCTTGACAAAGAAGAAAATTAAGGTGTTGAGGTCAAACATTGGAGGCTAGTATACCTCCGAGGACTTCAATGATTTCTGCAAGGAGGCAAAGATCAAGAGGGAGTCAACAACAAAGATAAGTATTCAATGTTTTAAGTAATGAGTTTTATTTACTTAAGTTAAATTGATATTTTGTTGATGGATAGCATAATTGTTTGATTAGTATTGACAAGTTCATTATGAAGGCTGTCAAAGCAAAGGCATCCAAAATGACAGTTATGCTCAGATCAAGTGTTCTCACCAGATATTGGGGATAAGACTCCCAAGGAAGTATTCGTAGAAGTGAGTCATATCTTCTGCAAGACAAGAGAGTTATATCTCTTGTGGTGGTCAGTACATAGTGAGAGACATGAGTCTAAGATCCAGTGAGTCATATCCAGAGGCCTATCAAGATAAAGAGAAGCATATAGCTACCAATGGTACTTTCAGGGAGTGAAAAAAGACCTCATAGGTTCTCAAGTTATATGGCATTGATAAGTCACATCAGTGATTCTGCACCTTCCAGTTAGGAGGAGGTAGCAGACCAACAGTTTTAGAAAGATGCCATGATGGAAGAGTATTAGTCCATCGTGAAGAATGATAGGTAGGAGATTGTTTTGATATATGAGAGGAAGTCAATAACTTCCAAGCATATCTATAATATTTTGCATGCAGTCCAAATGGCACATTATATAGGCTATGGAGTTAGCCAGTATGCAGGCTCAGAGAGAGTTATGGATGATATTCAGTGAGAAGGAGGCTCGCCTCAGTAGACCCACTTGGTGGAGGTGGCACAAATGGATACACAAAGATCAACAAGTGCATAAGGCAACAATGTTGGATACCCAGGTGTAGAGATGTAGAGAGTGCAGGTGCAGAGGGAGTAGGATGTCCAGATACAGAGGGAGCAGGGTGCTCCCACATAGAGGGAGTAGTTATAGCACAGTTTGTTGATGATGAAGGAGGTGCTCGAATCAGGAGTACCTCCCTCATCAAGAGGAAGTTGGCTTAGGAAGGATCTTGGCCTAATGTATTATTTATTGGGATTGGAGATGTGGCAAAGATCAGGTGAGATCTTCCTCAGTCAGGGGGAGTACACAGTTGAGATCTTGCAGAGTTTCGATATGATGAATTGCAAGTCCATGGCTACACCTATGGAGGCAAATTTGAAGAATCTGAGTGATTCTGCTTCAAATTCAGATTTGATGGATCCCACGATGTATAGGCAGAATCACTCAGATTCTTCAGATTTGCCTCCATAGAGCCAAAGTCCATTTGCCTCCATAGAGCCAAACTCGCCTCAGAGTTTGGCTCTTGTAGTAGAGCCAAACTCTACTACAAGATACACAAAATTTTGCTCAACAATGAATTTTTTATTATCTCTTCAATCCAAGAGCCAAAGTCCATTACAATGAGGGACCAAATCCCTACCAAACTTTTAAATCGATGATTGAGATTAAAACATACTACAATGATATTTAAGGGTGGAGATCTAATCTCACACTCACTACATGGATCACTAGACTAGAGGGGGGCGAGTTGCCTCATAACACCCAAATAAAAGATACAAAGTGATAATACATTATATAACATGAAAGTGGTCACCTAGGGGCCAAGTTGTGCCCCCTAGGGACATAACATAACACTTTTACAAGGTGCAAGATATAACAATGAGATACATCATCAAAAGTGTGCCCCTCCTAGAGAAGTGTGATTTTCCTAAGGGAGGCAAAAATGAAGCTTTGATGCTGGAAGATGATAAACCATGTAGAAAGATGTGAGAGGACCCTATGGTGCATAAGGAACAATACCCATGTCAAATCGTTTCCATTCTTTCACCCTTTGTTTCACTTGCTAAACCATTGCCACTTTAATTAATTTAATTTCCAAGTTGAAATACTTTGGATACACTGAAAAAGCTCATAATATCATCTTCCATTGCACGAAAGGTTGAAACAACTGCACAAATGAACTCAGAGATGCCAAATCTACTAGTGGTGACTATAAATACACCATGGATCCATCTGTGATATCAACTGATAATAAATCCATCTCCAATAATAATAAATCTGAATCATAGGCAATTTCCACACACTAGAGCATGGAATGATCCGGTAAGCATCCACATACATCAAAATACATCAAACGACACACTGTGGCCATATCAACCCCAGGGCTGACCCGTTGACCAAGTCAACAAGGTTGACCGGGTCAAAACTGATAAAAAATAACAATTGAGCCATATACTAAAGAACTCTACATGCATGGGGTATAAGTAATGATCTCTTAATTATATTAGTAGCAAACCTAAAGCATTAGTAGTGTATAAAATGGTGATCAAAGATGCAAACACAAATAAAACAAACTAAGATTGAAATAGTTGCACAGTGATGGTGAAGTTCCAACCATATACTTGCTTTCATATTCACCCCTCTGTACACTCCAGATCATCCCTCATTACCCTTGGGTGAGCTAGAAAAATGCAAAGGCTTGGTCACGTGAGGTGACTTATTTAGACAGACTCAATGATCTCTCAGAGAAAGGAGAAAAAGGGGAATTGAAGTGACATGTGGTGGATAGACAAACACTAGGGAAGGGAGGTGTCTCACAAACAGATAGAGTGCTTAGAAGGTCTTAGTGGATTCATTTAGTGGCCTTTATCATTTTATTTAATGACCCTTATTTGATTTCACATGTGCTGAGATGCACAACCATTTGCAACTTTCATCAAGGGCTTGTGTTGAAAAACACAACCATTTGTGGCTTCCTTTTCATTTCATGGCCTTATTGCTTAGTGTTGAAAAACACAACCAATCGCCACATGGCCTTTCTAATTTCAAATGATGAAACTTGCTTAGAGGACTAAGGGAGACACTTCAGGTGAACTACGTAGTGCAGACACACTCCAGATTCGAGACACAAAGTAGACATGGGGACCTATCCATACACATAGGTCACAGTGGGGGTAAGTCTTCGATTTCATAAGTCATGTCCAAAGTCAAGGGGAATTTGCTTTCCATGTAGGAGGAATGGATGGGTAGAAAGACAATTGAAAGGCGGTGCCAAAAGCAAGGGAAGATGATCTCAATTGTACAAAGGCTAATCTTACTTAAAACCATATACCGGGGACTTAACACCAACACCATTTAATTGTGCTCAAATGATAGTCTACATGAAACCAAAATGATAATTGATCACCACCAATACAACCACATATGCTAAGTCACATCTACTAAGCTAAGCAAGAGAAACCATGATAATCAACCCATGTGCCATATACTTGCTTAGTCATATGCCTGTATCTGCAACAATCTCTAACAACTCTGAAAGGCAAGGAAGATAACACTAGTTGGAAGCTCTGCTGCTTCGCAAAAGAGGGCCAATTCTCCGAGAAGGAGTGCTCTGAGAAGGAGTGATCTACTCTATATTATAGTGAGTTGACTTGTTTATTTTGATAGGTTATTTTATCCCCTTGTGGAATATACAAGTCTAATCTAATGTTGGATTTGACATAGGCTCTAAGAAGTGTCTGGGACTTCTTAGAGAGGGGTCAAATCAACATTAGAGCTCTTTAGGTGAATTTGATCTCCATGTGAGGAGATGCACATCAACAAGGACAACTTTTCTATGATGAAGAAATAACCAAAGGCAAGTCAACCATTGAAGAAGTCCCAGAAGAAAAATGAAGACAAGAAGACAAGTCGACCTGAAGATAAAATGAAAGTTGAAGACCAAAAGAACAAATCAGCTTGAAGATAAATTGAGAAGACCAAAAGAACAAGTCGGCCCCAGTGAAAGAAGACAAGTCGACCTCATTAAGGAAAAAGTCAAGTGAATAGAGGAATGTAAATAAAGTGCTCTCACACTTCATTTTCATCAACACACAACATATGTTCTCTCCACTTGTGCACATTTTCAAGGAAGGCCTAGCAAAGGCAATAAGCAAGTAATTTTGGGTTCTTATCTCTCCTCAAAGGTTCGCTATTTATTCCTAGAGATTCGCTAGGGTTTCTTGTGGAAGAAGGGTGCACTCTTGTGCTAGGGTTTCATCTTCATGAATGGTATTGTATTTGAATTGGATTGATTTCTTCTAAGAAAAGTTGGTCGAGTTTTCTCCCTGTTGGGTTTCCTAGGATAAAATCTCTGTGTCCCTTGTGCATGGCTATCTTTTAGTGATCCTTGTTTTTATTTCCGCTGCAAGTGAATGCTGAAAATTTTTAGTGTATAATTATGCAATGATAAAAGTGGGATGATAAGCATTAGGACATAATTATTAAGTTCTGAAAATTGTACTGCTAAGTTAAAAATTCAATAGCAAGTTCCCAAATCATTCATTATAGCCTGTTTTCATGTTGTTATCATGCTTTAGGTTTAATAAGAACCCAAGGATTTCTCTAAGTTATTCAAATGTTTTCACCAACTTGAAGGTGGTGGTCATATACAATGTTAAGATATAAAGAGCCATAGCCATAACCATAAGTGTGCTAAAGATAAAGATGGCACAATAGCCTGCAAAGGAGAGCATATAGAGAGAAAATTCCTTTGGGATTATGATCAATGAATGAGTCACTTGAATTAATATAACAAAATCAGGGATTCATTTACGACATCCTAGAGGTAGGGTGCTAGCCGCTAGCCTCAACTAGGTTGTCCTTAGCGTAAAATAGTTAGTAAATACACTAATAGTGCTACACAAAGGTAGGCTCTTGGCCATAATAACAATATGTCGGCTTATGGGATCAAGTGCTTATTAAACCCTTAAGTTTAACATATGTCAATGATTTCATCTAATTTATTCTCAATGAAAATGTAAAAGTATCACACTATCAAGCAAACAAAGATTATACCATCCTCAAAATACCTTTGAATTAAAGATCTAAAAATAAGTATTTATTTTATAGAGGTTCTGAAAGGATGAATTGAAGTCCGCAATCATACATGAGCAACTTTTCAATGTTCTATGGTTTTCTCGATTTCAAAACCAAGTATTATTTCAAACATTTATGTTATAGTTGTTTAATTGTTTCCTCACTCGTTTAAGCTTATGCCACATATACGTCATCACATTATGGGTTGGATTTATTTTCCATCAAGTATGACTTGCATTATTTTTAGGTAGCATAGGTTCTCATCTATATTAATCCCCAAAAATGTAATCAATTAGATGAAAATATCACTCATATCACTTGGAGGAGAGTTTGAAATGAGGATACATATCCCTTCGTTTGTGTGCAAATGTTGGGTGATAGATGGATTCAATGAAATGGAAGCTATAATGACTTCTTTTGGGTGGTATGTGAATCCAATTAAATGGAAGCTATAATGACTTCTTTTGTTTGTGAATTTGACAATGAAATATTTTGAGCTATTTCAAATCGGACTGTATATGTATGAATTGTAAATGGAGTAAGTACATTAAAATACATTCAAAACCCTTGGGATTGATTTGAATCATTGTACTTTACATAGGAAGTTCCCAACTCATTGGTTGCAAATTTTCATGGCGTTGTCATACATTATGTTAAAAAAGAACCAAAGAATTTCTCTAAGTTATTCAAATGTTTTCACCAACTTGAAGATGGTGGTCATATACAATGTTTTTTCTCGTAAATATTTGAAAGACTATCTAAATTATACAAGAGATGAGAAGAATATGCGAAACAATGGGCATAGGATAAGAGCCATTGTAGAAATATATTTTAGTATGGAAAATGTCGCTAAAATATTAGGTTGTTACACAATTGATTTGAAATAGGTTTCTAGTTGGTTGTATTATGTAAACATAAAGTCTTACACATGTTTCCTAGTTATTGAGAGGATAATTTATTTTGTACAAAATTTTAATCCCTAATAATAATGTCATGACATAATGAAAATATAGCTAAGAATTCAGTTTTTTTAATTAATGTTCATTAGTAACATTTGTTGAACCATCAAACATCTTAGCTAATAAGGAATAATATTGGGTCATTTGTTGGATGTTTCTTTGACAAACCCGCACCATCATATGGTTCAATAGGTAGCCTCGTGGTGATCGATTGGCTTGGACCTCATCCTTGAGAGCCATGACAATATCAACAATGACAATATCAACAAATCATTCATGACAGGATTTTAACATGGACTTACAAAATTGAAGCATGACAATATCAACAATGATTTTTCTCTTCATCACATGCATTTATACATCCCTTTCCGACATGAACAATTAGCTATCTAATTGTTCTATAAAAATATCAACCATATAATGTTCAACCCTCTATAATGTCTCTTTGATAGTTGCACTCATGCATGCTCATTTGAAAAAGTTCTCATGTTATATTTTATTGTGCCTAGAGGCGCTCTACAGCCCAGTATGGGGGAGATCTTGTGAGTCGAGTATTTGTCGAGTAACAAAATAATACAAAGTAAAAAGTAATAAATATTATGTCGGCCATAAACAAAAAAAACAATACAAAGTAAAAAGTAAATATGAGACTTAAACTAGAGACTTTAGAGCTTAGGATTAGGTGGTGAATAATACAAAGTAAAATGTAAATCTAAGACTTAAACTAGAGACTTTACTTTTTATTTTTAATACAAAGTAAAAAGTAAATATGAGACTTTAGAGTGTTTGTCGAGTAACAAAATAATACAAAGTAAACAAAAAAGAATAATGCAAAGTAAAAAGTAAATATGAGACTTAAACTAGAGACTTTAGAGCTTAGGATTATGTGGTTCAGGTATTGCACTCAAGAAGCTATTCAAGGAGAGGTTTGCACCTCGGGAGATTTGATCCCTCTCGGCGCTTGATAGAGCCTAGGATTTGGATCTAGGCTGGTGATTACAACATTTAAGGTGCAATCCCTCTTGTGCAAGTAATCAACAATGTGGACAAAAGAAAACTACGTTCAAATCATTCTTGTGTCTCAACATTTAGATCCCAATGCAATGATTATCATCAATCGTTTTTATTAGATTACTTATAGTAAACCTACTATACAATAAATACACGTGGGATCAACTCAACTACCCATAATATCAATTGTCAATCTATTCAAGCATCGACCAATACTAGTGTAAATTGTAGCTAAGTGTCCTCATGATGGGAGTTTCTCCTTAGAAGGTGAATGATTGGTCTCCATGCTTAGTCGATTGTAGAATCCTTACCCTGATTAAGTTATTCGGATTTTTTTCAGTCTCTAGCCCCCATCCCCCCTCCCCTTAGTTATTTTTTAGCACAATGGTCTACCTTTCTTACAACTTGGCACACAAATATGGTGCTTGGAGTTGTGAAAGCATTCAATGAAGTCATATTTTTTTTAGATTATTACACTTAATGTGAGCAAAATATTGGTCTTTAATTCTTCTTGAAGTGACCTCCTCATCACTCCAATATATTTTTAAATCTTACTTGAACCAACCTCCTTGTCTCCCTAATATATTCCACATCAGCATGGAATGGAGTTACCCCTTTATGCTACTTTGGATTCATCGGGTCTTGTGTGGAATCTCATATATTCTTAATTGTATTAAGGGGGAGAAGGTAACTTTAATGTTTCCTTTTCTTAGAATCTTTGTGACTTTATGGCATTCCCCTAATGTCAAGTTGCATGAATGTATTACCTTCCCTATCATCATTTTGTATGATGTGGGGTCTCCTCAGGTTTTAGTTGGATGACATTGTTGAATTGTGTCTCTTTTAACCATTCCCTCTAAATTGTAAAACCAAACATATTGAGAGAAATAACATAAACCAGAAGCATAACATAAACAAATGCATAAGAGATTTTCACCTGGGAAGGCCTTTATGGAGAAAATCAACAATCATAGATATATCTTCTATTACCTTTAACCTAGCTAGCATGTTGAATTTTTTATTATAGCAGTACAATTTTAAGATCTTGATAATTATTGCCTAATGATTTCAAACATTCATTTCATCCCATCGTTTTCATTGAATAATTACATTGAAAATTCCAACTTAAATTGCAACAAAAACAAAGGATCATAGAAGGATAGCCATGCACAATCGACACAAATATTTTTCACTTGGGAAACCCAATAAGGGAGAAAACCCAACAACTTTTGTAGAAGAAATCAATCCAATTCAAGTACATTACCAATCATGAAGAAACCCTAGCAATGAGCCCTCCTTCATGAAGAAACCATAACGAACCTCCAAGGAGAGATACAACCTCTAGAAGATAATAAGAAACCCCAAAAATTACTCCTTGTGCCTTTGCTAGGTCTTCTTGGAAAGTGTGCACCAGTGTTGCTGAGAAGAGATGCTAAGTTGTGATGTCAAAATGAAATGTGTTGCTACTTATTTATACACTTCAAGTCACTTCAATTTTAATAGTGGGGTTGACTTGTCTTCTTTACTAGGGCCGACTTGTACTTTTCTTATCTTTAATATTTACTAGGCTTCTTTAATGCTTTCTGAGTCTTCTTCAATGGTTGACTTGTCTTCTTGGTTATTTCTTCTTCACTAGAAAAGTTGTCCATGATGTTATTCTTCTCCTCACATGCATGTTTATTCACACATAGAGTTCTAATGTTGATTTGACCCACTAAGAAGTGTCTGAGACTTCTTAGTATGTCAATTCAACATTAGACTAGCATATCAAGTCAAGCACTCTAATATAGAATAGATCACTCCATCACGAAGCACTCCCTCACAGAGTATGCAATGTGATAGCACCTTGGGGCCCATCTCCCTACACCATATGACTTAAGATAATGGGAGAAGGACTGCCCCTACCTGGGCCATTCACCACTAGTCAAATCATATGGCCATTTCTCGTGAGTAAATGTATCATTCACGACTAGCCAAATCACATGGCCATTTCCCGTGAGTGAATGGCTGCCCGATGCGGCAACTTGGAGAAACATCAACACTCTCAACGACGGAGACATTCTACATTACGCCAAGCTTGCTTGGTGAGAATTCCACAATCTGTATCTCGAGTCTTCCAAGACTACGCCTAGGCCATTCACCACTAGCCAAATCACATGGCTATTTCCGGTGAGTGAATTTATCATTCTCCACTAACCAAATCACATGGCCATTTCCTATGGATGAATGTTTGCATGATGATGCTCATTTGTATATATGTACTGCATTTGCATCTCAAGTCTTCCACTCCTAGTCAAATCATCATGGCTATCTGGAGAAACACTGCGCCCGAGCCATTGATCACTAGCCAAATCACATGTCATTTCTCATGGATGAATGTATCATTCTCCCTTGGTCAAATCACATGACCAATCTGGGATAATGTTTGCCCAATGCTGCTTGTTTGTGGATATGTACTGGAGCTGCATTGCTCCCTTTTGCACCATGTCTCAAATGAAGTGATATTTGATCTCTTGACCAAATAGTCCTGCTAGAAGCTACACTGCTTCAGAACATGTGATGTTGGTTGTGATATACTATGCATTTGTTGTACTGAGTGCTACAAAAGTCTGCTTCCTGCTAAACCAAGATATCATAGCTCATCTCAAGCTAAAGTAGCACCCCAAGGTGCCCTTTCCGTCCATTGCACTCTCTGCCCAGTCAGTATCTGTATATCCCTGCAACCTCACTTCATCATATCTCAGACCATATCCACATGTACCACACAGGTACCTTCGCACATGCTTTGTTGCAACTCAATATACATGCCTCGGCTCATCCATAAACTGGCTCCAAGTCCTCACTACAAAGCAAATATCTAGCCTGGTGTTAACCAGGTACATCAAGGATCTAATCAATTGCGTGTACATGGTGGGATCCACCAAAATCAAGCTAAAGTAGCACCCCAAGGTGCCCTTTCCGTCCATTGCACTCCCTGCCCAGTCAGAATCTGTATATCCCTGCAACCTCACTTCATCATATCTCAGACCATATCCACATGTACCACACAGGTACCTTCGCACATGCTTTGTTGCAACTCAATATACATGCCTCGGCTCATCCATAAACTGGCTCCAAGTCCTCACTACAAAGCAAATATCTAGCCTGGTGTTAACCAGGTACATCAAGGATCTAATCAATTGCGTGTACATGGTGGGATCCACCAAATCTGAATCTGAAGCGGAATCACTCGACTTCTTCATATTTATCTCCATAGGTGTAGCCATGGACTTGCAGTCCATCATACCGAATTTGCTCAAGATCTCTGTTAGAATTTCACAATTTAATTCAAGATTATCTAGGATCTTACCTGAGAGAATAACATGCACAACAATTCAAACACAAGAGACAAGAGACATAAAGAATTTCATTGGAGAAACCATAAAGGAGAAAACCCTGCAACTTCCTCATAGATAGAATGAGCAACAATACAATAAACCCCAAAAGTAGAAATGTTCTCCAACAACTTCTCTCTTCTTCACTTGTCCTCCTACTCACTTATGCGAACTTGATGAGTGAGTGAATGAATGAAATAGAGAGAAGCACCCTCTCTATTTAGACTTTACCTTTCACTTAGCGTTAACCCCAAACAGGTCGGCCCCTAAGTGTAACTGACTGGGTCGACTTCTTTAGGAGAGTCTAATAACCCATGAAAGACTCAACTCCGGGGTCAATGCCCCGTCATACAATGGAGGGTTAACCTCATTGACTTTACATGACACAAGACAATAATAACTCTCTTGAACGGAGGAATAAACATCTCCGTCGGAGGTACAATAATAAAATACAAATACAATATAAAATATACAAGTGAATATCTTCCAAAGTTACAAATACATTAACACTCCCTCTTAACTAGGAAGGTATTCTCTTGACACAGTCATCAGCAGAAGTCTTCGTCACTGGGTCATCATCAAAGCTGGATCATCATCGTCACTGCTACTGTTATCTCGACCATCAATCTCCAATCTACTCGTCATAAGAAGTTCTATAGAGCCAGCCCTTTTTCATGCTGGATGTAGGCCTAGCCTCCATGTAGGTCTTCATCATCTTTGCGAGCAAGCCATCAAGTAGGTACATCTCAGGACTTATTATATGCCTCTGCAAAACTTGCAAGATCTCCCAGGACTGATTATATGCCTCTGCAAAACCTGAAGGAGCATCCCAGGATTGATTATATGCCACTGCAAAACCTGCAAGATCTCAGGAATGATTATATGCCATTGCAAAACCTGCAAGATCTCAGGACTGATTATATGCCACTGCAAAACTTGAAGGAGCATCCTAGGACTGATTATATGCCATTGCAAAACCTGAAGGAACATCCTAGGACTGATTATATGCCACTGCAAAACCTGCAAGATCTCCCAGGATTGATTATATGCCACTGCAAAACCTGAAGGAGCATCCCAGGACTGATTATATGCCTCTGGCAAAACCTGTGTACCCTACTGTCGTCTCATCATGTCCAAATCATCTCAATGTCAACGGAGAACAGCCCAGATGCACGTCACACAACACTTACATCACTCGACATGGGAGAACAAATCTACCACCATTCGGAAAAGGCTCCAGCCCTTACATCTGCACCATGGGAGGACACACCTTCCACCATGTGAGAATGGCTCTTGTGCATCTGCATCTTCCGGACTCATCACTTCCCCCTTGAAGGAACCTCAATCTGGAATATACCAAGCTTCTCTTTGAAGTACTCGAACTTCACTCTGGCCAACGGCTTGGTCAACACATCGGCTGTCTGCTCGTCTGTCGCAACATATTGGAGCTTCACTGTTCCTCTCTGCACCATATCCTTGATATAGTGATACTTGATCTCGATGTGCTTCGACTTGTCATGGAACACTGGGTTCTCAGACAAATTCACACAACTCTGGTTGTCGCAATATATACAAGTAGCATCCTACTGGAGATCAAATAAATCAGACAGTAGCTTCCTCAACCATACTACCTCACAACTAGCTGAACAAGCTGTGACATACTCTGCTTCGGTTGTACTCAATGCCACGCAGGATTGCTTCCTGCTAAACCAAGAGATCACACCTGATCCCATACTGAAGCAGCACCCCGAAGTGCTCTTCCTATCAATGGCACTGCCTGCCCAATCCGAATCAACATAACTCTCTAGGTTATTCTTCTGATTCACATCAGACTTGAGCCCATAATCCACCGTACTTTTCAGGTACTTCAGAATATGCTTTGCAGCAATCAAGCGAACATGTCTCAGATCCGTCAGGAACTGGCTCAATGTATTCACATCAAAGCAGATATCTGGTCTCGTATTCGTCAGGTACATCAAAGATCCAATCATTTGACGATACATCGTAGCATCAATCGACTCTGATGAAGAATCACTCAATAGCTTCAGGTTCGATGCGATAGGTGTGGCCATGGCCTTCCAGTCCATCATCCTGAATTGTTTTAGGATCTCTACTCCATACTTCCCTTGTCCAAGGAAGATTCCATCCACACTCTGTCACGCCTCCATGCCTAGAAAGTAGTGCATCATACCCAAGTCCTTCATCTCGAACTCAGCAGCAAGCTTCCTCTTCGTGTCAGCAATCAACCCATCCTCACATGTTACAAACATGTCATCTACATATAGTAGGAGTATCACTAGGTTCCCTTCCTCAACCTTGTAGTAAAGGTTGGAATCCGCTTTACTCTTGGTAAAGCCCAAACTGGTCGGGAAGTTGTCTATCCTGTCGTACCACGTCCCGGGTGCATGTTTCAAACCATACAAGGATTTCTTCAATTTTCACACATGAGTCTCCCTGTCATGTGTCTCAAATCCTAGTGGCTGCTCCACATACACTTCCTCCTCTACTACACCATTCAAGAACGTTGTCTTAACATCCATTTGGTGTACCTTCCACTTCATCACTGTAGCCAGAGCAATTACTGATCTGATGGAAATGTATCTGGATATAGGTGCAAATGTCTCTTCATAATCTATCCCTTCCTTCTGGGAGAAGCCACATGCCACAAACCTCGCCTTGTGTTTCTCTATGCTGCCATCTGCAGCATCTTTGATCTTGTAGATCCACTTGGAAGTCACAACAGACTTTCCTACTGGTCTCGGGACCACATCCCAAACATCATTCTTCATGATTGACTGGTACTCCTCGATCATGGCATCCTTCCATTCTTTCTTCTCAGCTACTTCCTCATAGTTGGAAGGTTCTTTGTCAATGATGTCACACAGCAGGGCTACATAACTGGAGAATGGTCTCGGTCTCTTGCTTTCTCTATGCATTCCCTCTGGAGCACCATATCTCTCTGCATATTGAATTGCTTCTTGTACCCACGCTGGTTTCCTCTTGTGAGAATTCTTCTCACGTGGTGGATCTACAGGTTCTTGTGGGTCTTCCACCTCACATTCTCCATAATCTTCTGGATTTACTTCATTCATTGTTGTATCTCGGATCTTGGGTGCTTCTGGTTCTTCAATGTCTTCAACAGGTATCTTTTTGGATTTGTGATATGCTGACTCTGTTACATCCCTGCTGATGTCGATATTCTTGAATCCTGGGAAATATATTCTGTAAGCTTTCGAGCTTTCACTATATCCCACGAATATACCCTTCTTTCCTGAAGGATCTAACTTCGTCCTCTTCTCTTTTGGAATATGTGTGTACACGGGGAAACCAAATATTCTGAGATGGCGGACTTCTGGTTTCTCGTCGGAGAAGGCTTCTTCTATTGTCTTGTTGTCAAGTACTCTATGTGGAGTACGATTATGTACGTACACGACTGTCCTTTCAGCTTCTACCCATAGATGCATAGGAAGATCCTGTCATGAAGCATCGCCTTGGCTACTTCCATAATTGTTCTATTCTTCCTTTCTGCAACTCCATTTTGTTGTGGATTATATGGAGTGGTCAACTCCCTCTTAATCCCTGAATCTCTGCATAATTTCTTGAAGTCTTCTGAGGTGAACTCTCCGCCATCGTCTGACCGTAAAATCTTGATTTTCTTCTCTGTGTGGTTTTCGATTAAGGCTTTGAATTCCTTGAAATTACTGAATACTTCATCTTTGCTCTTCAAAAAATATATCCATGTCTTCCTAGAAAAATAATCAATGAAAGAAACATATTATACATACCCACTCAATGAACTGGTTGACATCGGACCGCATACATCGGAGTGGATGATTTCCAAGATTCCTTTTGCCTTACTCTCGCTACTTGGAAATGTCTTCTTTGTATTATTTCCCTTCACACAACCTTTGCAAACGCCTTCATGCTTTGCTTGGATTTCTAGAAGACCTTCAATAGCTTTGCTTGCAAGAGGTAGTGCTCTATAGTGCACATGTGCAAGATTTCTATGCCATAGTTCACTTGGCTCCATGGATTCATGGACCAAGGCTTGTTCTGGTTGGCCCTTCAGTTTGTATAACCGTCCCTCTTGCTCTCCAATTACTACTGCATCATCTATAGTCTTTCCTTTAGGCCACATAAGAACTTGGCCATCTACAAATGCAACCCTCATACCTTTTGCATCCAATGCCATCTATAAGCCAATCATTGCTACCATGTGTAACAGTTCCTGTGAGGGCAGAAATCAAAACATACTCTTCATCGCTTGAAGAATCTTCACTTTCTTCTCTGGATCTCTTCCTGGGAGGTTCATCATCCTCTGCAGTGTGAGCATGATGTCTTCTTTTGTTCTTCTTCTTCTTGTGAGAGCCACTTTTATTTCTAGGACAATCCCTGGAGATGTGTCCCTTCTCATCACATGTGTAGCATCGAATGGTGGATATATCTCTTCGGGATCTAAAGTTATCCCTCTGATTCTGGTGGTGGTGTTTTTCTTTCTTACTGTGGTGGTGCACCTTCTTGTTATCACTCCTCCTGTAGTGTGCTGTGAGAGCTTGGTCTTCATTTCCCATTTGCTCTTCTCGGGCTACAAGTCAAGCTTCTTCTTGTGAGCATTCCTCCCATAGCCTACTGAATGTGATGAGCTTCTTCCTAGCACAAATTCCTTGAATGAAGGAATCCCATGACCTGGGAAGACCATACAAGGTGGTAATCACTATTTCTCCATTTTATCTGTCTTCTCCCACAACTTAAAGTTGTTCTTTTATTTGAGAGACCCTTGTAAAGTAAGATTGCATGGTCTCTGTATTTTGTATCTTCACATTCTTCAATTGGTTCCGCAATGTCATCTTTCGATTTATATTCTTTCCTTCAAATAGCTTGGTCAAGGAATCAAACATCTTCATGGGTGTCTTTCGAGATGACACATGTGGTATGAGATGGTCCTTGATAGAATCTACAATGATCCTCTTGGCCTTGACCAAGTTCTTCTTATGTAAGGCCATAGCCTCATCTCCCTCTGGAACTGGAACCTCTTCACTTATATAGGTGTCCAATTCATTCTCTTCTAGGATTAACCCAATCCTATACTTCTATGCTTGGAAGTTATCAACCCCTTCAAGCTTATCCTCAAGCTAGGTGTGGTGAGACATCTTTAATGAGAAACTCAGATGGAAATAAAAAAGATTTAGGTCTTACCACTTGATAGCTGAAAATTGGATCTGGAGCTGGCTAGGGTTTGACAGAGAAACCCTAAAAATCCAAACTTCGAATTCCAAACTTTTGTCTGGATGGAAAGATGCGCCTTGCTGAGACAAGAAAGCTGGTACACTTGGATTTTGAAAATTCCAAAAATTGGCCCCTCAAAAGTGACTTGTGAATTTCAAATCTACAATTTTTGGTCCTTTCTGGTTTTTTGTTTTCTTGTTTTTCTGATCCAAAAGTCAAACTAGGGTTTGACAAATCCCGGGGTTCTACCCAACCAAAAACTTCGATCTTGGTCTCTAAATTTTGATTTTGCTGAGGAGAACAATCCTATGTCGAGAGCACTCCAAAATTCCACATATGTCAAAAGCCCTAATTTCTCGCAGTAGTGACAAGACAAAAAATGAAAATGCTTAGAATCAAATTTTGTTTCGACAAAAAGATGCGCCTTCCTTAGGAGAGTTATCCTAGCCTCCCGCCCTTGATGATCTGTAGAAAGAGGCCCAAAAATTAAGAATCCCTAGCTTTCGCAACTGCACAATGTCGTCTTCTCAGGTTAGCTCTAATACCATGTTAGTTTTTCACAATTTAATTCAATATGAGCTAGGATCTTATCTCAGAGAACAACATGCACAACAAATCAAACACAAGAGACAAGAGGCACAAAGCATTTCACCGGGGAAATCATAAAGGAGAAAACCCTGCAACTTTCTCAAAGATAGAATGAGCAATAATACAAAACCCCAAAACAAAGAGATGGTCTCCAGCAGCTTCCTCCTCCTCCACTTCTGCGAAGTTCTCTCTCTCTCACTTATGCGAATGAGTGAGTGAGTGAATGAATAAGTAGAGAGGTGCTCCTCTCTATTTATACTTTACTTTCACTTGCCTTTTTACCCTAACTGGGTCGACTTCTCCTAGGAGAGTCTAATAACCCCCTATAACTTAACTTTGGGCCGACCCCTCTAGGGGAGTTTAATAACCCACTCAAATACAATAATAACTTTCTCGATCGGAGGAATAAAACCTCTCCGTCGAAAGTATATGAATACAATATAAAATATACAAGTGAATATCTTTTGAAGTTACAAATACATCAACAGTCTCCAATAGCTTCTAGTTCTTTTATCTCGGACACTCTGGAGAAGTATGAGTGCATGGATTCAGACTTCAAGTTATTCACACCCTCGAGTTGATTTCTCAGGGTCATCTTCCTATTGATATTATTTCCTTCAAACAGGTTGGTCAGGGCATTAAACATCTCTTTTGGAGTCTTCTTGGAAGACACTTGGGGATCAAGTGATCTTTGATGGAATCAACAATGATCCTCTTTTCCTTGACCATATTCTTCCTATGCCTTGCTTTGGCTTCATCTCCCTCTGGTTTTGTAAGTCCTTCCTTTATATAGTCTTCTAGGTCACGTTCTTCAAGAATGAGCATGACTCTATACTTCCTTTCGAAGTTCTCAACTCCCTCAAGCTTCTCATCAAGCTTGGTATTGCTTGTCATATTTGTTATCACTCAAGATTTCCTGTTGCAAACCAATCTTTAGTGGACGAAAACTAACCTTTACAACCACAGAGAGGGATCTCTCTTTAGTGCTTCCTGCAACATGATATAGCTTGAATGGGCTGGGTTATTGGTAAAAAGTAGTGGTTAGACCTTCAGATAATGAATTAAAGGGGTTTTTTCGATTGGTTGGGGTTAAGAACATGGGGACAGTTGGGCATGGAGTCAACTTCGGTGGGTTTACTGTCACCAATGACGGATTTAGACCACAATTGCAGAGGCAAGAGGCAAGGTAGATGGTGTTCTTTCAAGTCAAAATAGTTAGTGGGTGGAGGCAAAAAAAGGGGACAAGTTCCATTACAAGGTTAGAGCATTTGCGAATGAATTCCAACCTGCAACTTCAAGAGTAAAAGGGTGGAATACCTAGTCATATGCTTCTGGAGCATGGGGACATGCATTTCATACCATGTAGTCTTGATCTAGGTACTGCAGAAGCAAACAATTAATGGAAATACAAAGCAAGAACACATACACGAGAAATAACAGACATCCGAACACACATCACAGGAATCTCAAGCTCCAGAATCGAATCTTCTCATTGAATTAAGAGGTCGAGTTCAATACAAGTGCAGAGCAGTAATCTCTCTGAATCTAAAACATCCAACCTTTTGGTCCTCTTCGGAACTTGCCTTTATAGGCCTACAAAACATCAAAATCGTCTAACAAATTCAAAACATACTTGGAGTAGTAATGATGAGGTCGTTCGAGCTAGGCCACCCGAATCAACAGCCTCTGATTCTTTTATGCATAGGGGTAGGGAATCATTTGCACTGTCAGTGCGCCATTGGGCCACGGAAGCCACCTGCTCATTCTTCGGATCAGGCCGTTTTATGTTGATCAGGACAGGTAACTGAAACAGGCCCCTTCGCCACTCTCAAACGGGTTGATTTTTCTATGAGAATCTTCTTTCCTTGCAACCACGATTTGCTCTACAAAACTTCTTTCGATCCGCAACTATCTTTCCGCAATCGGCAATCCGCAATGCGGACTGTGGAATTCCGAATCTTCATTTTGTGCCTTCTTAAAAATGACCTTTCCGCAATCCGCAATGCGGAATGCGGGATTCAAAACCTTACTTTTCACGTTCCTGGAAAATGACCTTTCCGCAATCCGCAATCCGGGATGCGGAACTCGGAAACTCACTTTTTTTCCCCTTGGAAAATCATCTTTCCGCGATCCGCAATCCGCAGTGTGGATTGCGGGAATCAGAAACCTCGTTTTTACATCCTCGAAAAATTTCTTTTCCGCAATGCGGAATGCGGGACACCGGACCAGCGGGCCTGCGAAAAAGCGGAAAAGTCTCTTGTACCTGCTTGCAGAATGCATTCTTAACCGTTGATCTGATCCCGCCATTCAATCCTGGCTGTCGAATCTTCTTTGGTTGCGGAAGAAGCCCTTATTGTTATTTTTTCTCATTTTCTCACCGCAGCTCGGTCATTTATCTTGTATTTGCTTGATACTTAGCAATTTTTGCATTTCCTGACTCTTTATTTGGTGCAACAGGTCGATGGGTGACCTTGGGGTTTTGGTGGGGGATTTCCTTCACCTTCCCTAGTGGAAACCATGATAGGTGTTAACAACCGCTCCAATCGGGGATGCTATCCTCCCGGTGAGGTAGAAATAACTTGTAGACTAGTGGCCCTTACTCCCCTCCTCTTTTTCCTTCTTCGTACCACTGAAACTGAAACACAACCAACTAAAAATAAAAAATGGCAATGTACAATGGCGGTGGATCGACGACCTTGCTTTTTACTTGAAATAATGTTTCAAGAACCGTCCGTTGACGGGTCTCTTTCCAACTGGTTCATCATCCTCGCCCTACGGAAAGAAAACATTATTCCCATGGCGGGTGGTGATTATATAGGGCCCCTGCCAAAGGTTATCAAACTTTTGGGTCCGGTCTTTGTTAAATTTTGAGCATTAATTCACAATACTCTAGGATTTTCACTGAGAGAATAACATATACAGTATATCAATGCATAACAATCACAATAAGCATGACAAGCATCACAAGAATCAAAAGCATGAGAGACAAGAGACACAGAGTTTCCGTGGGGAAAACCCTAAGGTGAAAAACCCCACAACTTCCTCAGAGATAGAGAGAGCAATGGCTCAACCAAAGTACAACCAAAATACACTTGAGATAGTCTCCTAGAAGCAGATGATCCTCCTCCTCACTAGTGCGCCACTTTCTGAGTGAGAGAGATATGACTTTCCGAATAATCTAAATAGAGATCACCTGATCTCTATTTATACTAATCTGTTTTCCCAGTGACCTTATGGGGCCGACTTGTCTAGTTAGGTACATCCACATTATAATATATATATTTCAGGGCCGACCCCACACATGGTGGTCTAATAACCCATCGGCAAGTACACACACTTGCGACACTTGTCAATCCACATGACGACACTTCCTTATAGAGGAATAACACATCTCTAATAAGGGTACAATAAATATATATGAAATACATAGATGAAATACATTCCGAAGTTACATATACATCATCAGTATTCTCTTTTAGCATCCCATTTTAATACCAGATCTCCCATTTAGAAATCATCTGCCTTGGTCTTTCTGTCAAACTTCTTCTTGATTCTACTCTGAGATTTCGTGGCTTTAGCCTGTACCCTGTCTCTAATTTCTTGTATTTCCACTAGCTAGTTAGCTCTCCTCAGTTCAGGGTTTGGCTCTTCTTCTTTCTCCTGCAACAATCTCATTACGGGCCCTCTGAGGGAATCAGGGAATACCACCTATGTTCCATATACTAATTTGAAAGGAGAAGTTTCGATGGTTTTTTTAGAGGTGATCCTGTCAACCCACAGGGCAAAGGTCGGCTTGGTATGCCAGGCCCTTTTATTTTCTTGCAGCAACTTCTTGATTATCCTCACCAGAATTTTGTTGGAGGATTCCACCAATCCATTTCCCTGGGGATAGTAAGCAGTAGAATGGCCCAATTTGATGTGGAACTTGTCACATAATTTGATCATCTTCTTGGATTTGAAATCCTGTGCATTATCAGTGATTATTTTAATGGGGCACCCAAACCTAGACATGATATTCTCCTCTAGAAACTTGATGATGATTGTATTTGTGGCTTGCTTGGTAGGTACTGCTTCGATCCATTTGTTGAAATAATCAGTGGCAATCAATATCCACCTGTGCTATTTAGAGGAGTTGGAGAAAATTTCGCCAATGAAGTCAAGACCCCATTGCTGGAAAGGGGCTTTCACAGATATTGGTTTCAGAGGCAAGGACAAGAGCTTTCTCTTTCCTTCAAAAACTTGGCATTCATGGTAGCTGGCTATTTCTTCTAAAGCATCCTTAAACATAGTAGGCCAATAGAACCCTGCCCTGAGAATTTTGTTAACAATGGCCTTCCAGTAATGATGTCCTCCACAGAAACCTTTTTGAAACTCTTTCAAGGTCACTTTGGCCTCATCTTCCACTATGCAATTCAAGAGGACACCTCCAGGGTCTTTCCAATAAAGACAACCACCCAGTATGCAAAACTTCTCAACCTTCATCTTGGTGAATCTAGCTTTGCTTTTTCCCATCTCAGGGGGTGCTTGTAAGTTCTGCAAAACGTATATAACATCAAAATAACAAGGAGAGGACAAGAATTTGTCTGATACCTAAGGTAGTGGATCCTGGAAAGCTTCCTCCTGCATGTGTGACAGCAGGTTCATACTCATCGAATCCCAATTTGACTCAGCCATGAGCCTAGCCAATTCTTGCCCTTTAATAAGCTTTGTAGGTTTGATCTCTAGGTCATATTCCAGTAGTGCAGCTATCCACTTTTCCCTTCTACCCTCTGGATTAGGTTGCGTCAATATATCTTTCACAAAAGCATTAGGAGCATAAGCTACAACATGGGAATGTAGAACATAAACTCTGAAATCCTTTAGGGTTTTGATCATGGCATAGGATTTCTTTTCCATAATGTTGTATTTGAGCTCAGCATCTCTGAGATCCCTGCCAAAGAAAGAAATGGGCTGCTCATCTCCTTCCTGATTTTTCTGTAAAATCACGCCCGCTATAGAGTGCTTAGAGGCAAAAGAAAACATAAGAAAGTCCTTGTCGAAATCTGGGCTGATCAGTACAGGTGCTTCAACAATTTCCCTTTTTATATCTTCAAATGCTTTCTTAGCCTCAGTAGTCCACCTGACCTGAGTGTCCTTCTTAAGTGTTACACCCAAATCTTACCATCATGAGACTTAGTGTATACACCCTTGAAGTATCCATGACCAGGAAGTCAATTTGAAAGAGTTGTTGATCCTTTATCCTAAAAATATAGGTGGATCGTCGCAACTTGCTCTCTTCCAACTTGCAATGACCAGGATCATCGCAGGTTCCTCCTTAATAGAGTGCGACGATGTAGCATGTTGTCCTTATACAGCCTGCGACGACCTCACCTGTCACCTGTTGCCCTATTACAACCTGCGGCGATGTCAGTTAATATGGATAAAAGGAAGCTTCTATAAAATTAGTCACAGCAGATCTAATGAACAAGTAAATCAATCACAACAGATGAACATAGAAAATATGGTGTAAAACTGTGCAAAACATGTAGCAGTGCTCAATATCCTAATAAGGGTGAATAATTACAATACAATCTGACAATGTGAGTGAGAAATTCGAATTGACTAAGTAGGCCATTCGAATCACTGAATGGAGTAGCTTGACTCCAACTAGGAGTCGTCATCATCAATCGGTGGTGCTCATCAATGCACAAGAACCAGTCATCCAGGTGTCAATCTGAGTCTAACTGAGTGTAACAAGTGTAACTGAAGTGTGTAGCACTGATTAAGGGAAGGAGGCTCAGTGGGGGGCATATGGGAGGCTAACTGAAGTCAAAACAAGTAATCTAGTCAATTTGGAGGTCCAACGGAAGTGAAATAGTCAGTCGGGAGTGAAACTAGCCTCAAATCAGGGAGAATCGGAGCTAACTGAATGTAACTGAAGTGGAACTGCAGTGGTAGGTGAAGAAGTGCGCCCTTCTCTGACAGTAGGTGAGAAGTGGGTGCCTTCCTGACTAGGAGGGCTAAACCTCTGAAGTAAGTGGCTCCCGGGTGCTAGAATAAGGTGGCTAAGGTGCTGGAGGCATCAACCTGGTGACTGGGATGCATGCAAAATGCATGCAAACCCTAGAATTTGCATGCAAACCCTAATTGCATGCAAGATCCTAAAAAAGATGACGTGGATATCCGAACACCCCCCTCAAGCTAGACTATGATGTGCAAAAAATAATAATGTGGGGCCCTGGTAACTAAGACCAAAGGTCACCCCAATACAATAATCCAAAAAATGCTGAAAATAAACTAAGTGAGGAAAGAGAGAAAACCCAGTGGGAAGAAAGCCCCCCCTCAAGCTAAAGCATAATAATGGATCAATCTGTCTCCACCATGATGGAACTCACCCCCAACAGTGAATGGAGGTAAGAGAACTTCTTCTTAGTGAAGCTCTCGGTGAAGATGTCTGCAATTTTCTCATCAGTAGGGCAATATTGCAGAATGATGGTGCGGTCATGCACCAACTGTCGAATGTAATGCATATGAATCTCAATGTGTTTGGTCCTCTGCCGTTGAACTGGATCTGTGGAGATCTTGATAGCACTTTGATTGTCACAAATTAGGATAGTCGAAGTAGTGCCACCAAAACCAAACTCGGAAAGAATACCCTACAACCAAATTGCCTGAATGCAGGCATTGACTGCCCCTCGATACTCTGCCTCTGCTGAAGAAAGTGCAATGGCTGCTTGCTTTTTGATGGACCAGCAAATAGCACCATGACCAATCATGAAAACATAACCGGAAGTGGACTTCCGATCAATGCTATCACCTGCCCAATCTGAATCAGTAAACCAATGAAATCAAGCTCAGAATCTGCAGCATAATGTATGCCAAACTGTCTCGTACCTTGCACATACTGCAAGATCCGCTTGGCTGCTCGCCAATGAAGCTCATGTGGCTGCTGCATATATCTTGACATGGCACTCACGGCATATGAAATATCAGGCCTTGAGTGTGTCAAATAAAGTAGTGAACCAATCAACTGTCGATACATATTGCAATCTGCAAGCGGTGTAGAATTTCCCTCCTCAAGACTGATTCCTGAGAGGAATGGGAATGGGGCTGCCTTACATTCAGCCATATTAAACTTCAATAACAGGTTGGAAGCATATTTTTGCTGAGATATAGTGATCCCATCAAAATTTTGAGCTATCTCCAAGCCCAAAAAGTGACTCAGCAAGCCCAAATCGCTCATGTCAAAAGCTAGATTTAAGGCAGTTTTTAGCTTGTTTATTGAAATAAGAGTGCTACCAGTAATAAGAAGATCATCAACATAAAGTACAATAACCAACAAATTACCTTTAACTCGCTGAAGATACACATTCGGATCAGATTTGCATCTTTGGAAATTCTGAGAAAGAAGGAAGGAGTCCATCTTTGCGTACCAAGCTCTTGGGGCCTGTTTTAACCCGTACAAAGATTTCTTCAATCTGCAAACTAATGATGGATCTGATGTGTAGCCCTCTGGCTGCTGCATATATACCTCTTTAGCAAGGTCTCCATGTAGAAATGCACTCTTCACATCCATGTGTTGCACTTCCCAGTGCTTGGATGCGAAAATAGCCAAAACAAGGCGGATGGAATCCATCTTTGCAACCGGTGCAAAGGTCTCAGTGTAGTCCACTCCTTGGACTTGGGAGAAACCTTTTGCCACCAACCTTGCTTTGTATTTGCTGATAGAGCCATCAGCTGCAACTTTCGTGTGGTAGACCCATTTACACTTCACTAATTTTCTTCCAGGTGGAAGAGAAACTAGCTCCCATGTGTTGTTCTTTTGAAGAGAACTGTACTCTTCATCCATGGCACTTTTCCATCTCGGATCTCGGTGGGCAGAATAGTATGATGTGGGATCTGAACCAGCCATCAAATAACAAATCTCAGGAAGTAATGGATCAGCAATAGAAAGTGCCATACCTGCTCTTTGAAAGTCTGCTCTTGTTCGTCTCGGATCAGCAAGATTTCCAAGGTTCGAACCAGCAGATTGGAGAGTGTTTTGGGCCCATTTTAGTAACTGAGGAGGATCATAATGGTCGGATTCCGAACCTGATATGTCATGATCATCATATGCTGCTGAAATATCAGAAATATCAGAACTCATACCTTCATTATCGCTGCACGGATCTTCTTCTGGTGAAGGCGGTGAATCGACAGTCTCTTCCTTGACTAGTTGCAATTCTTGAAGCGGTTCTTCAAATTGCACACTGCGCTCTATGAATATCTTTTTAGATCTGATATCCATGAGTTTATATGCTTTTGATTCTTCCCCATATCCTATCAGTATGCACTCGATGCTTTGTGGATCCAAAGCTCGTCTATTCTTGGAAGGAATTCTAGCCCATGCAGTAGAGACAAAAACTCTCAAATTTGACACATCCGGTTTGTGACCAAAGAATGCTTCGAAAGGAGTCATACCTTTCACGGATGAATGTGGAACACGGTTCTGTATGTATGCAGCAACATTGATTGCTTCAGTCCAAATATTTGCAGCCAAACCTTTTGATTCAATCATGCATGTAGCCATCTCTTTCAGTGACCGGTTTTTCCTTTCCACTACACCGTTCTGCTGGGGTGTGTAGGGAACTGTATGTTGGATCTGAATTCCGCTTTGGGCACAAAGTTGTAGCAACTCGGACTTAATATATTCTCCACCATTATTATATCTAAGAGATTTGATCTTGCTCTCAGTGGAGGTCTCAACAGAAGCCTTAAAATCCTTGAATTTTCCAAGCACTTCTGACTTGTTTTTGAGAAAGAATACCCATGTAAAGCGGGAAAAATCATCAATAAATGTCAAAACATACCTTGAACCATTTAATTACATATGGGGCAGCGGACCACTGATATCAGAATGTATCAACCCCAAAACTGTAGAAGCTCTGCTAGCTTTGCCGCGGTCGAATCTGTGCTCGGGGTGCTTCCCAATAATGCAACCAGTGCATATTCCCTTCGAGGAACGGAGTTGTGGAAGACCATCTACCATGGATTTGTTTGATAGCAGCAGAAAATACTTATAATTAAGATGCCCAAATCTTTCATGCCAAAGCCTACTAACCTCATTACCATGTGTGTGAAGAGCAGTGGGCTTTGCAAGCGGAATAAAGTGTGAAAACTCATAGCATTTTGCAGTGTGGTTTGCCTTTTCGACTGCAACAAGTCTTCCACTTTTGATATCAGAAATTTCAACTGTATTAGGGCTGAATGTAACTTGCTTCGGTTCACCAGTGTGTGTCATTTGATACACAGAAAGAAGATTTGAAGCCAAGGAAGGCACATAGAAAACATTCTGAAAGCTTCCATGATCTACATGAATCGTACCTTTGCCATTTGAAGAAATTTTTGAGTCATCTCCCAAATGGATGAGGATGGAGCTATTTGGATCAAATGAAGAAAAAGAATCAATATTTGCAGCCATATGATTCGATGCACCCGAATCTATCAAGAGAGTAGTGGGCTTCGAAACAATTGCCATGAGTGCTTGTCCTCTTTCATGATCATCATTCCTATCCTTCTTCCTTGCACCGTCAGGAAGGGTTATGTTGTTCTTTTCCAAAAGGAGGGCCATTTGATCTATAGTCTTCTTCATACATGAACTTTTGGGATGAAAGCCACGGTTACAATAAGTACATTTAGATTTTTGGTTACCTTATTTGCCCTTTTGCTTGAACTTCGAACTGGATGGTGCATCCGTTTGTTTGCCTTTCTCTCTTTGCTTGTGAGGCTCGAATTTGGGCTTCTCCTTCTTTTGCTTTCCTTTACCATTCAGGATCTTGGGTCCTTGAACATATAGGGCTGAATCTTTGGAGCTTATGGACCCCATTTGAATCAACTTGTCATGCTCTTTTGTGACGGACTCAATGAAGGCATTCAAGGTAGGCATCTTCCAATTCGGGGTAGTTAGCCGACCGGAATTGAAAGTAGAGACAAATACCGAATAATTTTTACCAAGCTTGCTTAGAATGGACAGGATCAATTGTTTGTCCTCTTTGATAACTCCACTGTTCTTCAACTGCAAGTTCAAGTTCTTGAATTTTGTGAAGAATTCATTGATGGTCTCGAAATTCTCAGGACTAAGGGCAATCAATTCATTCTCTATTTGAAAAGCCCTAAGCTCATCTTGCTTGCCAAATAGTGTTTCAAGTTGCTCCCATATAGCTTTTGGAGTCTTCAATCCGCTGAGATGGAAGTGAAGATCTTTGGAGATGGAGAGACAAAGAAGACCATAAGCTTCATCAAGCTTGTTGTAGTGTTTGGTTCTATCTGAGAGATTGTTTGGCTCCAATTCAAGACCAAGAGTGACTCGGTAGTAACCTTTTGAACGTAATATGATCTCCATATCATCTTTCCAATCAAAATAATTGAATGGGGTGAGGATAGGATTTGAAGAAGAGTATTCCATTACTAGGAGCAAGTGCACACTGATGTAGAGGAGCTTGCATGCACAGTGTAGCGAATGCAATTGATGGAGACAATAAACCTGCAAATCACAATAAAACCAAGAACAATGAGGTCGAACAATCCACCCTTTTAGAGTTGCATCACACCTGGGATTGGAGATCAAACAATGTTGAATGGGTCCAATGTATCAGATCCAGGAATTATGTGGAAACTCAAGCTTCTGGAGTGGTATTGGAAGTATTTTCAAGCTTTGCATGCACAGGAGCGAATGCCCTTGAGATATTTCATGCCAAAACTTTTGCAATTTTTGAGCAATTCACTCAAATCTTCTTGTAGAACCACCTGTAGAAAAGAGATCTTGTCCCTACAATGGATCTGATACCATGTAAAATTAGTCACAACAGATCTAATGAACAAGTAAATCAATCACAACAGATGAACATAGAAAATATGGTGTAAAACTGTGCAAAACATGCAGCAGTGCTCAATATCCCAATAAGGGTGAATAATTACAATACAATCTGACAATGTGAGTGATCAATTCGAATTGACTAAGTAGGCCATTCGAATCACTGAATGGAGTAGCTTGACTCCAACTAGGAGTCCTCATCATCAATCGGTGGTGCTCATCAATGCACAAGAACCAGTCATCTAGGTGTCAATCTGAGTCTAACTGAGTGTAACAAGTGTAACTGAAGTGTGTAGCACTGATTAAGGGAAGGAGGCTCAGTGGGGGGCGCATGGGAGGCTAACTGAAGTCAGAACAAGTTATCTAGTCAATCTGGAGGTCCAACGGAAGTGAAACAGTCAGTCGGGAGTGAAACTAGCCTCAAATCAGGGAGAATCGGAGCTAACTGAATGTAACTGAAGTGGAACTGCAGTGGTAGGTGAAGAAGTGCGCCCTTCTCTGACAGTAGGTGAGAAGTGGGCGCCTTCCTGACAGTAGGTGAGAAGTGGGCGCCTTCCTGACTAGGAGGGCTAAAAATTTGAAGTAAGTGGCTCCCGGGTGCTAGAATAAGGTGGCTAAGGTGCTGGAGGCATCAACCTGGTGACTGGGATGCATGCAAACCCTAGAATTTGCATGCAAACCCTAATTGCATGCAAGATCCTGAAAAAGATGATGTGGATATCCGAACAGCTTCGAGTGATTTCTCGAATGAGGATGACTTGGATCTCTATCCCTAACCTATAGGTTGAGTTGTCCTTCGGTTCCTCCATCATTGGGAAGATCCCTTAGTCCTCTCCCACTAATCCTCAACTCATTTCTATCCTCCTAGTCCTATTTATATGAGGCTCCTCTTCACTCCAAACGGAGGAAGTCTATAGCACTTACATGCTGGTAAAATTAGCTTAGGAGATCTCTATTCATCTCTTGGGAGATCCATACTTCCTTTGGAGGCTTTGGCATTGGCTTGTTGGAGAAGGATTGCTATGTTAAGCCTTGGTTGTAATCACTTCCTTCTATGTACTTTCCCTTTTTATACAATAATATAAATGCTTTCCACCAAATGTTGTTGCATTGATGATGTTTGTGTCGTTTGTCTGCTTAACTGCTTACTTAGATCTGTTATTGTTTAGATGCATTTTACTACTTGTGTTGTTCTGTTTGTATTGACAGGTTTTGCAGCTGAGATTTGAAGACCATAAAGCTTGGAACAACATCAAGGAGAAAGGATCCGCGATCTGAAAGGTAAGGCATCTAGTCACTTGATCTCTAATTAGATCTAGAAAAGTTATTTCATATTCTGTCTCATTTGCTCTAGGCTTGCATTAAGCCTAGGGAGATCACGCCTTGAGTCTGCTCTTGGTAGATTGTTCAATAGCAAATTTGGCGACCATACTGGGGAAGAACATTGTTTTTAGTTGTTAGGAACCTATGTCAACCCTTCTCTTTAATATGTTAGTATATTGTTGTTGGACGCATATGCTTTGTAAGTCGTCCCGTAGTATTTGTTGATCCGTAGTTTATATTAGCCCATAGAATTGACCCATAGTATTGGACGCATATGCTTTGTAAGTCGTCCTGTAGTATTATATGTCCCATGGTTTTGACTCATAGTATTGGGCATAGACTTAGTATATAAGTGTGTGTTGAGGTCATTGAAGGCACCGTGAAGTTAATTGTATTGAGCTTGCTCAAAGGAGGTTGCCCCCTCGAAGTGGCCCGTGATCAATATAAAAGTGATTCTGTTCTATTATTTCTGATATCTCGTGTATTTGCATTAATTAATTATTGCAGGTACATCACATCTAGTATCAGAGCACTTTCCTTGGCACAAGTGGGAAATTTTTTTTCTTTTTTTGGGCGGCAAATTTCAGATCAATTTTTGAAACTTTCTGCACAAAATCAGAAGAAACCGATTGCATATCTGAATTCCTCTTTCAAAAATACGCAGTTTCAAAAAAAAAATCATCTCATTTGGAGTTCTAAAAGTGGAGATATCGCGGATTTAAAATCAGCAATTTTTCAGAATTTCGGTGACGGCCGCGGAAATTGCAGCGAGAAAATCTTTTGACTGAGTGCCCAGATTTCTATTCCGCTTTCATGGGTAGAAGCAGAGTGGTTGTTCCAATTCTGGAAACATGCTATAATAGTGATTCTGAGCAATATAGATCCAGTTTTTGAACATTGGGTGGAATTTCTGCCCAAATTTTTTCTGTTGCAGGTTCGGATTTGGGAATCATCCCTATCCGCTTAACTGTGGGAAGTACTTGGGCATAAACCGTAAAACTCATTGTGAGGAGTACCACAGGAACCCCGAAGTAGCTGGCCCATTGAGAGGACCTGCCAGCGAAAAAGGCAACGACCCCTACCTGATTGACTAGTTCCCACCCGTGAGGTAAACCAAGAGCTGTCGTTTGTGGCAAAGCGGTTATCAGTTTTACCTGAGCCGTGGAGTGAGGGGTACTGCCCCAATACGCAAGCCGTTAGATAGCATTGGTGGGCGAGTGAAACCCCTGAACTGTTAGGAAGCCGCACATACCTGGGGTCCATATCTACTTTCAGCTGAACTATTGTTGATCACTGCTGCGCCGTTTCAGATCCATTTGCAAGCTTCCAGATTCAGCCGTTTTCAATCCATTTGGCGTTGTTCCAGATCCCTTTCGAGCCGTAGCCGCTCCAGTCTGATAAAAAAAAAAAAAAAAAAAACAACCTGGCTATGGTTGTCACCCGTGCAGGAGCACACACCATGGAGGAAGCACTTGCAGCCATCCAAACCAAACTCCAAGATCTTGATGAAAAATTTCTCAGCCAGAATCTTTTGCAGCCACCGGGTTCTCTGCTTCTAGCAATTTTCGTGGGCCGAAGCTTGATTTTCCTCACTTCAATGGTACTGATCCGACTGGATGGATATACCGAGCAGAACAATATTTCAGTCTGCATAATACTTTTAATGTTCAGAAAGTTCCACTTGCATCCTTTCATTTGGAACAGGAAGCCCTTCAATGGTACCGTTGGTACATCAAAGCTCATCCCGAGCCAAACTGGACAGATTTTTGCCAACTCATTTTGCCACGATTTGGTCCTAGTGCTTTTAACGACTTCACAAGAGCACTCACTAAACTTCACCAAACTGGCATAGTGAGAGAGTATCAGATGGAATTTGAGAAACTAGCCAATCACACAGAAGGATTGTTTGATGAATTCTACAGGAGTTGTTTTATCAGTGGTCTCAAGGATGAAATCCGCTCAGAGGTCAAAATGTTTTGTCCCAACACAATGATGGAAGTCCTAGGGTTGGCTAAGTTGGCTGAGGACAAGATCGCATCTCAACAACGCTCCAAACCCACCTTTGTTCCCTTCAGAAATATGGGTTCCCAACGACCTCCCATCACGCTTGCTCCTCAACCAACTCCTATCAAGCATTTGTTTGAAATAGAAATGCAGGCACACCGAGAAAAAGGGCTTTGCTATAATTGTGATGAGAAATTCACTCGGGGACATAGATGTGTTCAACAAAAGCTTTATCTCTTGGATGTGGATTCTCCGCCTGCCTTAGAACTTGGTGAAGAAGCTACAGATACAGTAGATGATTCGGTCGACATGCAACACCCGCCTGTTGACACCCCATCTCAGGACGACCCACCCAAGATCTCTCTCCATGCTGTAACCGGCGTCACCACCCCCCAAACAATGCGGGTCAGGGGATACTTCAAGAAGCTCCCTCTTACCATACTCATTGATTTTGGTAGCACTCATAACTTCATTGCCCCTCGAATTGCCAAACAGGCTGATTGTTTTGTCCATCCTTGCTCCAACTTTGAAGTCATGGTTGCCAATGGGGGCACCTTACCTTGCAAGGGGAAGTGTCACAATGTGCGTATCTCTATGGAAGATTATAACCTATGCTCCGACATGTTTGCCTTGTCCTTAGGCGGATGTGATGTGGTTTTGGGTGTTCAATGGTTACGCACACTTGGCTCCATCTTATGGGATTTTGTTGAACTTTGGATGCAGTTTAAAGTCAATGGGGCACAACACAAATTTAGGGGCTTACAACCAGGGTCTCTCTGCATCATCAGTTCACATCGCCTGGAAAAAATCCTTAAGAAGAATTCACATGGTGTCATTGCTCAGCTCAATTCCATTCAGATGCACCCATCAACAGTCTCCACTACTTCCTTGGATAGATATGCAGGTATCTTTGCTGAACCAATGAGCTTGCTGCCTTCAAGAGACCTTTCCGGTAAGAATGTAGCCACATCTACCTCTCAGCAGGAAATGATGGCTATTTTGCATGCAGTACAGAAGTGGCAGCCATACCTATTAGGCAGTTATTTCTGCATCAAGACTGATCTCCCGAGTCTGGAAAATTTTCTGGAACAATGGGTCTCCTCCCCAACACACCTGCAATGGGTTATCCCTATGTGATCACTTACAAGAAGGGTAAGGACAATATGGTGGAAGATGCTCCTTTTCGCACAATTGATGACCCAGTTTCTCTTACAACTCTTTCTTTGCTTGTTCCAAATTGGTTGCAATATGTTCAACATGGCTATCTCTTCTATGAACTCCATGCTTCTTCATCAACAGGGCACTCTGGGTTTTGCAAAATGTATGACCAGGAACAATGTAACTTCTTTTGTCCGGAACTAAAAATGACAATTCAACAGATGGTGGCTAACGATGATACTTTCCAAGTCAACAAGGGGGAACCGACACTCCTTTCGGGATTGATCAAACCCTTGCCCATCCCTACTCAGCTTTGGCCAACTATTTCTATGGATTTCCTAGCAGGACTCTGGTGGTACAATACCACATCTCAAAGGACACCATATGAAGCAGTCTATGGACAAACACCGCCAGTTCTTCTTCCATACACCCTTAGCAGCTCCCCAGTTCAGGAAATTGACTCGGTTCTTCGAAACCGCGATCAGCTTCTTCTCATTCTGCAGGACAATCTTCACATGGCCAGAATTTGCCTGAAACAACAAGCTGATCAGCACCGTTCTGAGCACATTTTCCACGCAGCTGACAGGGTTCTTCTTCATTTACAGCCTTCCAAGCAATCCTCCTTGACACTCCAAAGGCGTCAGTGGCCCGAAATGCAAACCGAGGATGCTACCGGGGAACCACTCCTTCAGATTCTGCAGCAATTTCTCCAACCAAAGCTTTGAGGACAAAGCTTTTTCTAAGGGAGAGGGGATGTTAGGAACCTATGTCAACCCTTCTCTTTACTATGTTAGTATATTGTTGTTGGACGCATATGCTTTGTAAGTCGTCCTGCAGTATTTGTTGATCCGTAATTTATATTAGCCCATAGAATTGACCCATAGTATTGGACGCATATGCTTTGTAAGTCGTCCTGTAGTATTATATGTCCCATGGTTTTGACTCATAGTATTGGGCATAGACTTAGTATATAAGTGTGTGTTGAGGTCATTGAAGGCACCGTGAAGTTAATTGTATTGAGCTTGCTTAAAGGAAGTTGCCCCCTCGAAGTGGCCCGTGATCAATATAAAAGCGATTCTGTTCTATTATTTCTGATATCTCGTGTATTTGCATTAATTAATTATTGCAGGTACATCACATTAGTTTTCAATTTGAATGTCATTTTCATTTGATTTCTTTTGCAAGCCATCTCATTTGCCTCCTAAGCCTTTTTCACTATCAGATCTTCACTTTGAAGAGTCTGTTGTCTTCCTATGAGTCTGTACTCACAATCTTTAAACCCTTTCATTGCTCATTTCTTGGAGATCTGTTGATCCTTGAGTTTGGATCTCGCCCATCGCACCTGGGCAGTAGAACCAGAGCGTCGATCTATCATTTTTTGCACTTTGCTTCTCTGTCTTCTGAGCTGTCGTCGCAATTTTCCCACTAGTATCCTGCGACATCGTCGCAAACCCCGCACTGGTGACCTGCGATGGTCACTCTGTGCCTGAACACAGACTACACCGATCTGTTAAATTTGATACAAGGGCATCCCCCCTCCATTTTTGAATTGAGTTTTGATTTGGTGTGCAGACCCCTCTGTGCTGCAAGATCCAGTCAGAGACCTTTTTTGATTTGTGTGTTGAAAGTGTTTGGATTCTGTGTGGATTTGTATTGGGCCCCATTTTTTAACAAGGTTAAGTTTGGTAGTGGTGGACACTTTGGGTTCCCTCACCTCCCTCCACTTAACCTTGTTTTCCCTCCTCTTCCCACCTGATCTGATTTTTGCATTGGATCTGACCCCAAACTTCTTTTTGCACTTTTCATTTAGCTTTGTTTGCATTCAATTGTTTGTTGAGTCTCTTGAGTGTTTTCAGTTCACATGAGTGCTTGTCATTCTCTTGAGAATTTCCTGAGTGTTTAGAGTGCTGCAAATCAACTTTCTTTTCAGTTTTTCACGCTTAAAAATATCATTGTTATCAAGTTGTAATCTCGACATATCATTGGAAAATTAAAGGTGCATCATTTTTACTGTTTTCACGTGTGTTTGAAAATTGTTGTAGAAATTGGTTCATTCATTGGTCTTTTGAAAAGTTTGAGAAAAAAGTTAGTCATTTGTGCTTTTCAGGAATTATGAATCATTCATTTTCTTGAAAAATTCAAGTGAGATCGAGTTTTTACAAAAGTGATTCCATGCTTGAAAGAATTGTATGCATTCTTGGTTTTTTTATGCTTTTAAGCCATCATAGTGAATTTTGAAAAGTTGGGAAATTTCTAGATAGGAAATTTTTCTCTTTTCATCACTTAGTTTTTGATTCGAAAAGACAAAAGAAAATTCTTGGATTTGGTTGTGATGCTTGTTGATTTTTTGAGTTTTGCTTGGAAAAACGGAAAAAGCGAAAAGAGTATTTTTTAACAAATTTGATAGATTTGGGATTGTGTTACATTTTGGTTCTTTGGTAAAACCACTTGGAAAGAAATTTATCCCTTCCATATATAGAGTTCATCAAAAGAAAATTATATTTTTTGCATGTAGTTAGGGCTTGCATTATGTTTACATTTATGTACTCACCTCATGCATTCACCTAATCATCCAGATAAAATTAATGGTAGAACTAGGGTAAAATCTTTAGTAACTTGTGTGTTAAGTTAGAGACGTGTTCCAGTGTCGTAAAACGTGGCAGCTGTCGTTACTTGCTGGAAATGTATTCTAGGGGTATTGTAGTCTTCCACGTACCAACCGGTATATCGAAGCTCTTTCACGTATCAACCAGGTATATCAAAACTCTTTCATGTACCCACCAAGTACTTCGCGTACTTGGCGTATATCGAAAGGTGTTTCATGTACTTGGCGTATATTGAAAGGTGTTTCACGTACTCGGTAGTATATAGGAAGGTCTCGTGCTGTACGGTTGTGCATTAGACAACACCACTACGGATTTGAGCTCCCACGTACCTTGAGTATATCGGGAGACACCATTAGGATTCCTGAAACCAACTGAGTTAACCATTTGGCCGTCTTGGCAGAGCAATACACCGAGAACAACACTCGGGGAGATTACTACGCACGTGTTGTCTAGGTAGTCGGGTATTCAGGCAAGGGTACGGTCCCAATCTTCCTTGTCGCGTTTTATTGTTGGACCCTGCAGTATATAGCGATTTGCAAAGCCTTAACAATCCTGTGAGGTTCTAGACTTTTGAATCCACTCCTATCACATAAGTTTGCTTGCGGCCTTAGTTTGTGTATGATTTTTCTGGACTGCTTTTATTTTGTTTAGACTACCCTAGGAGAAATTTTTGTTTCAGTCACTCTGGCTGACTTTCCTTGGAGAAGGTCTCGTAGGATTCTGAACTTACCACCCGAATATCCCCTTAACCAGGAGGTAATTTTGAAGGTAAGAATGGACCCACAAGCCACGGTCGTGTCACCTGAAGTAGAAAACCCTACTTTGAATATTGGAGCACATATGTTCCCTCCAGATTCACCTACCTCCAACCCCCCACAGGGTGAAGGGGCGAAAACTTCCACTTCACAAGACCCACCTTTCGTTTTATTGGGAGATCTTGGATCGGTGGAATGGTTAAATCCACCCCAGGACGACCCTGCAGCAGCTGTTGGTCTAGCTGCAGCTTATTGGACCTCATCTCTAGGACACCCAGTGGCTCATTTTGTCGTTGCATCCCCACCCAGTTGGGATACTCCCAACAACCCTCTGGCACCTTATCATGAAGAATTGACTCATTTACGTGTAATGGTTAAGGGGTTTCGAAGATAAAGTCTTTTACAAAGGGTTGAAGACCCGACGTTACCTCCTTATCACAATCGTTATTTATCTTTTGACTCATCGGAATCATCCACCCAACAAGTGACCACTTCTGAATCTGGTCAACCCTCAACTCCTGCACATACACCCCCTAGACAGTAGACCAGTCCTATAACTCAAATGACTCAACCTGTTGAAGGACAACAGTCCAACACACCTGTTACTACTATGGTTACATTACCCATTCCTCCCCCACCCCAAAACTCACGGGGAGGATACTCTCTACTCCCTACCTTTCTTGCAGGTAATGTTAACCCTTGTTGGCTATAACTGACCCAGAGGTTTTCTATAAGACCCAGGTTCTTCGCGGTTTCCCTTTGACCAACAAAACCCCTTTGCATCGGCCCTTTCGGCAACAACCTGCGAGCAGGTTGAGGTCTCACTCGAGGTGTATCTATGGGGTACTGCGGAATCATATTTCCACAGTAAGTGATAAGTTGCTTGGACGGACATACTGCGCAGCAAAACTGGGGAGATACATGCTGCGAGGTGAGACTGTGCAGAGATGGGTAACGTTGCGATCCGCACCACTATGTTCTTCTACCGCGGGACTTCTACTGAAGCTGCGAACAATCTAGCTTTATTCTGTACTTGGATTATCTTGAAAGTGCTTAAGGTACTGAAATGAATATCACACATCCATTCATTCAGACGCTTAATTGTCTATCCTTATAACATTCATTCATTAACTTAGGATGCCATGATTTGAACATAGCCAATTGATCTAATCCACGGTTATACATTCCTTATTGTGTGTAAGAAAGTACTTAACTAAATGATTGATTCACTGTCCTCATACACAAGAATAAATGTTCATCATTCAACTGTCCATGCAAAACTTAACATATCATTTCCATACCTCTCTAATGGCAAATGCATATAAAATCTCTCTCATAACAGTATGCAAGAAAACATCTAAACATTCATTGACAGAAAACACAAGTAGTCATTCATTCATAAGCACAATCACATAACACGAGATTTAACGTGGTTCACTCCCCCGGGTGGGAAGCTACATCCACAAGAACGGTTGGTAATATATTTCTTTTAAAAGGGATGGGGACAACCGTTCTTAGTCTGCGCACTCAGCTGCAGACTCTCCTTCCTCTCAGATAGGTCTCTGCGCACACAGCTGCAGAGCCTTTACAATCTTCTTAGCTCAGATAGATTTTACAATACAAAAAGTCATAACCCAACTCACTGTAACCCAACTGTTACAAAAACCAACTCTGAACCCCATCCCATACAAAATTGTCTTCTTCAATAGATCATGCCTCTAAGGTCATGTCTTTACAAAGCCGAAGACCTAAACCCAAAAACCCTTAGGGTTTACAAAACTGCGCCAGTTTCCCTAAATCGGCTTGCTAGCACCTGGTAGCATTTGCTTCATCGTGGTGGTTCTCCACGTTTTCAATCTATCGCTATCAGCCTTCCTGTCGCACGCGTGCCAACAAGTCGCTTTCTCTAAACCTTTTTTGCCCACCAGGCGTGCCAAGACGTCGCTTTCCTCAACAAACTTGTGCATTGGCCGCCTTCCTGATTTGCTCGTGCCCGCCACCTGGCACTCTTAGAGCATCTTTCCAAAATTAGACCATTACTGGTCCATCCAATACCTGCACCTGATCCATGTCCATCACTCTGCTTTGCTGGCACCACGTGTCCTGATTGCTTCGCAGCACTGCTTCCTCGCAGCATTGGTCTTCACGGAGCTTCCAAAATCCGGATGTTGCGCATAGCTTCGCAGCCTGATCAAAACTTGGATGCTACGCACAGCTCCGTAGCATCTTCAACACTTAGACAAAATTATATTTCTGAGCTGCGCTCAACTCAACTTTCCCTACTTATCAAAAAGGTGTCTCCAAAACGTTTTCTCAACCTAGGCCCAACATGCCCCTAACACTTACATGTGGCTCGTCCCCGAGCCACTTGCTGCTTCGGTCGTCTCACTTTGCTTCGTGACCGGTGGAACTAACTTGGTCATGAACTCGTTATATGTACCGAACAACTGCTCCACTGCTTCTCTGGTATATTGCTCAATTAGTTGTACTATCTCAAGCAGTGCTGGAGTTATCTCTTCTCCAATCTGTCCCTGTACCTGCTCCTAGTTGTCACACAGTTCCTTTAGCTTATCTTCTATCTGCTGCGACACTGCTGTAGCATCCTCCAGGAGTTGCTGTGACTGATTATCCATCTAAGTCTCTTTCTCTCTTAATGCCTGGACTTGCTTCTTCAAGCCTGATACTTCCTTATACCTGGACAGCCTCTCCCTGAGTGGTAGAGCCTTGAGCTCTGCGTCCAACTTCTCTAGCGCGGCCTTCTTTTCTTTTACCGCGGTCTTTACCTGCTGTAGCCCCTGATCCTCTTCAAGGGCAGTAAATGCCTTTGAAACCTTTTCCAAGAGATCTTGGCATTGAGCCATGCCACTCGTTATGTTCTGCGCGGCTGCACTGACGACTTGCTCTCTTAACTGTTGCTCAGTTAATGGCATCTACTTATTCAGTTTTTCCTTCAACGAGGCAATATCGGCCTCATAAAAAATCTCTTTATCTTGCATCTCCGACTTCAAGGATCTCACCTTATCTTCGATCCTCAGAACTGTGTCTGCAGGATCATCCTGGAGTTCTATACCTTTAATATCCTTCGCAACATTAGATATGATAGTCTCCAAGTTTTGTCGGAGGTCCTGTTCATTTCGTAGTTGCATTTCTGCGCGCAATTCGAGCTGCCTGTTTGCTGCGGTGAAATCCGCTTGTGACTTCATCGACTCTACCGTTCGTTCATGCATCTCCTCGACGATCTGCGTGTGGATGAAGTGCAAGCCTGGTAAGGGGATTTTGGCCAAGTGGAGCTCTAGCCGCTTGACACCCTTCGTGTCCAGGACGATCTGTTCTGCCATTGGTAATGCAATAGCCAGTGGGTCCACATGGACAATCCTTGTCTTTGATAACGGCTTTTGCTGCGAGGTTCCTACCAACCTCCTTTCAGCTCCTGCTTCATGCGGCAAGGTTATGCTCTTTTGGACCTCGTCCATTTTCTTCATAAGGCCTTGCAGTGCGAGCCTGGTCTTTTGCAGGTCATCCTGGATGACCTGATCCTTTTTGTCTTTGTCAGTCATGAGCTCCTGCATCTGTTCTGAGACCCTTTCTTCTATCATGTCAAAGTCATCTTCCTTCAGTATTGTCTCAAGTTGAGTCTTTGTGGCCTTCATCTTCTTCCGCGCCTTCGGCTTCTGCGAGGTCTCAGTCTCTTTCCGCTTTCCTGTTTCTTCAACAATCAGGCATGACAGCGGGATTGGCTCGTCTTCATTAGAATCTGTCTCAACATCCATGACTTCCACATGGAAGTCGGCGGGCCAGTCCTTCATGAGGGCTTCGATGTCATCCTCATACATATGGTAGTTACCCGGGAACCATTCCGGCTTCTTCATTCTCGCCTTGGGTGAGATGAAGATACATCGCATGTCTGCGCTGAAATCAAGAACACGAATGTAATTCGACGTTATCTGCTTTGTGATGCGGGGTGTATGGATAATCGCATTGCGCAGCTAAGTGTAATATTGATAGAAAACCTCAGCTGTCGCATACTGTCACTCTGCGTTGATATTTTCCCAGAGGTTGACATACTGGAATCCTCTGGGATCATTGGTTTCTATATTGACACCCACGTAGTCCCTTGGCTCCTTCCATCCGGAAAAGGCAATGAGGATGATCAGCCATATGAAGTGGAATTATCCGCCGTTTTCCTGGGTATCATTGAGTTCATCAAAGAACTCATTCAAAAGATATTGACACCAATTGAACTCGGTGCCTTCAGCCGCTTTGGCACCAAGTAATACTGCGCTCGCAGGCACCTCCGTAGGCCTAGTCGTTCTGAGGACTTTTCCTGCGAGTAACTGCGTGACAAATTTTGTCGTTCTGTCCTCAATTTCTTCTGTGGGAAAACCTCTTTTCCCCTTCATCAATGCATGGTTTTACTTCATTTTCTCGACAACTTCTTTTTCCTTGCTCTTCCCTTGGAAAAACTGCTTGGGATCCTTGCCGCGCTTGCTGAGACCTGTTATGCGGTGGATCAAGGCAATATTGACATCAATATTTTTGTCTAGCCAAAGGTATCCTTGGTGGATTTGCGCCATCAATGTGCGAACCACGGCATTAACTTCCGGTGAGCGATCAAAATGTGGCAATCTGAGGAGGTTCAACAATCCTGACTAAACTATCGGTGTCAGTCAGCTTTCGACAACCAGGTTAAATGTGCCCTTAGCATTTTTCTTCCGGCACATGTACTGGTCAGGCTGGAACTGTGGGGGCGCGTGGGGCTCTTCCTTTTGCACGCCTAGGAGGTCAAAATCTTCCCACTTGCAGTCTGGAATCTTTCTGAGCAGGTTCTTGGAAACCTCTACATGTTTTGAGATCGGCGACAATGGGATTTCATATTTAGCGTTCTTAGCCAATTTAAAAACTGGGGCATCCAATCCCCGAGGTGATATATACTCTGGTGTCAGCTTCAATGGTTCTTTCTGAAAGACCGGTGGTTTTGGTGTCGTCTGGCCCATCTTTAGGATCTTGCTTCGTGGTGCAGTTACGTCTTTCCCTTTATCATTCCCTTTGTCCTGCATGACTGGAGTATGACGAGGTGATCTACGGGATCCTTGGCCTTGTTCTGTTACAACCTTATTGGTAGGGGTTTTCATTAACTCTGCAATTCCCCCGTACTGAAAGACTCCAAGTACTTCTTCAATGGTCAGCTCTTCTTCTCTATAGGAAGGGTTGGACATTCACTGGATAACTAATGGCTATGATAGTCAGATGATAGAGGGATATTAGCTCAAGGAGTGATTGCAAGAAAATTCTAAGTGCTGAGTAACGCCTGCGAGTCCTAGAGCGGTGTTATTTATAGGCGCAGCTAGGTCCTCCTCGCGCCTCCCAACAGCTATATGAGCATTTAATGAGTTGTCCGTTGGCCAATTTGAGCAAATCCTTCCGTCTCTTCCATCGTCAGCATGTTCAGAACGACTATCTTTCCTTTAAATGCTCGAGCGGTTCGTTGCAACGGTCACATAACGACTATTTTTCCAACGACAATATAACGGTTATATTTTCTGAGTGCTGCATCGAGCTACGCGGCAAGTCACTTGCGATCCTGCGCAGCTACTTCGCAGTGTGAAAAATTTTCAACTGCGCGGTTCCTTTTTTTTTTCGCGCAACTTCAGTAGTGCTGCGCGGTACACACATTGTTCTACTTAACATTCATGTACAGACTTCTTTACATTTCTAGTGTCCCGTTTCAACTGTACCTGACACTTGGAAATCTCTTTCTCTTCTTATCATTCAGGATTCTGCGAAGCAAGTCTGTCATGATACAGCTTTAGCTTACTCCCGTTTATCAAAGTTGGTAAAGTATCGCCAGCTAAGTTGGCTAACTGGACTACACCAGTGTTAGTAACCTGTATTACAGTATATGGACCAAGCCAATGCATCTTAAATTTACCAAGAAATTTTATGAATTTGCTATCATACAGGAGGACTAGGTCACCTACCTGGAAGCACTTGTTCTTTATATGGCGATCATGCCAAGCTTTCTCTCGGTCTTTCTGAGCTTGCTGGTGGAAGCCGACAATGAAGTGATCTTCCTCCAACCCAACAAGGTGTAGCAACCTTTCTTCTAATGCTATGCGGTCTGCCATCCCTGTGTACGTAGCCATCCTTAAACTAGGGACAATATACTCCATTGGCATTATAGCTTCCTGCCCATAAACCAAGTGAAACGGTGTATGTCCTGTCAATTTGTTGCATGTTGTCCTGTATGCCCATAATATAGAAGAGACGTGCAGATCCCAATCATCTCTATTCACGTTGCAGACCTTAGTTAGTGCGTTCTCCAGAATTTTATTGAAAGCCTCAACAATGCCATTCGCCTGTGGATGATATAGAGTACTGCGCTGATGACGAACTTGGAATTCCTCTGTAAGTGCCAATAGTCTTGTTCAAAAAATGAGTACCTTGATCACTCATCAAAATCTTCGGACAACCAAATCTTGACAAAATTTCTTCAAAGATGAACTGCGCAGCAGTGCTTGACTGGTTTTGCTTCTGCCCATCTGGTGAGGTAATCAGTACCAGTGATAATATAGCTTGCACCAGTTCTTTTCCCTGGTGGGTTTCTAGGACCCACAAAATAAATTGCCCATTTCTCAAATGCCTGCAAGGTCAACTGTGGATTTAATGGCATCTCATCTCTTCGTGAGGGTCTCCCTGTCCTTTGACAGACATTGCAGTTCCTGCAGTATTCTTTGGAATCTCTGTGGATCGTGGGCTACCATAGCCCTGCATGCAATATCTTCTGCGCAGTGGCCCTTCCTACATAGTGACCTCCCACGATCCCTGAATGCACGTCGGCTAGAATCAATGGTTTTTGATGATCTAGTACACATTTGTGCAGGACTTCATTCGGCCCCAGTTTGTATAACTGGCCTGCAATTATAGTGAAGTCCGCGGCGCGCACGACTAGCTGCTTCTTCTGCTGGATAGATAATTCCTGTGGTGCCAACCCAGTTGTTAAAAAATTAATGATATCCTTATAGTAGTCATCAACAACCTGTATACTAAATAACTGTGCATTAGGAAGACTGTCTTCAATGTTCGTCGGCTCTTCTCCTGACTCAATCCTTGACAGATGATAAGGTCCCAAGTTCAATCTACCTGGCTTAACAACGATCTCAAAATCATACTCCTGGAATAGCAACAACGATCTGCATATGCGCCCCCCTAACATTGGCTTATTGACCAAGTATTTCAATGCATAATGGTTAGTGAACATAAGGAAGTGCGCACCAAGTAAGTAATGCCTGAATTTCTGTAGGGCATATACCATTGCAAGGCCTTCCCTCTTGGTAGTAGTATAGTTCTTCTCTGCTGTTGAGAGCTTCTTGCTCGAGAATGCAATGGGGTGGTCAATACCTCCTTCCCCCGATTGAGCTAATACAATTCCCAATGCAATGCATGATGCATCAACATGGACATGAAATGGCTTCGTCCAGTCTAGAAAGACTAGAATTGGCGTAGTCACCATCTTTTCCTTTAATGTATCAAAACCTTGTTCGCATTCCGCGTTCCAGATGAACGGTGTGTCTTTATTTAGCAGCTTTTCCATTGGTGCGATTATCTGCGCATAACCCTTTATGAATTTCCTGTAGTATCCAGTATGGCTTAAGGTAGAGCGCAACATCTTGATTGAATTTGGTGTTGGCAAGTTCACAATAATGGCAATCTTCGCAGGTTCCACCATCAGTCCTTGCTTACAAACAATGTGTCCAAGTAGGACGCCATAAGGAACACAAAAAATACACTTCTTTAGATTTAAAGAGATCTGATGCTGTCGACACTTTTCAAGCATCATTCTGAGCTTCACACAATGGTTCTTTAATAGACTAAACACAGTCCAATCATCAAAATAGGCTTCCAGAAACTTATGCATAAACTCTTTAAATGTTGCGATGACCACTCTGGAAAATATGGCAGGTGCGTTCTTCAGGCCAAAAGGCATTACTGTATACTGGAACGACCCCCATTCCGTAGCAAAAGTCGTCCTATGCCTATCTGCGGGATCAATCCTGATCTGATGATACCCGGAAAAACCATCAGGAAAAGAATAGGCCTCATTCCCTCCAACATTATCAAGCACTTCATCTGTGAAAGGGGTAGGGAATGGATCGTGCATGGAAGCATCATTCAGTTTTTTGAGATCCACACAAATCCTGATCTCGCCTTTTGTTTTCTTGTCTAGAACGACCATGGGACTAATCCATTCTGATTCCTCAACAGGTTCAATGATTCCTGCTTCAAGCATCTTATCCAGCTCTATGCGTACTCTTTCTTTGTAGCGCGGATTTAGTCTGTACGGTCTCTGCTTCATAGGTTTTGCACCTTGCTTCAAAGGTATTTTCATGACTCCTAGGTCTCCTAGAATTCCTTTCATTTCTGTAAATTTTGTGGGAAACAGCTCTTGATACTCACGTAAGGTGTCTGCAATCTCTGCAACGGTCTGATCGTCCCAATAGTCTCCAATTGCTGCGAACTTCGGTTCTTCTTTTGTGCCAATATTCACCTTCTGTGTCTTTACTGGTCTGCTCATATCTGGGATTTCTAACGGAGGTTCTTCTACGTCACGCGCACCCTCCGACTCTGGTATGTTTATATTGTGCGGATTGTCATCATCATCTTCATTTCTATCGTCAATGTCTTTAGCTAGGTTGTAGCACTCGAGAAGGTGTTCTTCATGTTCCTTCCATTTCCGACTGTAGGTTCGCAGGAAAGGTATCTGCCCCGAAGAATTCCTCCAATGTCATATTTATGTGAGGACAGTCTTCCCTGAATATGCGTTCCTTAATTATTTGCAATGCCTCATGGATTAACGGATCCTCGTCCTCAAAGCTGAAATCCTTCTGGAAGTTGGCAGTCAACATTTTCCAATCCGTGGTTTCTCCGCACAACTCCAGGTCTAGGTACCATTTCTTTGGAATGTCATTCTCCAGGGTATGCACGAACAGGTGCACCCATTCTTCACGTGGCCTTCCCAGCCATGCCTACGAACAGACTTCAATGTGTTGACTAGGGTCTGTCTGTCCATTGAACTTTTCAAAGGGTAAGGTAACCTTTTCAGCAAATCGAATCTGCATCTTAATTTTGCATTGATCCCAAGTGGTCAATGTCTACTTGTGCGCATTCCACCATCTGGCGAGTGTGTCGCGCAGTGCCATATCCAATGCTGGTAATCTGTGCTCATCTGCAATCTCTGCAGTGTATTCTTGGATGAAAGTATAAACATTAGCAGAACCATCATATGTGGGAATAGGACTTACCTCCTTCCCGATCCAGTGCAGTGATTTCGTAACATGTGCGCACCTTCTTGCTCATACTTCATGCATCCAGCTTTGCCAATTTTCCAGTCCTGCCTCCGAATCAGACACGCAGGAGTTGTCACATCTCCAGCTGAGTGTGCCATCTGCGGTAGGATTAATGTAATCTTCCTGGTTTGCTGTGAGCTGGTATAGTTTGTCGAAGTCTTGAGGCTTGGATTCCTCCTGAATCGGCTCGCTGTATCTGTCACCATCTGCAGGATCCAACAATGCGATGACCCTAAGATGCTTTCCTTCAAATATCATCTTCTTTGATTTTAAGTCGATAATATCCAAGTTATCCATAGCCCAGTCAATTCCTAGCAGTGTAGGAAAAGGATGACTATCATCCACAATCTCGATAACTTCTATCATCCACAATCTCGATAACTTCAAAGTCTGTATGACTTTGGACTCCATCGATGTCAACTATCACGTCAGCTAACCGGCCAAAAGGTATGACTTTCTCTTGGTTATCCATTCTCAACTGGATAGGTGACCATGACAACTTTGGTCAACCCATCTGCTGCCATGTCTTCTTAGTTAACACATTTACTTCAGAGCCCAGATCAAGGATGACTTCATCCATTTCAAAATCTCCAATCTGCGCGGTAAGTCTCATTTCTCGGCTTGTTCTTTTATGCTTCCTTATGTGATGTACTGCGCTATCAGAAGCCTCTGTTCCGGTCTGTGTCTCATACTGGTTTATGAGCTTCTGCAGCTCTATTATGGCATTTTCACTTTTTAGTAACTTCATGCAGCTTCACAAGAACTGCGCAACGGAGGTGGTAACATCCGTCGCAGTGCTTGCTTTGTCATAGGCCGCTGGCATGTCTTCAACATGCGGTGCTTGATTGCGCAACGGGATCCTCTCTGTTTCTGTTGCTGGCTCCCTGAAGCTATCCCGCGCGTCGATAAAGACTTCCTTGTTCTTTTGTAGGTCGAGAGCAGGTATTTTTCCCGGAGCTTTCCTTATCCATACTGTCTCAAGAGGAGACCGCTATGTGTGAGCCTCCTCTAACGTGGAAGCTTCTGCTCCCCTATCGCGGCCTGTCTGAATGCCACTGCGCGTGACCACATTGATGCTCGGGTCTGCTTGTCTTTTCTCTGCTGCGATCCACTGGACGTTTGTGTTTGGCGCACTCGTCCGTCTTCTTTTCTACATTTCCACCTCCAACACTGGGCAATCTTCAATAACATGGTCAAATGATTTACAATAATTACACGTAGTGCATGGGTTAACACAATCTCTGGATACGTGACCTAGCTGGTCACAATTATAACAAATGACCTGGCCGTGGCCTCTTCCCTTTGCCAGGCCAGCATTTCTTCCTCTGCCACAGTATCCACCCCCACGACCTCTGTATCCTCCTTGGTCATATTGTGCATTCTCTTGTTTTGGTTGGGTATCTTCTTGTACGCGGTACAAGCCAACACTTCGCATTGAGTCCATATCTCATTTTCTTTCATTCATTAATTCATATGCGCGGCAGTTGGATTCATCATGTCCAACTGATTTACAGAAATTGTAGTATAAATTTTTAGGTGTTTTCACATATTTCTGTATAACGTAGCAGTCTTCAGGTTTGTGTTCTGTGGTTCTATAGATTTCACACCATGGGGCCTAATTCTGATTCAATGGGTTAGGCGCACCACTATTAAGATAGTCGCGGAATAACGGGCAATGCTCTTTGTCATGGCCTTCTCCTTTACAACCTGTACACCAGACCTCATGTCTAGGTTCATACCTTTGTTCTTTTCCGTTCTTCATGCTTTGCAATTCTAGTGTCAGGGTGGTCAGCTGGTTCTGGATCTGAGACATCCCAAACTAGTCTCACCAATCGACGAAGCTTCTAGCTTCATTGCGATCTCCAAGGCCTTTTCCTGGGACGTGACCTTCTGTTGCATCAATGGTAATCTAATATGGGGCAAAAACGCAACAATGAACCATTCCTTGTGCTATTCCGGGGATATAACAAAGCTCACTTGGTCCAATGGGGTCTTGAACTTCTGATCAAACTCCCAAACCGTTTCAGTCGGTTTCTGCTTTATTTCTTTCAACTCAGTTATACACTGAGATTCAGATTTAGGTTTCTTGAACTCAGCCACAAGCGTAGCTTTAATTTCTGCGAGGGTTCTGGGCTGTGTGGTAGAGTATTTCATGAACCAATGTAAAGCTCTGTCTCTGAAAGTTGTGATGAGTTGTGCTCTCTTCACTGCAACATCCTGGATTTGTCTTACACTCCATACAGCTTCACAAAGGAACCAATGTTGGTCAGGGTCTTCTAGGCCAGTTCCTCTAAATATTGAGAGCTTCATATATGTGTTTTCCATTGTGCTACTAGGTGGTGGGGCGCCCGAATTAGTGCACGGCTGCTGTAAAGGGCTCTGTGCAGTGAAAACAAATGGGATTATCGGGAGAGATGTACTGGGTTGAGTGTTCTGCGGGGTGGGCTGCACAGCGGGTGGGTTTTGAGATAAAGGTGGTGCGGTCGCTGCAGCTGGTGGGTTCTCAGGAGTAAATGGTGGTACGGCTTCATTGTCATTGTTGCACGGGATCTCAGTATCAATATGGAGTCGAGGTCCTCCAATATTCTTATTAAATTTATACCTCTTACCACTTCTAAGATTATGTGTTTCTTCGTCAGAATCACTAAATATACTGTTTACCATGACAAACTTAAGAATATTACTGCATTCTCAAAACACCTTTCTCAGCTAACAACATCTTAATGTAGAGGCTGAGATTGTTCAGGAACTTACCTTGGAATCCTCCGAAAAAGTATGCTTCTGCTTGGCTGTAGGATTTGAGTGTGTCTACAACAAATTTTGTTACGAAGCCTTCTAGCATATGATCGACCCAAAAATCAACTGCGCGTGTCAACAGACTGTCAATTGCTTTGAGCTGCACTATGAGCTCAGGAGTCCACTCTATAGGAACTCCTCCTTGAAAACAGGTTTTCTTTCTGCAAGCCGCGAGATCTATGCGTGCAGCTCGTTGGGGAATGATGCCCAGAAAATCTCGTGGATATCGTTGAACAGATATCTATCTGACCACTGTGTGTCACTTAGACGCGGATGTCTATTCTCTTTCCTTTTAAAGTCTCTTATGGTCTTATCCCACCAGGCCTGGATTTCTGCCTTTTCAGGATGCCAGTTATCAGATCCTTTCGGGAACTGGTATTTTTCTTCACTCATCACGTTTGCAACTCATCATGGATTCTAGCACGGCAACGGAACCATTTGTTGGCTATAACTGACCTAGAGGTTTTTTATAAGACCCAGGTTCTTCGCGGTTTCCCTTTGACCAAGAAAACCCCTTTGCACCGGCCCTTTCGGCAACAACCTGCGAGCAAGTTGAGGTCTCACCCGAGGTGTATCTATAGGGTACTGCGGAATCAAATTTCCACAGTAAGTGATAAGTTGCTTGGACGGACGTACTGCGCAGCACAACTGGGGAGATACGTGTTGCGAGGTGAGACTGCGCAGAGATGGCTAACGCTGCGGTCCCCACCACTATGTTCTTCTACCGCGGGACTTCTACTGAAGCTGCGAACAATCCAACTTTATTCTGTACTTGGATTATCTTGAAAGTGCTTAAGGTACTGAAATGAATATCACACATCCATTCATTCAGACGCTTAACTGTCTATCCTTCTAACATTCATTCATTAACTCAGGATGTCATGATTTGAACATAGCCGATTGATCTAATCCACGGTTATACATTCCTTATTGTGTGTAAGAAAGTACTTAACTAAATGACTGATTCACTGTCCTCATACACAAGAATAAATGTTCACCATTCAACTATCCATGCAAAACTTAACATATCATTTCCATACCTCTCTAATGGCAAATGCATATAAAAGCTCTCTCATAACGGTATGCAAGAAAACATCTAAACATTCCTTGACAGAAAACACAAGTAGTCATTCATTCATAAGCACAATCACATAACACGAGATTTAACGTGGTTCACTCCCCCAGGTGGGAAGCTACGTCCACAAGAACGGTTGGTAATATATTTCTTTTAAAAGGGATGGGGACAACCGTTCTTAGTTTGCGCACTCAACTGCAGACTCTCCTTCCTTTCAGATAGGTCTCTGCGCACACAGCTGTAGAACCTTTACAATTTTCTTACCTCATATAGATTTTACAATACAAAAAGTCATAACCCAACTCACTGTAACCCAACTGTTACAAAAAACAACAACTCTGAACCCCATCCCATACAAAATTGTCTTCTTCAATAGATCATGCCTCTAAGGTCATGTCTTTACAAAGCCGAAGACCTAAACCCAAAAACCTTTAGGGTTTACAAAACTGCGTCGGTTTCCCTAAACCGACTTGCTGATATCTGGTAGCGTTTGCTTCATCATGGCGGTTCTCCACGTCTTCAATCTGTCACTATCGGCCTTCCTGTCGCACGCGTACCAACAGGTCGCTTTCTCTAAACCGTTCACCTCTAACGGTTTTGCCCACCAAGCGTGCCAAGACGTCGCTTTCCTCAACAAACTCGTGCATTGGCGGCCTGCCTGATTTGCTCGTGCCCGCCGTTCGAAACTCCTGGAGCATCTTTCCAAAATTAGACCATTACTGGTCCATCCGATGCCTGCACCTGATCCATGTCCAACACTCTGTTTTGCTGGCTCCACGTGTCCTGACTTCTTCGCAGCACTACTTCCTCGTAGCACTAGTCTTCGCGGTGCTTCCAAAATCCGGATGCTGCGCACAGCTTCGTAGCCTGATCAAAACTCGGATGCTGCGCACAGCTCCGCAACATCTTCAACACATAGACAAAATTATATTTCTGAGTTGCGCTCAGCTCAGCTTTCCCTGCTTATCAAAAAGGTGTTTCCAAAACTTTGTCCCAACCTGGGCCCAACAACCCTATAGTAGATAATCAACAGCCCGCGTTGGGTCAACCTTTGATCAGTGGTGAAAAAGTTGCTGCTCGGGGAAACCCCCACCTCCCAACCAAAATAATGGAGGAGGAGTTCCCATCGGTCCTTTCGTTGGGATAATTCCACCACGGAATTATCCTATGTTGGGGGACCATCCAATGTAATTCAACCACCATGGAGTCAAGCATGTCTAGGTTATCTTAACCCTGTGTTGGGACAACTCAATCCCAGAAACGCACTCTACGGGATACCTTATCCTGGAAATCCATACACTCTATGGGGGCAGCAAAATGTTTTACAACATGAACCCCCACCTATAGTCCCTCAAGTTCCACCACCCCCGTTTGGTCCACCCCCCCTCCCATCTTAGGCGGCGGGCCCACACACAAATCCGGGGGAGGCAGACCTCTACCTTCTGGTGGAGGACCACCTCATTCTGGAAACCACGGCCCACCCCACCCTGGCGGTGGAGGTGGGGGCCCTCCCCCTTCAGGCAGAGGCGGAGTGCCACCCCCCCTGGGTGGTGGAGGCCCATCCCATCCTGGTGGTGGTGGTGGAGTACCATCCCATCTTGGTGGTGGTGTTGGAGGACCATCCTACCCTGGTGGAGGTGGTGGAGGAGGCCCTTACCCTTCTAGCGGAGGCGGTGGACCACCAGCTCCTCCCAGCGGAGGTGGTGGAGGTCCACCCTATCTCGGTGGCAGCGGCGGACCACCAGCTCCTCCCGGTGGAGGCGGCGGAGGTCCATCCTATCCCGGTGGTAGTAGCAGATCCCCGCCATTTGGAGGCGGCCCACCCCCTCGCGGCGGTGGAGGCAGGCCCCCACCTTACAGTAACAGGCCACCTCATTATGGTAATGGACCACCTTATTATGGTGGCGGACCCACCTATGGTCTGGGCGACATACCCCCTTATGGTCAGTTTCCTCCGGGAACACCCTACAACCAGTCGATTCAAGGTCCTACCGGTCCATACATGCCCTATCAGTACTATCAGTACCTGCTGCTGAACCAACAGCTGCCCTTTTTGGCTATGTTGGACCTTCCCGATTTGTCTCGTATGACGAATGATCCCATTTTCCACGAGCATAACTGGCCGCCCATTCCAATTAAGTTACCATTAGATATCCCCAAATTTGATGGCAAGCCCGGTGAGGATCCTAAAAACCATGTGATGACATACCATTTATGGTGTTCATCCAACTCCTTGATGGACGACTTGATCCATGTTAGGTTATTTCAATGGACTCTCACCGGCCCAGCTGCCAAGTGGTACATTGAACTACCACCCAATTCTTTTCCAGATTTTCGATCTCTTGCTATGTCATTTTTGACCCACTTCCAGTTTCCCATTCGCTATGAGATTGGTACGGACTTATTGACTTCCCTTCGCCAGAACACTGCCACTCATATTTCAGATCATATTCATGAATGGCGGCGAAGACGACGTCTTATTAAGGCTCATATTCTGGACCAACTCTTAGCTGACTGGTTCACAAAGTCACTTTTACCCGTCATAGCTTGAGACGTAGCTATGGGTGGAGCCTTCACTAAGGAACAAGCTATTTCCCTTGCCCATTAATTAGACTTGGTCTATGCTCAATCCGACACATTGTATGAAATTGTTCCTAACGCACCCCGCCCTACGTATGATCCCGCGAAACCACCCAAGGGACCACAGGTTGATGGCATCATTGGTTCCCTCGCCTCCCAGCCTTCTACTTAAACTGGTGGCTCGTCGAACCCCCAAGGTTCTTCCCCATCACCACCACAGGCTAGAAACAGCACTACCAAGTCCACCACTCCTTCCTCCACCGAAGAGGTGAATTCTGTGCAATCAGCTTCATCTCAGAAGATCGGTGGTAAGAAGAAAAATAAAGGGAAACCTAAGAAATCTTCTAACCGACAGGAGCCCAAGCCCACTCAGGAAGACACCAAACAGAAGAGGAAGTTGAAGTATCCTTGTTTGTTGTGCGGTGGAGACCATTTCTCAAAAGAATGTCCCCACTGAGACGAAGTTCAGAAGTTTCTCAAAGGAAACTCTACTACCACAGTTCTCAATGATCCCTTCCCCACTCAGAACCAACAACTAATCGCACACACCTCTCCTTCCCAAGGAGAAGCATCCTCCACCGCGCATGTTCTCATGATGCATAGTGAGACTGTCAACTTGAGCACGTGTTCTTGTTCATATGACTTCGTCCTGCCGAAGGAACCCGTTGGAAGTAATACTGAAAAATATTCCACTTCGATTCCCGACATCATCGTACCGCACGCTTCTCTCACCATTGAGAAGCCCTCTTTAGAGTCAGTGTTGCGTCCTCCGAAGAGCACGATTCGAAAAGTTGTTTTCAATCCCAATGCTCGGGCCGCTCAGAACTATAATATTGTAGAGGACCTAGCACAAGTTCCTTGTGCTATGTTGGTGGTCGAGGTTTTGCAGAACTGTCCTAACCAATGCAAGACTCTCCTCACAGCCATCGGTGCCGGATTCTTCAAATACCATCATGTTCCGGCTGGAGTACTTTAAGCCAAGGCTTTCCCATCAGTTGGCATTTCAAGTTGCCACAAACATTGCTAGGAAGACAATCCACCGTACCGTCTTGGACGAAGGTGCCTCTACCTCAGTCATGTCGATTTCGTTTTGGAGAGCCATTGGCTCTCCCGAGTTGAACCGTTCTCCCACCACCTTGAACGCATTCAATGGACATGGCTTTCAACCTCATGGGTTGTTACAAGCCTTAGCAATCGAGTTGGGGGGGCAAGACCGCAACCATTAACGTGGAAGTGGTCACTGCCCCGTTAGATTATAATATTTTGCTTGGTCGTAATTGGTTTTAGGCCATGACTGGGGTGGCATCATTTGTCTTCCGCATAGTACAATTCCCCCATCAAGGCCGAATTGTTACTATCGACCAACTGGATTTCTGTACACCTAACACTGCCACTCATCCGGGCGATAATGTTCCATTACTTGGACAATCTTCGCACCCATATGAGAGCATGGGGGTTGTCCTCATCAAAGACTCATCCCTTATGGGCATTTTTCCAACCTCGGACCCCCCAAATCATGTTGCCATGGTGAACATTATCTCCTCCCGGATTTCATCTATCCTCAACTCTACTGATCAATGGCTTGTACCTGATGAAGCCACCACACACCTGATTGGAGACACTATGCCTCTTTCACCTGCTGAACTCACTTACAAGGCTATCCAGTCAGCACCCGAGGACCACTTAGCTGTGGCCTCCACCTCCTATTCTCTACAGTGGACATCATCCCTACCCGATCCTCTGCTCCAGACTTTTCAGTCTGACGAGTCCATTATGGAAATCATGAGTGTAGACGACCCTCCGTGGGAAGACCTCCATCATTGATCGTATTTCCTTCCTTCATTGGATATTGTGGAGAATAGAATCACCACCATCTTTACACCAGATGTCTACCTTGGCTCTCAGTCTTCGATACTTACGTGTCAAACAGACTCTGAAGGAAACTTAGCCAACATTGAACCTACCATTTCAGTCGACATATCGGTTACTCCTTTTGTAGTGGAACACATTCGTTTAGGCCAGAAGTGTTCCCTTGAAGAAATTACAACGTTCACGGCCTTGTTCAAGCAATTTCGAGACGTGTTTGCTTGGACCTACGAGGAGATGCCCGGGATAGAGCTCGCTATTGTTTCACACACGATTCAAACCTATCCTGATGCTAAACCGGTACGACAAAAATGGCGACCGGTACACCCCTGAAAGACTGTGGCAATCAAGGCAGAGATTGAAAAGCTCTTGAAAGCTGGTTTTATCTACCATGTCCCGTTGACAGAATTGGTCTCAAACATCGTCCCTGTAGCTAAAAAGCAGGGTACCATTCGTGTCTTCGTCGATTATCGGGATCTCAATAAGGCTTGTCCTAAGTACAATTACCTGACTCCCTTTATCGATCAGATCATCGACAACTGTGCTGGAAGTGTCATTTTCTCTTTTATGGATGGCTTTTCTGGTTACAACAAAATTGAGATCCACCCGGCTGATCAACACAAGACAACTTTCATCTGTCCTTGGGGTACATTTGCTTATCGCAAGCTCCCTTTTGGCCTTAAAAATGTCGATGCCACATTCCAGCGGGCCATGTCGTATGCCTTTCATGGCGTGAAGGACTTTTTGGAACCCTACTTGGACGATCTCCATGCCCATTCATGGCAGCGCGAGTACCACATTGACCATCTGATGGCAATATTCCTCAGATGTAGGCGGTATAACATCCTCCTGAACCCTCACAAGTGCATCTTCTACGTTGAGTCTGGATGCCTCCTCGGTTTCATTGTCTCGAAAGATGGGATCCGCATTGATCCCTTGAAGGTGGCATCCATCGTCTCTCTCCCACCTCCCACTGACATCACGAAACTTCAAAGTTTGCAAGGGAAAGCAACTTACTTAAGGTGTTTTGTCTGTAATTTCGCGTAAAAGACGCAGAGTTACATGAGACTACTCAAGAAGGACGTCCCATTCATTTGGGACGACCAAGCACAACAATCCTTCGATAGTCTCAAACATGCTATTGCGCACGCCCCTGTGCTCCAACTGCCCAATTACTACAAGGATTATATCCTTTATCTTGTCGCTTCTGCCACCACGATCGCCATGGTCTTGGTACAAGAAGACAACAACGCTCAGGAACATGTGATTTATTACTTAAGTAAGGGTCTCATTGATACTGAAAACCATTACTCACATGTTGAGAAACTCAGTCTCGCGACAGTTATTTCCATCCAAAAGTTCTGACATTACATCTTACTTCACACCACCACCATCATCGCCGATTCGAACCCCATGTACCACGTTTTGACACGTCAGGTGCTTGGGGGCAAGTATTCACGCTGGATCGTGATACTGCAAGAATTTGATCTTCTATTCGAAAAGGCTAAGTCTAAAAAGTCTTTGGTGTTTGTCGAGCTAATCTGTGATCTTCCCCGGGTTGATGTCGAATTTGAGCCCAATGATTCTCTTCCAGACAAATCATTGTTCCTCATTAGCATGTCTGATCTGTGGTATGGAGATATCACTTTATATCTTCAGACCCAATGTTTCATCCCCCAATTGTCTCGGGACGACCGTCGTTGAATACGCCACCATGCAAAGTATTACCTGATCATCAGTGATACCTTGTACCGCCATGGTATTGATTCTATTCTTCGATGTTGTCTGACTCATGAAGAGGCTGAACACGTTTTAAATGACTGTCACGCTGGGGCGTGTGGTGGTCATCTCTCTGGGATGGCTACAGCCCAGAAGATACTTCGTGCAGGATATTATTGGCCATCTATCTTTAAAGATTGTATTGAGGCTGTCAAAAAATTTCCTCCATGTGATCACTTTCAAACTAAGAAGTGCACCCACCCAGACCCATTACACCCAGTTATTGTCGTTGCCCCCTTCGCTAAATGGGGCATTGACTTCATGCACTATAAGCCTATCTCGACCGGGGGGCATGGTTACGTCATAGTAGCCGTGGATTACTTTACAAAGTGGGTCAAGGCTATGCCTACATACACGGACGACGGCAAAACCATCGCACTCTTCATGTTCAATCATGTTATAGCGTGGTTCGGAGTTCCTCAAGCTATAGTCACCGACCATGGTTCTCACTTTATGAACCACATGGTTGATGAATTGAGCACTAGATTGGGTTTTCGCCATGAAAACTCAACAACGTACTACCTGCAGTCTAATGGACAAGTAGAGGCCATTAACAAGGTCTTGAAAACCATGATCCAATGCATGGTGGGTACGCACAAGTCCAACTGGCACAACATGATCTTTTCCGCACTATGGGCTTATCGAACTTCCATCAAGACCACCACTGGATTTACCCCCTTCCAATTAGTTTATGGATTGGAGGTTGTCCTTCCAATAGAGTGCGAGATTCCGTCCCTAAAGCTTGTAGTTGAACTTCTCCCTAACATTACTGCCGAGGAAGAATGCTTCCTCTACTTGGCAAAACTCGACAAAACTCGCCGTGATGTCACTCTCGCCAATGAGGCTCATAAGAAACGCATCAAAGCGAAGTATGACAAGTTGGTATAACCTTGCGTCTATAGTGAGGGTGATTTGGTTCTTACATACGACCAAAGACATGATAAGCAAGGGGCAGGAAAGTTTGAGTCCATGTTGCATGGGCCCTACATAGTGAAGCACGTTTTGGAGAAGAGAGCCTACGAACTTGAAGACTATGACGGGATATCTTTAGGTGAGCCCCGCAATGGGATTTACCTGAAGAGGTAATATGCCTAAGTTTTTCATGCATAAGTACGTTGTATGTATTGTACATGGCGTGTGTTTTGTGTGGTGTGACGCTTTGATTGTTGCATGCTTAGGTCTTGTTTCGTTACTTATACCATGTTATGTCTGCGTGTGCAGATGGCAACTTGCTACGGATTCACGGATGGCACCAGCCGGCATACCCGTAACTTGCTTTGGCAGCCTGGGTGCTCTATTCTCCCATCGGCAAGCTTATCAGCTTAGGAGGAATGTGTCTAGGTTTCACAACCAACAATGCTGCGGAATATCAGGTAGTCATTGGAACCCTAACCGATGCTCTTTCCTTGGGTATGGACCATGTTGTTATCTATTTGGATTCACAACTGGTGGTCTCTTATCTCAACCGGATTTATGCTATCCATGACCCTATCCTACTTTGTCTCTACATATGAGTTTGTGTTCTGGAAAGGTCCTTTGAATATATTCAATACCTCCACATTCCACGAGACAGGAATGCAGTCATCGACTCAATGGCCAACTTCATTCTAGATTGGTACATTGCACACACATAGCATATTCATGAACTGTAAAAGCAGACATAACATTGTAAATAACTCATCACATAAGAAAACACATAAACAAGATCTCATATGGAACACAAATGTATAAAGCCACCAAAATGTCTGTATATATAAATCGAGATAAAGTAGTGTTGATACAAAATCTGAAGCACGATGGATTTCAGTGAGTCTATACAAAATCTGAAGCCTGATAGCTTTCAGTAGTACAAAATCTGAGGCTCACAAGCTCTCAGTACTTGCATAATATCATAAGGCCTAACGCCTAGCCCGTGCACCCTGTTTGACGGATAATATACCAAGAGCGGACTCGAGGCATGATCTCCCTAGCTCAACATGAGTCTAGAACAAATAGAGACAGCGCATAAATGACTCTCCTAGACCTGATTAAAGATCAAGGAACTAGATTCTCTTACCCTTTGAATCGTTGATCCTTTCTCCTTGAATGTTGCTCCAAAGCTTGATAGTCTCCAGATCTGAGCTATAGAACCTGTCAAGACAATGCAACAAAAGAAGTAGTAAAATAACATCTACACAATAATAGATCTAAGTAAGTAGTTAAGTAAGCAAACTGCACAATATATCATTAACACAATGAGATTGGTGGAAAGCACTTATATTACTGTATTAATAAGGGAAATACATACGATGAAGAGATTACAACCAACGACTTAACATAGCAATCCTTCTCCGATCAAGCCAATGCTAAAGCCTCCAAAGGGATGATGGATCTTTCAAGGATGAGTAGAGATCTCTCCTAAGCTAATTTCACCATCAATTAGATACTATAGACTTCCTCCCCTTGGAATGGGAGTGAGCTTCACTTATATAGGACTAAGTGGATAGGATAGCTTGAGATATGGTAGGAGAGAGATGGGGGATCCTTCCAAGAGGTTAGGAACCAAATGCCAGCTTCCCCAAAGGATAGGGATAGGGATACACATCAGCTAGCTTCGAGAATGGGCTTGAAGAAGCTATTTTAGTCCATTAACTGACATTGTCGCAGTCTATAAGAGGACAACCTGCGACGACCTCTCAAAACCTCATATAAATGGGTTTGCATCTCTTCCAAGTAAATGGCTTAGTGAAGGAAACTTTAGGGATGTTTACACTGAGTCTCATGATGATAAGATTTAGGTATAATAGAATGCCCCCCAAAGCATGAAGTTGTTTGAAACTGGACAGGTGAAATGCTTTGACAGAAGGAAATGGCAATGGCTCATCGAACGACATACGCAGCTACAGTACAACTGACTCTAAGTACACAGTCTCATATGACGTACAACATGGTTGCCAACCAATACATTGCAGATCCATGGTAGCAATGACCGACTGAACACAATCATGGCTACTAGACACAAGTGTAGATCCATGATGAGATGATCACACAGCCACGACCAATACAAATGTGGATCCGTGTAATATGACTCAAAACAATCTCCATCGCAACCTAGGTAAAACATGACTCCCCAGGGTCTTCAAGCGGAACCCGCAATGGCACAAATCTATCCATGTGATTACAAATGTCTTGATGTCGAACATGGTAGAAACCACTTGATTACCGGTCATTGATGTATACCATTAACAAGCACGAGGGAGATCACCATTAATGTCAATGATCCCCAAGGTATCACAGTACATATCATCAAGCGTGAATAAATGAGTTGAAGTCAAACGCAAGATGAAATTTTTCAATCAAGAGTCAATGATGTAAACTCATGTCGAAAGCAAGGTAACATGCCATTGAGGCATGAAGGCCCAAGGTACTTGATTGGTTTCTAGATTCAATCCTTGGATGGTGATTTGAAGTCGACAAGGATGAACCCGTCGAAGGAGGGCCATGATGAATCCCCCATCATCGACACGAAACACGACAAATGATGTTTGGAGTAGATCGGATGGTACAGTAACATTCAAGAGTGACTCAGAATAGATCGACATGGTGGAAGGTGTACTGACTGCAAAAAATGTGGTGAAAGTATTATTGAACATGGGCATGGCATGACCTGGTAGTATTGACATGACGAGTATGACACCGACTCCTAATGCAACTGATGGTGGAAGTATTCTTTGAATGACTCAAAGGAGTGACTAGACTAAGGAAGTAGGCAAAAATCGAGGACAAACGGATGATCCAAGTGCAGTATGTAAATGCAAATGAGTGCCATGTTCAAGAATGACTGGGTACTGCCACAGATAAAGGGTGTAACATAAAAGATTTCATTTTTCCCCATCACGAATGATGAGTGCCTCATGTGTTTTTAACGAGCTTGATGAGGGTAACCAGATGCTTGGTATAGCTTATCTCATAGATGAGTCCAATCCCAAATATTTTCCGAACCTGGGAGAGGAGGGGTTCGTCCCATGACGGGCCCTTCAATGTTAGAGTTTAACGAGTCCATAGAAGGTAAACTCGGTCGTCATTTCATGTTTAGAGAGCCTTAAAAGAACTAAAGAAGAATCCAACGGTCCTTTTCGTAAATTTAGCCTCATCGCTCGAAAAAGGGTAAAACAACGCGGGAGAGGACTCTTCCAGTCATGATTGGCTAGAGTATACATTTTTCGTAAGTAGTGCCCCTTGGTCCGAAAAAGGGGTAAATTATCACCAGGGAGACGACCATTCAAATACTTTAACAAGCGTGAACGCGAGAAGTTCACTTGGCAATCTTTTTGTATTTTGAGAGCCTGAAAAGAGCTTAAAGATAGACTCCGGGGGGGTTCCTTTTCCGTAGGAGTTTAAAGAGCTCGGAAAAGTGATAAATCGTAACTCGGTGACTTATTCTCATGGTTTTAAGAGCACAAGAAAGAACAAAGACTAAGCTCATCATCATTAAATAATCAAATCTAATGGAAAAAATAACGACAAAATATCCAAGGGGTTGTTCATACCTGAGATGATCGCAACAATGTGAAAACGGTGCAAATGGAACACTTAATGTCTCTTGCACGCTTGAAAACTAGGTCAAACAGTCAACCAGGTATTCAAATGCAGTAAAACGCTCCAAACTATAGCAAATAATCCAAAGAGCATCTAATATTTGAAAAGGAATATTCTCTTTTTGTTTATAAATAGAAAAAATGACCAAATATAGTTACCATTGTTCATTTGCCAAATTGGGGAGAAGAAAGTGCCATTTGAAGCAGAATTTCACTTGTCGATTGCCGGAGCTACGAGCAACCATTTCACGAGCCGTTCGGAGCAGGTAACCCTAAATCTCATCCAGCATATTTCCAGTGGTTTAGAATTTCAATTTTAGTTCATTTTTAGGGTTTTTGAGTTGATTTGTGGGGACTTTGTGCGCCCTCGGGTCGTCGCAGGTCTCCCTTACGGGAACTGCGACAAACCCGAGTCGTCGCAAATCCCGCAAAGGTGGGTTGCGACGATGTTGCTTTGTCTGCAAGGACGAGGTGCGACGGCGGAAACGCCCATGTTCAACTCAAAACCTAAGCCAAAAGAAAAAAGTTTGGATGGTTGGAGTGAGTTCTAATGATGTTTAAATGCCCCTTTTGACAGGTTTGTGGCCGCCAACATGGTTCTAGAGTGGCACGAGCGAGAACATGAGGTAGATGATGTGCAAGTAGCAAATGACCCATTATGTGTGGAGGCATTGTGGAACTGTGGACTAATGAAGTTCTTCAATGTCCAAGGCATGAGGGCCCAAGTCCTACTGTTGGAACATATGGTCCGTTGTTGGGACACAACACAATAACATTTCGTGATCGGAGAGCACATATTGACCATGGATGTCGATGACATCTACTTCTTGACTGGGTTATCTCGGAGGGGGGACACTGTGGCTCTTACCAGATCACGGGGAAGTCACCGGACGGTGGACAACTTGATTGTCCAGCATTGTACTCCGAATACTCATGCCTCTAGTGGGAAGATTCCCATCAAAGAGGTGCGAGATCGTCCATTTCAAGCTATTCTTTTCACCATAGTGAGGATAGCAGGGAGCCAAGCGGCTCACTTAGCTACTAGGTCCAAGATGTTGTATGCGGGGGACTGCATGTCTCCGAAGGTGTTCAACTAGTGTGAGGGACTCCTCACCAACCTCAGAGCTTAGCTGACCAAGTGTCGGCGTGGAGAGCTCAAGCAGTTCGGGTATGGATCGATAGTGATCTCATTCTTGTTGGAGCGGGTTCCCCTTCTATGCCCGCAGGTGATTGTGGATGACAGGGATCCCAAGGATCCACACATGGTTAGATGGACAGAGGTGATGGCCCGCCATGTTGGCGAGGGTTCCATCATCGGTTACGGTCCTAGATTATTCACCTAGCTGGAAGGCCAGCTACTCATGATAGAGGACTATCCGTACAACGGTATGGATTTCAGGGAGGACCTGAACTTAGTGCTACTTGAGGAGGCAGAGTGGGGAGACATCGGTAAGAACAATGACCCTTGTACTTTTTACATTTTTTGTATTTGTAATTTTTTAGGATAGTGCTGATGAGTTAATAACATGTGTGTGCAGATGTGGGCCTCTCACAACCAGTGGGAGTCTCACTACTAGCGAGGAGAGGAGAGGCACCACCAGTAGCGCCAGCCATGCACGATGCCATGGTGGAGATGGATGACGTCTATGAGAACCTTACGAGGTTGACATTGGAGATCCTAGATGCAGCAGTACATGAGTTGTCGAGGCCTATGTAGAGGTATACAGTCAGTGTGACTATGCGTTTTGGTACGCTACTCCGCAAGGTGGCGAGGGAAGTTGACTACTTCCATGTCCAGTAGGCGAGGGATGCTAGACCTAGAGGTGCACTAGGTAGGCGTCAAGCCCAGTGATGTTATTATGTATGTACTGAGAGCTATGTGAGCCTCAGATTTTGTACTACTGAAAGCTGTCAGGATTCAAATTTTGTATGGACTTACTAAAAGCCGTTGTGCTTCAAACCTTTTGTATCAGCACTACATTATCTTGATTATATATATATATATATATATACATATACAGACATTTTTGCGGATTTATACATTATGTGTTTCAATGGATGAATGATGTGATCTTGTTTATGTGTTTGCTTATACAATGAGTTATTTACATGTTATGTCTACTTTTAACAGTTCATGAATATGCTTCTGTGTGTGCAATGTACCAATCTAAGATGAAGTTGGCCATGGAGTCGGCAACTGTGTTCATGTCTCGTGGAATGTGCAGGTACTGAATGGATTCGAAGGACCTTTCTAGAAGACGAACTCGTCTATAGAGACGGAGTAGGGTATGATCGCGGATGGTGTAAACCCGGTTAAGATGAGAGACCACCAGTTGAGAATCCAGATGGATGACAACGTGGTCCATACCCAAATAAATAACGTCGGTTAGGGTTCCAATGACTGCTTGATATTCCGCAGCATTGTTGGTTGGGAAACCTAGACACATTCCTCCTAAGCTGATAAGCTCACCAGTGGGAGAATAGAGCACCCAGGTTGCTGAAGCAAGGTTGCGGGTATGCCGGCTGGTGCCGTTCGTGAATCCGTAGCAAGTTGTCATCTGCACACGCAGAAAGAACATGGTATAAGTAACGAAACAAGACCTAAGCACACAAAAACTCAAAGCATCACACCACACAAAACACACACGCCATGTACAGTATATACAAGAGTACTTATGCATGAAAGACTCAGGCATAGTACCTCTCAGGTAGAGCCTATTGTGGGGCTCACCCAAAGATATCCCATCATAGTCTTCAAGCTCGTAAGCTCCCTTCTCTAAGATGCGTTTCACTATGTACGGTCCATGCCACATGGAATCAAACTTTCATGCCCCCGACTTATCACGTCTTTGGTCATATGTAAGGGCCAAATCACCTTCGCTATAGATGAGGGGTTCTACCGAGTTGTCGTACTGTGCTTTGATGTGTTTCTTATGAGCCTCATTTGCAAGAGCGACATCGCGACGAGTTTCGTCGAGCTTAGCTAGGTAGAGGAAGCGTTCTTCCTCAGCAGTAGTGTTGGGGAGAAGTTCAACGGGGAGTTTGAGGGATGGAATCTCGTACTCAATAGGAAGGATGACCTCCAATCCATACACTAGTTGGAATGGAGTAAATCCAGTGGTGTTTTTAACGGAAGTTCGATAAGCCCATAGTGCGGAGAAGGGCATATTATGCCAGTTGGACTTGTGTGTACCCACCATGCGTTGGATCATGGTTTTGAAGACCTTGTTAATGGCCTCTACTTGTCCATTGGACTGCGGGTAGTACGGTATTGAGTTTTCATGGTGAAAACCCAATCTAGTGCTCAACTCGTCAACCATATGGTTCATAAAATGAGAACCATGGTCGGTAACTATAGCTTGAGGAACGCCAAACCACGCTATAACATGATTAAACATGAAGAGTGCGGCTGTTTTGTCATCGTCCGTGTATGTAGGCATAGCCTCGGCCCACTTTGTAAAGTAATCCATAGCTATGATGACATAACCATGCTCCTCGACCGAGGTAGGCTTACAATGCATGAAGATGACACCCCATTTAGCGAAGGGGCCAACAACAATATCTAGGTGTAACGGGGCGGGGTGGGTGCGCTTCTTAGTTTGGAAGTGATGGCATGGAGGACATTTTTTAACGGCCTCGATACAACCTTGAAGATAGATGGCCAAAAATATCCTGCGCAAAGTATCTTCTGGGCTATAGCCATCCAAGAGAGATGTCCGCCACACGCCCCAGCGTGAGTCATTTAGAACGTGTTCAGCCTCTTCATGAGTGAGACAACGTCGAAGGATAGAATCGATACCGCGACGATACAAAGTATCACTGATGATTAGATAATACTTTGCATGGTGGCGTACACGATGACGATTGTCTCACGAGAGTTGAGCACTGAAACATTGGGTCTAAAGATATAAAGTAATATCCCCATACCACGGATCAGACATGTTGATGAGGAACAATGATTCATCCGGAAGAGAATCATTGGGCTCAAAATCGACATCAGCCCAGGGAAGATCACAGACCAGCTCAGCAAACACCAAAGACTTTTTAGACTTAGCCTTTTCAAAAAGGAGATCAAATTCTTGCAGTATCACGATCCAACGTGAATACTTTCCCCCAAGCACCTGACATGTCAAGACGTGGTACATGGGGTTTGAATTGGCGATGATGGTGGTGGTACGGAGCAGGATGTAATTTCGGAACTTTTGGATGGCAATGATTGTCGCGAGAGCAAGTTTCTCGACATGTGAATAACGAGTTTCAACGTCAATGAGACCTTTAATTGCACAATATATCACATGATCCTGGGCGTTGTTGTCTTTTTGAACCAAGACCATGGCGATCGTTGTTGCAGAAGCAACAAGATAAAGGATATAATCTTTATAGTAATTGGGCGACTGGAGCACAGGGGCATGCATGATGGCATGTTTTAAGCTTTCAAAAGATTGTTGAGCTTGGTCGTCCCATATGAATGGGACATCTTTCTTCATCATTCTCATGTATCCCTGCGTCTTTTGCACGAAATTACAGACAAAACGCCTTAAATAAGTTTCCTTCCCTTGAAAACTTTGAAGTTCCATTATGTCTATGGGAGGTGGAAGAGCGATGATGGCTGCCACCTTCAGGCGATCAATGCGGATCCCATCTTTCGAGACTATGAAGCCGAGGAGGCGTCCAGACTCGTCACAGAAGATGCACTTGTGAGGGTTCAGGCGAATATTATACCGCCTGCATCTGAGGAAAATTGTCGTCAGATGATCAATGTGTACTCGCACTGCCGTGAATGGGCAGGTAGATCGTCCAAGTAAGGTTCCATAAATTCCTTCACGTCGTGAAAGGCATACAACATGGCCCACTGGAATGTAGCACCAGCATTTTTAAGACCAAAAGGGATCTTGCGATAAGAAAACATACCCCAAGGATAGATGAAAGCTTTCTTTTGCTGATCAGCCGGATGGATCTCAATCTGGTTGTAGCCAGAAAAGCCATCCATGAATGAAAAGATGACACTTCTTGCACAATTGTCGATGGTCTGGTCGATAAAGGGAGTCGGGTAATTGTCCTTGGGACAAGCCTTGTTGAGATCCCGATAATCGACGCAGGCACTAATGGTACCCTGCTTTTTAGCTATAGGGACGACGTTCGAGACCCATTCTGTCAATGGGACAACGTAAATAAAACCAGCTTTCAAGAGATTTTCTATCTCTTCCTTGATTGCCGCAGTCTTTCAAGGGTGCACCGATCGTAACTTTTGTCGGACTGGTTTGGCATCGGGATAGGTTTGAATCACATGCGAAACAATAGCGGGGTCTATCCCGGACATCTCCTCGTAAGTCCAAGCAAACACGTCTCGAAATTGCTTGAACAAGGCTGTAAAGGTTGTGATTTCTTCAGGGGAACACTTCTTGCCTAAACGAATGTGTTCCACTACACTAGGAGAAACCGATATGTCGACTGAAATGGTAGGCTCAATGTTAGCCAAGTTGCCTTCAGGGTCTGTTTGACATGTAAGTATCGAGGACTGAGAGCAAGACTAGACATCCGATGTAAAGATGGTGGAAATTCTATTCTCCACAGTATCCAATGAAGGAAGGAAAGACGACCAATGATGGAGGTCTTCCCACGGAGGATCATCTGCACTCATGATTTCCATAATGGACTCGTCAGAATGAAAAGTCCACAGTAAGGGATCGGGTGGGGATGGTGTCTGCTGTAGAGAGTAGGAGGTGGAGGCCATAGCTAAGTGGTCCTCCGGAGCTGACTAGATAGCCTTGTACGTAAGTTTGACGGGTGAAAGAGGCATAGTGTCTCCAATCAGGTGTGTGGTGGCTTTTTCAGGTACAAGCCATGAATCGACAGAGTTGGGAATGGATGAAATCTGCGAGGAGATCATGTTCACCGTGGCGACATGATTTGGGGGATCTGAAGTAGTAAAAATGCCCATAAGGGATGAGTCCTTAATGAGGCCAACCCCCACGCTCTCGTACTAATGCGAATATTGTCCAAGTAATGGAACATTATCGCCCGGATGAGTAGCGGTGTCAGGTGTGCAGAAATCCAGTTGGTCGACAGTAACAATTCAACCTTGATGAGGGAATTGTACTATGCGGAAGACAGATGATGCAACCGCAGTCATGGCACAAAACCAATTATGACCAAGTAGAATGTTGTAATCTAAAGGGGCAGCGACCACTTCCACGTTAATGGTTGCGGTCTTGCCCCCCAACTCGACAGCTAAAGCTTGTAACAGCTCACGAGGTTAAAAGCCACGCCTGTCGAATGCTTTCAAAGTGGTAGGAGAACAGTTCAACTTGGGAGAGTCAATTGCTCTCCAGCATGAGATCGACATGACTGAAGTAGAGGCACCTTTGTCCAAGACGGTACGATGGATTGTCTTCACAGGAATTTTTGTGGCAACTTGAAATGCCAACTGATGGGAAATCCTCAGTTTAAAGTATTCCAACCGGAACATAATGGTGTTCGAAGAATCTGGATCAATCGCGCTGATGGCAGCAAGGAGAGTCTTGCGCTGGTTAGGACAGTTTTGCAAGACCTCGAGCATCGACATAACACAAGGAGCCTTTTCCAGTGTTAGGATATCTCATCATTCACTTATGTACTTTGCATGCATTTTGAATGCATGCATGCATTCTGCATGCATCTGCATGCTGCCCAATCATTAGTATGGTACCTCCAGCACCTAGTCCCTAGTCTCCCAGCACTCGGGAGCTACTTTCCACTCATATTTAGCCCTCCTATCCTCTCATGCGCCCAGTTCTCACCTTCCATTCAAGAAGGGTGCCTTTCTCACCTACCAATTCAATTTACTTCAGTTTGCCACCAGTCTTTCCTTGATTTGAGGCTAGACTGATTCCTCACTGCTGTTATCACTCTGATTGACCTCCAATGAGACATGACTACCTATTCTGAGTGCAGTTAACTCCTCATGCGCCCTCCACTAAGCCTCCATCCCTATATTAGTGCCACTTACCATCAGTTACACTTATTACACTCAGTTAGACTCAGTTTGACACCTGTTTGACAGTGACTTGTGCATTGATGACCACCATTGATTGATGATGAGGACTCTTAGTTGGATCCAAGCTATGCCATGCAGTATATTCGAATGAAATCCTTGGCTAATTCGAAATGCTCACTCATTGTGACAATATTGTATTGTAATTCTACCATTCTGGATTATAGAGCACTGATGCATTTCTCTTGCACATTTTTTACTCCAAATTGTTTTACATCTTTGTGATTGATATTCTTGTTCAATAGATCTGCTGTGACTAATTTTACATGGTATCAAAGCCATTGCAGGGACAAGATCTCTCTTCTACAGGTGTTCTACATGATGATTTGAGTGAATATGCTCAAAATTGTAGAAGTTTTGGCATGAAAGATCTCGTGTGCATTCGCTCATGTGCATGCAAAGCTGAAAATACACTCCAATCCACTCCAGAAGCTTGAGTTTTCCACATAATTCCTAGATTTGATACATTGGACCCATTCAAAATTGCTTGATCTCCAATCCTAGGTGTGATGCAACTCTAAAAGGGTGGATTGTTCGACCTTATTGTTCTTCTTTTGATGGTGATTTGCAGGATAATCTTCTACATCAAGTGCATTCGCTACCTTGTGATTTGCAGGTTCTCCTTCATCAATTGCACTCATTTTCAGTGATGGATTCCACTTCTTCAAAGCCTATGCTAACTCCTTTCAATTATTTTGTTTGAAAAGCTGACATGGAGATAATATTGTGCTCAAAAGGGTACTATAGAGTCACCATGGGCCTCGAATTGGAGCCAAACACTCTCATTGAAAAGTCAAAATACTTCAATAAGCTTGATGAAGCTTATGGTCTTATTTGCCTCTCCATCTCCAAGGATCTTCACTTCCATCTAAGAAAATTGAAGTCTCCAAAAGAAATATGGGAGCAACTTGACAAACTTTTTGGCAAGCAGGATGAGCTTAGAGCCTTTCAATTAGAAAATGAATTGATTGCTCTTAGTCCTGAGAATTTCGAGACCATCAATGAGTTTTTCACAAGATTCAAGCACTTGTCGTTGCAGTTGAAGAACAGTGGTGTTGTGAAAGAGGATAAGCAATTGATCCTCGCCATTCTCACAAAGCTTGGGAAAGATTACTCGGTATTTGTCTCTACTTTCAATTCCGGTCGGCTAACTACCCCGAATTGGAAGATTCCTACCTTGAATACCTTCATTGAATTCGTTACCAAAGAGCATGACAAGTTGATTCAAATGGGGTCCATAAAATCCAAATATTCAGCCCTATTTGTTCAAGGATCCAAGAATTTGAATGGCAAAGGAAAGCAAAAGAAAGAGAAGCCCAAATTCGAACCAAATAAGCAAAGAGAGAAAGGCAAGAAATCGGATGCACCATCTGGTTCAAGGAACAAGCAGAAGGGCAAAGAGGGTAAAGAAAAATCTAAGTGTTCATAGTGCAACCATGGCTTTCATCCTAAAAGTTCATGCATGAAGAAAACAATAGATCAAATGGCCCTCCTTTTGGAAAAGAATAACATATGTCTTCTCGATGGTGCACGGAAGAAGGATAGAAATGATGATCATGAAAAAGGTCAAGCACTCATGGCAACTGTTTCGAAACCCACCACTCTACTGATAGATTCCGGTACCTCGAATCATATGGCTGAAAACATTGACTCTTCATTTGATCCAAACAGCTCCATCCCCATCCATTTGGGAGATGACTCAAAAATTTCTTCGAAGGGCAAAGGTACCATCCATGTAGAACATGGAAGCTTCCAGAATGTTCTCTATGTGCCTTCCTTGGCTTCAAATCTAATTTCTGTGTATCAAATGATACACACCGGTGAACCGAAGCAAGTTACATTCAGCCCTAACAATGTTGAAATTTTTGATATCAAAAGTGGAAGACTTATTGCAGTTGGAAAGGCAAACCACACTGCAAAATACTATGAGTTTTCTCACTTTGTGCCGCTTGAAAAGCCCACTGCTCTCCTCACTCATGGAAACGAGGTTAGTAGGATTTGGCATGAAAGGTTTGGACACCTTAATTACAAGTATTTGGTGTTGTTACAATAGAAATCCATGGTTGATGGTCTTCCGCAACTCCGTTCCTCGAAGGGAATTTGCCTCGGTTGCATTGTTGGGAAGCACCCTAAGCACAAGTTTGACCGCGGAAAAGCTAGCAGAGCTTCTACTATTTTGGGCCTCATACATTTTGATATCAGTGTTCCACTTCCAAATATGTCCATGAATGGTTCAAGGTATGTTTTGACATTCATCGACAACTTCTCCCACTTTACTTGGGTATTTTTTCTCAAAAACAAGTCAGAAGTGCTTGGAAAATTCAAGGATTTTAAGGCTTTTGTTGAGATCGCCACTGAGAGCAAGATCAAAGCTTTTAGATCTGATAATGGTGGAGAATATATCAAGATTGAGTTGCTGCAACTTTGTGCCGAAAGCGGAATTCAGATCCAACATACAGTTCCCTACACACCCCAACATAATGGTGTAGCAAAAAGGAAGAATCGGTCACTGAAAGACATGGCTACTTGCATGCTTGAGTCAAAAGGTTTGGCTGAAAAATATTTGGGTTGAAGCCATTAATGTTGCTGCATACATTCAGAACCGAGTTCCACATTCATCCGTGAAAGGTGAAACTCCTTTCGAAGCATTCTTTGGTCGCAAACTGGATGTGTCCAATTTGAGGGTTTTTGGCGCCACTGCATGGGCTAGAATTCCTTTTGATAAGAGGAAAGATTTGGATCCACAAAGTATTGAATATATCCTAATAGGATATGGGGAAGAATCAAAGGCATATAAACTCATGAATATCAGATCCAAAAAGGTATTCATAGAGCGAAGTGTGAAGTTTGAAGAACCGCTGCCAAAACTGAAACTAGTTGAGGAAAACACTACCGATCTGCACCCTCCATAAGAAGAAGATTCAAGTGAATATGAAGAAAGCATTGGATATGATATCTCTGATATTATATCAGACTTTTATGGCCATGACATATCAGTTTCAGAATCAGACCATAATGATCCTCTTCAGTTACCAAAGTGGGCTCAAAACACTCTCCAATCTGCTGCTCCAAACATTGGAAATCCTGCTGATCCAAGGAAAACAAGAGAAGACTTTCAAAGAGCAGGTATGGCTCTTTCATATTCTGATCCATTATTATCTGAGAAATGTTATTTGATGATTGGTTCAGATCCCAAATCATATTATCATGCCCACCGAGATCCACGATGGAAAACTGCCATGGATGAAGAGTACAGTTCTCTTCAAATGAACAATACAAGGGAGCTAGTTTCTCTTCCACCTGGAAGAAAGTTAGTTCAATGCAAGTGGATCTACTGCACGATGGTTGCTGCTGATGGCTCTATCAGAAAATAAAAAGCTAGGTTGGTGGCAGAAGGTTTCTCCCAAGTCCAAGGTGTGGACTACACTGAGACTTTTACACCAGTTGCAAAGATGGATTCCATCCACTTAGTTTTGGCCATTTCCGCATCCGAGCACTAGGAAGTGCACCACATGGATGTGAAGAGTGATTTTCTACATGGAGACCTTGATGAAGAGGTATATATGAAACAAAAACTAGAAGGACACATATCAGATCCATCATTAGTTTGTAGATTGAAGAAATCTTTGTATGGATTGAAACAAGCCCCAAGAGCTTGGTACGCAAAGATGGACTCCTTCCTTCTTTCTCAGAATTTCAAAAGATGCAAATCTGATTCTAATGTGTACCTACAGAAAGTTAAAGGTAGTTTGTTGATTGTTTTTTTATATGTTGATGATCTTCTCATTACTGGTAGCACTCTCCTTACAATTAACAAGCTGAAAACCGCTTTAAATCTAGCTTTTGATATGAGCGATTTGGGCTTGCTTAAGAAATTTTTGGGCTTGGAGATAGTTCAAAATTTTGATGGGATAACATTATCTCAGCAAAAGAATGCTAAAGACCTGTTATTGAAGTTTATTATAGCAGAATGTGTTACGCCTGAAATCTACCCATCATTAGATTCAGTGTATACATCCCTGAAGTCACCTGGATTAAGTACTTTCATTTGGGAGGATTTGCACTCAATCCTACAAACTTTTGAGAGGTCGTCGCAGGTTGCACACTAGCAACATGCGACGTCGCAACTTGCTCCACTGCAGGGTGTGATGATGTCTGTTAATGGGAAAAAATAGCCTATTCAAGATCCTTCTCGAAACTTACCCATTTGGGGGCTTATCCCTGACCTCTAGGAGAGTTGGTACTCGACCCCTAACTCTTTGGGAGGATCCCCTATCTCTCTCCTGCCATCTCTCAACCTATCCTATCCATACCCTATCCACTTAGTCCTATATAAGTGAGGCTCACTCCCATCCCAAAGGGAGGAAGACTATGGTATCTACATGCTGGTGAAATCTCTCTTAAGGCACCTCTATTCACCTATTGGAGAGCTCATACTTCCTTGGAAGGATATGGCAACTGGCTTGGTCGGAGAAGGACTACTGTGTTAAGTCTTTGGTTGTAGTTCTATATCTCTATCATCTACTCCTCTTTTAAAGTAATACAAATGCTTTCCACCAATATTGTTCTCATGTGCAATGATATTGTGTAGTTTACCTTCTTAACTGTTTACTTATATCGCTTATTGTATAGACGCTCTTTACTCATATCTCTTGTTTCTGTGTTTTTACGGGTCTTGCAGTTTGGATCTGACGACCGTGGGATGTGGATCAACATTTGGGAGAAATGATTGCGTAGTAAAAAAAGGTAAGACATCTAGTACTTGGTCCTTAAGTAGATCTAGGAAATGTGTTTGTAGTCTGTTCTATTTGTTCTAGACTCACATTGAGCTAGGGAGATCCTGCTCGCGTCCGCTCGAGTGGATTGTCCGGTAGCAAATCTGGCGATCATATGGGGGAAACAACCTGTGTTGCAACACAGACCCCAACCGACTATCCCTCAAGTACCACCACCCCCAATTGGTCCCCCCCCACCTCCTGCTGAAGGCAGCGGACCCCCACCTAACATTGGTGGAGGCCCTCCTCATTTTACCTACAACACCCCTCACCCCTCCGACGGTGGCGGGAATGGTCCACCACCTCCTCCAGGTGGAGGTAGCGGAGGACCACCCTATCATGGTGGAGGAGGACATTTCCCTTCAGGTGGCGGCGGTGGTCCACCACCCCCTCCAGGCGGAGGTGGTGTAGGACCTAATTACTATGGTGGTGGCGGTGGTGGTGGAAACCCTCATCCTTTCGGCAGCGGAGGTGGTGGGGGCCCCCATCCATCTGGCAGCGGAAGTGGTCCACCACCACCTCCAGGCGGAGGCGGTGGTGGGCCACCTTATTATGGTTATGGACCCCCACCTCCTCCCGGTGGTGGCGGCGGACCTCCACCCCCTCCACCCCCTCCCGGAGGTGGAGGTGGGCCCCCACCTTATTGGAATGGACCACCTTATGGTGGCGGACCTCCTTACGGTCCGGGCGGCACACCCCCCTATGGTCAGTTTCATCCTGGTACACCTTACGGTTAGTTTAGTCCTTACACGCCTTATCCTTATTATCAATGCGTGCAGCCTAATCCACAGCTGCCCTTTCTAGCTACTTTGGACTTGCCTGACCTCTCTCGTTTAACCAACGATCCTATTTACCATGGATCTAACTGGCCACCGATTCCGGTGAAACTTCCGTCTAATATCCCCAAGTTTGACGGCAAGCCAGGTGAAGACCCCAAAAACCACGTGATGACATACCACTTATGGTGTTCATCTAATTCCTTAATGGACGATTCAATTTGTCTTAGATTGTTTCAAAGGACTCTCACCAGTTCGGATGCCAAGTGGTACATTGAGTTGCCACCACACTCTTTTTCTGATTTCAACTCTCTTGCTATGAACTTTTTGACGCATTTCTAGCTGCATATACGATATGAGACTGGTACTGAGCTTTTAACCTCGCTCCATCAGAATACCGCCACCCACATTTCGGATCATATCCACGAGTGGCAAAGGAGACGACGTCTCATTAGAGCTGCAATTCTAGATCATCTCCTAGTAGACTGGTTTACAAAATCGTTCATTCCCACCATAGCAAAAGATGTCGCCATGAGAGGTGCTATCACCGAAGAACAAGCCATCGCGAGTGCCCATCTGTTAGATTTAGTCTACGCTCAATCCGGCACTTTGTTCAATATTCTACCTGACGCGCCCCATGATGTTAATGATCCCACGAAACCACATAAGGGACCCCAAGCTGATGGAATCATTGGTTCCCTTAACACCCAGCCTGTTGTTAGCACTGTTGGATCATCCAACCCGACTCAAGCTGGACACAGCACCACCAACTCCACCACCCCTGCTGTAACTGAAGAGGTGAATTATGTTCAATTATCTTCATCTCAGAAGCTTAATGGCAAGAAGAAGAACAAGGGGAAACCCAAAAATTCTTCTTCCCAACAGGAACCAAAGAGCACTCCTGACGATACTAAGCAAAAAAGGAAACTGAAGTATCCTTGTTTACTGTGTGGAGATGACCATTTCTCCAAAGAGTGTCCCCATAGAGACGAAGTGCAAAAGTTTCTTAAGGGTAAACCGACTCCTGTAGTCCTCAATGATCCGTTTCCTGCTCAAAACCAATAGATGATTGCTCAAACCCCCCCAGCCCATGGGGAACCATCCAATACCGTGCATGTTCTCATGTTGCGTAACGAGGTGATCAATTTAACTACTCGCTCATGATCTTACAAATCGGTCCCTTCGAAGGAAGCCACCGGAAGTAATACTGAAAAATCTTCTGACTCCTTAACTGATGCCACTGTACCATCGACTTCTCTCACCATTGAGAAGCCCTCCTTAGACTCGATATTGAGTCCGCTCAAGAGTACGATTCGAAAAGCTGTTTTCAATCCTAATGCTCGAGCAGCACAGAATTACAATATCGTAGAGGACTTGGCACAAGCTCCTTGCGCCATGTCTACCCTGGAAGTTTTGCAAAATTGTCCTAATCAACGCAAAACACTCTTCGCAGCCATTGGTGCAGTGGACCCGGATTCCTCGAACACCATTATGTTCTGACTTGACAACTTTAAGTCGAGGCTCTCACACCAGCTCGCATTCCAAGTTTCTGCGAACATTGCTGGGAAGATTTTCCATCGTACCCTTTTGGACGAAGGAGCCTCCACTTCTGTCATGTCCATCGCTTTTTGGAGAGCCATTGGCTCCCCCGAATTGAATCGTTCTCCTACTACGTTGAAAGCATTTGACGGGAATGACTTTCAACCTCATGGGCTCTTACAAGCTCTTGCAATTGAGTTGGGCAGAAATACCGTAACCATTAACGTGGAAGTGGTCTCGGCCCCGTTAGATTATAATCTCTTGCTTGGTTGCAATTGGTTTTATACCATGCAGGCGGTAGCCTCTTCAGTCTTCCGTATAGTACAATTCCCCCACCAAGGACGAATTGTTACTATCGACCAGTTAGATTTTTGTACACCGGACGCCACTACTCATCCTGGTGACCACTTTCCTTCCATTAGACAGATGTCAAAACAGTATGAGAGTGTAGGGGTTGTCCTTTTAAAATATTCATCTCTCATGGGCGTTTTTCCAGCTGCAGACCCCCCTAATCATGTTGCTACGGTGAACATGATCTCCATAGAGATTTTATCTCACTCAAACGATGCTTGGCTTGTACTGGATGAAGCCACAACACACCCGCTTGGAGATATGATGCCTCTTTCACCCACTGAACGCATTTATGAGGCTATCCAATCAGCTTCGGAGGACCATTTAACCATGGCCTCTCCATCCTGTTCTCTACAACGGACATCCTCTCTACTTGATCTCTTACTTCGGACTTTTCATTCAGACGAGTCCATCATGGAAGTAATGAATGTTGACGACAGTCCGTGGGATGATCTCCATCATAGGTCATATTTTCTTCCTCCGTTGGAATACATAGAGAACAATATCCATACCCTCTTTTCACCAGATATCTACCCATCCCCTCAGTCCCCCATTCTTACATGTCTTACGGACACGGAGGGCAACTTGGCCAACACTGAGCCAACCACCCTAGTAGACATCTCGGTGAAGCCTGGTATAGTGGAACACATTCGCATAGGCCAGAAGTGTTCCCCTAAAGAAATCGCTGTTAGCACGGCCTTAATCAAGCAATTTCGAGACGTATTTTCTTGGTCCTATGAGGAGATGCCTGGGATAGACCCCGCAATTGTTTCTCATGAAATAAAAACCTATCCCGACATCAAACTTGTACGTCAAACGTTGCGACCAGTACACCCCCGGAAGACTGCGGAAATAAAGGCAAAAATTGAAAAGCTCTTAAAGGCTGGATTTGTTTATCCTATCCCATTGATGGATTGGGTCTCAAACGTCGTTCCTGTGAACAAAAAGCAGGGCACCATCCGCGTCTGTGTTGATTATCGGGACCTTAATCGGGCTTTTCCAAAAGACAACTACCCGACCCCTTTCATCGACCAGATCATCGACAACTGTGCCAGAAACGTCATCTTCTCATTCATGGATGGATTTTCTGGTTACAACCAAATTGAGATCATCCCAGCCAACCAACATAAGATGGATTTCATCTGCCCATGGGGAACGTTTGCATACCGCAAACTCCCATTTGGCCTTAAAAATGCTGGTGCCACGTTTCAACGGGCTATGTCGTATGCCTTCCACGATATTAAGGACTTTGTGGAACCTTACCTGGACGATCTCCCTGCTCATTCAAAGCAGCGCGAGTTCCACATTGATCATCTGATGGCCATTTTCCTCAGATGCAGACGGTACAATATCCGTCTGAATCCTCATAAGTGTATCTTTTGCGTTGAGTCCAGACGCCTCTTAGGATTTATCATTTCGAAGGATGGGATCCACATTGATCCCTTAAAGGTGGAGGCCATCATCAACCTACCACCCCCGACTGATGTGATGGAACTTCAAAGTCTCCAAGGGAAGGCGACTTATTTACGACATTTTGTTTGTAATTTCGCGGAGAAGAATCAGGGCTATATGCGACTACTCAAGAAGGACATCCCGTTCATTTGAGACGATCAAGCTCAAAAATCCTTCGACAGTATCAAACATGCCATCACGCATGCCCTCGTGCTCCAACTGCCTAATTATTATCGAGATTACATCTTATATTTCGCTGCTTCTGCTACCACTATCGCCATGGTTTTGGTACAGGAGGATCAAAACGCCCAGGAACATGTGATATACTATGCAAGTAAGGGTCTAGCTGACGCTGAAACTAGATATTCACATGTCGAAAAACTCGCATTCGCGGCGGTCATCGCCGTCCAGAATTTTCGGCACTACATTTTGCTCTGCACCAGCACCATCATTGCCGAGTCAAACCCCATGTACCACGTATTGACACATCAGGTGTTTGGGGGCAAGTATTCACGCTAGATTGTGATACTGCAAGAATTTGATCTTCTTTTCGAGAAAGCCAAGTCTAAGAAGTCTTTGGTGTTTGCCGAGCTCATTTGCGACCTTCCCCATCCTGATGCAGAAGTTGAGCACAATGACTCATTTCCAGATGAATCATTGTTTCTCATCAGTACGACTGATCCATGGTATGGAGATATCTTGTTGTATCTTCAAATCCAATGCTTCAACCCTCAACTCTCTCGCGATGACCGTCGTAAGATACGTCACCATGCAAAGTATTACTTAATCATTAATGATACTTTGTATCGTCATGGCATCGATTCAATTCTTCGACGTTGTCTCACTCATGACGAGGCTGAATGCATTCTGAATGATTGTCACACCGGGGCATGTGGCGGTCACCTCTCTGGGATGGCTACAGCCCAGAAGATTTTGCGTGCAGGATATTTCTGGCCTACTATCTTCAAAGATTGTATTGAGGCCATAAAAAAATGTCCTCCTTGCCAACACTTCCATACGAAGAAGCGCACTCATCCTGCCCCGTTACATCCGGTTATTGCCATTGGCCCATTCGCAAAATGGGGCATTGATTTTATGCATTGTAATCCTACCTTGGCCGGGGGGCATAGTTACATCATCGTAGCTGTGGATTACTTCACAAAGTGGGTCGAAGCTATGCCTACATACCAGAACGATGGCAAAACCGCCGCACTCTTCATGTTCAATCATGTAATAGTGCGGTTCGGAGTTCCTCAGGCAATTGTTACCGATCATGGTTCTCATTTTCAAAACCATATGGTTGATGAATTGAGCGACAGGTTGGGTTTTCGACATGAAAATTCAACACCCTACTACCCGCAATCCAATCAACAGGTCGAGGCCATTAACAAGGTCTTGAAAACTATGGTCCAAAGGATGGTAGGGACACATAAGTCCAATTGGCACAACATGCTCTTTTCAACGTTATGGGCCTACCGAACTTCCGTCAAAACCACCACAGGCTTCACCCATTGCCAATTGGTATATGGATTGGAGGTTGTTCTACCGATAGAGTGCGAAATTCCATCTCTACAACTCGCCGTCGAACTTCTTCCTAACACTACTGCTGAGGAAGAATGTTTCTTGCACTTAGAAAAACTTGACGAGTCTCGTCGAGATGCCGCTCTCGCTAATGAAGCGCACAAGAAACGCATCAAATCCCAATACGATAAGTCGGTTGAACCTCGTATCTTTAACGAGGGTGACCTGATCCTCACTTATGACTAGAAGCACGACAAACTAGGAGCAGGGAAGTTCGAGTCCATGTGGCATGGACCCTACATAGTAAAACGTGTGTTGGAAAAAGGTGCTTACGAGCTTGAAGATTATGACGGAATCTCTTTGGGTGAACCCTGCAATGGGCTTTACCTGAAGAGATACTATGCTTGATCTCTCATGCATAGACTTGCTTGTATATACTGTACATGGCATGTTTTTGTGTGGTGTGACATTTATTTTTGAGTGTCTTTTGATCTTGTTTTTGCTTCTTATATACCATGTTCTGTCTGCGTGTGCAGATGGCAACGTGCTATGGATTCACGGACGGCGCCAGCCGGCATACCCGTAACCTTGCTTCGGCAACCTGGGTACTGTATTCCCCAATAGGTGAGCTCATTAGCTCAGGAGGAAGTTGCCTAGGGTTTGCGACCAACAATGCCACAGAATATCAGGCAGTAATCAGAACCCTAGCTAACGCTATTTCCTTGGGTATGAACCACATTGTCATCCACATGGATTCTCAATTAGTGGTTTCCCACTTGAACCGAGTGTACGCCATCCGTGATCCCATCTTACTCCGTCTCTTCAGACGAGTACGTCTCTTGGAAAGGTCATTTGAATCTGTTCAATACCTACACATTCCATGGGAGTTAAACACAGTTGCTGACTCGATGGCCAACTTCATTTTGGATTGGTACATCACACACACATAATACTCATAATATGTAAAAGCATTCACAACATGTAAATACAATGTATAAAAGCAAACATGTAAACAAGATCACATCACTAATCATTTTGAAAACACATAATGTATAAATCGCCGATAATTTCTGTATATATATATCGCTCAAAAAGTAGTGCTGGTACAAAAATCTGAAGCACGATGGCTTTCAGTGAGTCTCTACAAAAAAATCTGAAGCATCACAACTTTCAGTAAGTACAAAATCTGAGGCCTCTAAGCTCTCAGTACAAGTATAAAAGTGTAATCAGGCTAGATGCCTGACTCGTACACCACCCCTGGCTCGAATAGCTCTCTGTCGCTGGGTGAGAAAGCAGTCCACGGTCTGAGCCACCTTGTGGAGTAAGGCGTTGAAGCGCACAGATGCTCCAACCCCAAATATCTATATGGGCCTCAGCAAATCATCAATAGCTAGCTCGGGTACCTCCATGGTTAGCTGAGATAGGTTCCTATATACCTCCTCCATCTCCTTGATGGCAGCATGAGCACCTACAGGAACGACTGCCTCCTCGCCTCTGTCTCTCCTCGCTAGAAGGGAGAGACCTATTGGTTGCACGGGGCCCACATCTGCACACACATATTACATACTTGTCAGCACTGCATCAAAAAAATGATATAATATACAAAACCAAAAAATACAAGGGTTTTGTTCTCACCTATATCACCCCATGCCGCACCCTCTGGCAGCGCCAAGTTGGGATCCTCTCGGAAGTCCGTGCCACTGTATGGAAAGTCCTCGACCATAATTAACTAGCCCTCTAGCCAGCTAAAAAACTCGGGACCAAAGCTAATGATGGGCCCACCACCATCACGGGTCATGACCTCAGCCCATCTGAGCATGTGGGGATCCCTGGGCTTCCTATCATCCAGTACCAATTGTGGACATAGAAGAGGAATTCGCTCCAAGAGGAACGATACTATGATCGATCCATACCCAAACTGCTTGAGCTCCCCGCACCGACACTTGGTTAGCTGAGCTCGAATGTTGGCGAGGAGACCCTCGCATCAGTTGAAAACTCTGGGAGACATACAGTCTTCCGCATACAACATCTGGGTTCGAGTAGCCGTGTGTGGGGCTTGGCTACCTGCCACCCTAGTAATGGTAAGCAATATGGTCCACAGTGGACGACTCACCACATCCCTGATGAGTATCTTCCCACTGGAAGGCCGAGAAGTAGCAATGCAGTGCTGCGACACCATGTCCTCAACTGTACGGTCACTGGCCCGTGTGCCAGTAAGATGTACAGGGTCCCCTCTTTGGGACAAACCGGTCAGAAAGTAGATATCCTCAATGTCAATCGTGAGGATATGCTCACCTACCACGAAGTATTGTTGGGCCGCATCCCAAATCTAGAGCATGGTATTTTTTAAGGATTCTAATATTATACTTTAGTGTAGTATCCTAGGCGATTATTTTGGATTGAAAAAAACATCTATATAAGTAGGTAGGTGAATATTAAATATGAAACATACAATTTACTACTGAAATGTATAAAATTTGGTGAATATTATGATAAAAAAACATATTTTATATAAATATAGGCGATATTAAAGACTAAAAATGACCAAATAATGAATTTATTTTTTGAAAAAATGCCCGAAAAATAGCCAATTGGCGAAATTTCGCCCTTAAAAATTACCCTGCTCTGGAGCATGTGTGTCAGTAGTGGGATCTGGGCTCTCATCCCCTGTATCTCGAAGAACTTGAGTAACCCGCAGTTTCTCAAAGAATCCACGCATTGTGGATCATTTGCGGCTTGTTCATCCTCGAGCTCGTGTTCTTTTTCTCGCCACTCCAATACCATTTTTGCTTGCTGATAACCTGCCAAAAGGGACATTTAAACCCTGTTAGGTCCTTCCTCAACTTTCACAAACTCATTTTTTGAATTATTTTTGATGTTGGGTTTTGGGTTTCCATCGTCGCACTGTACCTTTAGGTACAACGTGACGTCGTTGCAGGTCTCATTTTCGAGGCTTGCGACGACTTGGTCTCGTCGCAATTCCCGAAAGGGTCACTTGCGACGAGCCGAGGGTGCAATGGCCCTTCCCCAAATCACCAAAAAACCCAAAAAATGGACAAGAAATAAAAAAGTAAACCACTGGAAAGTTGCTGGATAAGATTTAGGCCTACCTGGTCCAGATGGTTGGTGAAATGGCAGATTGTAGCTCCCGAAATCGGCAAAGGAAGTTTTGGCTCCAAATTGATACTTCTCCACCCAAATTGGCAATTTGAACAATGTTTCTATTTTTGGCCCATATTTCTATTTATAAATAGAATGGAATATTCCTTTTCAAATATTTTGATGCTTTTGGGCCATTTACTATAGTTTCGACTGTTTGTCATTATATTTGGAACTGTTTGACACTTTCTCTAGTGTACAGGAGTCGTAAAGTGGTCTTTTGTGTCGTTTCTCGCATTACCAATGGTAACTATAGGTATGAACACCCCTTTGAATGTTTTGTCATTATTATTTTTCGTTAGTCGTGATTATTGCATGAGAATGAGTTTACTCTTCGTTTGTTCTCGTACTCACATAACTATGACAACAAGTACCAAGTTATGATTTATCACTTTTCCGGGCTCGTTAAACTTACACGGAAAAGGACACCCCTCAGAATCCATAGTTAAGCTCTTTTCAGACTCTCTAAATATGAAAAGATTGCCAAGCGAACTTGTCGCATTCATGCTTATTAAAGTATCTGAATGGTTGTCTTCCTGGAGATAGTTTACCCCTTTTTCGGACCAGGAGGCACTAATTACGAAAAATGAATACTCTAGCTAATCATGATTGGAAGAGTCCTCTCCCGCGTTGTTTTACCCTTTTTCGGGCGATGAGGCTAACTTTACGAAAAAGGACCATTGGAGTCTTCTTTAGTTCTTTTCAGACTCTCTAAACATGAAATGACAACCGAGTTTTCCTTCTATGGACTCATTAAATTTTCACATTGAAGGGCCCGTCATGGGACGAACCCCTCCTATCCCAGGTTCGGAAAATGTTTGGGATTGGACTCATCTATGAGATGAGCTATGTCGAGCATCTGGTTACCCTCATCAAACTCGTAAAAAACACATGAGGCACTCATCATTCATGATGGGGAAAAATGAAAGTGTTTGTGTTACATACCTTAGTGGCAGTATATAGTCGTTCTTGAACATGGCACTCATCTGCATTTGCATACAGTACTTGGGTCATCTGTTTGTCTATGAGTCCCTGCTTACTTTCTAAGTCTTGTTACTCCTCTGATTCATTCAGAGAAAGCTTCCACCATCAGTTGCATTAGAAGTTTGCATTATGTCAATACTGCCAAGTCATGCCATGCCCATGTTCAAGAACACGTCCACTATCTATCATCTACAGTCAGTACACACGTCATCTTGCCGTTGTTACTTTGAGTCATTCTTACATGTTACTATACCATCCGATCCACTCTACACATCTTTTGTCGTATTGCATGTTGATTGATGGGGGATTCATCATGTCCCTCCTTCGATGGATTCATCCTTGTCGACTTCAACTCATCATCCGAGGATTGAATCTAGAAACCAACCAAGTACCTTGGCCTTGCATGCCTTAATGGCAGGTTACCTTGCTTTCATCATGAGTTTACATCATTGACTCTTGATTGAAAGATTTCATCTTGCGTTCGACTTCAAATCATTTATTCACGCTTGATGATATGTTCTGTGATACCTTGGGAATCATTGACATCAATGGTGATCTCCCTTGCACTTGTTAATGGTTCACATCAATGACTGGTAATCAAGTGGTTTCTACCATGTTCGACATCAAGACATTTGTAATCACATGGATAGATTCGTGTCATTGCGGGTTCAGCTTGAAGACGTTGGGGAGTCATGTTTTACCCAGGTTGCGATGGATTTTGTATTGAGTCATATTACACGGATCCACTTTTGTATTGGTCGTGGCTGTGTTATCATCTCATCATGGATCTACGCTTGTGTCTAGTAGCCATGATTGTGTTCAGTCGGTCATTACTACCATGGATCTGCAATGTATTGGTCGACAGCCATGTTGTACTTCATGTGAGATTGTCCGTTCAGAGTCTGTTGTATTGCATCAATGTTCTTTGTCCGTCAAGCCTATTGCTATTATTTCTTTCAAAGCACTTCACCTGTACATCCTTAACATCTTCATGCTTTGGGGGACATTCTGTTACGCCTCAAATATACCCATCATTAGATTCAGTGTATACATCCCTGAAGTCACTTGGACTAAGTACTTTCATTTGGGAGGATTTGCACTCAATCCTGCAAACTTTTGAGAGGTCGTCGCAGCTTGCTCCACTGCAGGGTGCGACAAGGTCTGTTAATGGGAAAAAATAGCCTATTCGAGATCCTTCTCGAAACTTACCCATTTGGGGGCTTATCCCTGACCTCTAGGAGAGTTGGTACTCGACCCCTAACTCTTTGGGAGGATCCCCTATCTCTCTCCTACCATCTCTCAACCTATTCTATCCATACCCTATCCACTTAGTCCTATATAAGTGAGGCTCACTCCCATCCCAAAGGGAGGAAGACTATGGTATCTACATGCTGGTGAAATCTCTCTTAAGGCACCTCTATTTACCTATTGGAGAGATCATACTTCCTTGGAAGGATATGGCAATTGGCTTGGTCAGAGAAGGACTACTACATTAAGTCTTTGGTTGTAGTTTTATATCTCTATCATGTACTCCTCTATTTACAGTAATACAAATGCTTTCCACTAATATTGTTCTCATGTGCAATGATATTGTGCAGTTTACCTGCTTAACTGTTTACTTAGATCACTTATTGTATAGATGCTCTTTACTCGTATCACTTGTTTCTGTGTTTTTACAGGTCTTGTAGCTTGGATCTGACGACCGTGGGATGTGGATCAACATTCGGGAGAAAGGATTGCGTAGTAAAAAAGGGTAAGACATCTAGTACTTGGTCCTTAAGTAGATCAAGTAGATCTAGGAAATGTGTTTGTAGTATGTTCTATTTGTTCTAGACTCACATTGATCTAGGGAGATCCTTCTCACGCCCGCTCGAGTGGGTTGTCTGGTAACAGAATGTAAGGTTGCTCCATTCCCATTCCTCTCAGGAATCAGTCTTGAAGAGGGAAATACTACACCGCTTGCAGATTGCACTATGTATCGACAGTTGATTGGTTCACTTCTCTACTTGACACACTCAAGGCCTGATATATCTTATGCCGTGAGTGTTGTATCAAGGTATATGAAGCAGCCCCATGAGCTTCATTGGCGGGCAGCCAAGCGGGTCTTGCAGTATGTGCAAGGTACGGAACATTTTGGCATACATTATGATGTAGATTTTGAGCTAGATTTCATTGGTTTTACTGATTCAGATTGGGCAGGTGATATGTCCTGTCCCAAATTTGGCATTGGGTCACAATAGCCTAATCACATTGGCCCTATTCATTAGAGTTTGTCAAATTGATGCTAAAGGTCAAATTATTTCCAAGGAGGAAAATTACTAGTTTCTTAGGTTTGGGGTGGAAGCTTTGGGATTTGGATAAATGGGGATAATAAATGATGTTTGAACATTAGAATGGCATAAATATTTAATAAAGGAGTTAAATAAATATATACAAGTGAAAATCAACGTGGCATTTGATCATGAAGACACATGGAGGAAGTGGGACCCACATATGGCTAGATTTCCCCACTACACTTGGCATCATTCTCTCACCAATTATAATTCAAGGTGAATGGTAACATACTTGGGGGATTCCAAAAGGTATTATTCATTTCATGACTCATCCAAGGTCGAAATATAGCGGAAGAGTAACTCCCATGGAAGAAGAAGAGGCAATTTGGAGCTAGTGAGACACTTGGGCTAGATTCCCTAGCTCTATTATAACAGTGATGAAGATGCTATGACACCTATAACACAAATAAGACCTGAAGACTGACATATGACATATATGACATGTTAGGGCTAAAAATAGACTCCAAGAGGGTGCTCAAGGGTGTTAGGGCAGCTAAGATGCTTCCACATGTGATTTGGTGGAAGTGGGAGACTATGAATTGTTGTACAAGTGGCGCTCTTTGGAATCTCTTCCCAACTTGAGTTGGCATGAGTATCTTAGAATGAATTCGATCCATGGAGGACATTAGAAGTTTATAAATGGAAATAACAAAGAATGAAACCATTTTTTGATCATTTGTAGAATTTGCAATTGCATTTGTGTAGAGGGAGAGCTAGTGGATGACTAGCTTCTTGCCTTAGCCAATTTTGAGGGTGAAAGATTCCCATCCAAGTTGGTAATTGGAAAGGCCATTCAGAACTTTCATTTGGATATTTAATGGAGTCTTTATTTGCAAGTGTAATCTATAGGGAAGCTCATGGTTTCTTCTATTGCAGCACATTCTCTCAACCATTTCCAGTTTTGATGGCATATTCTTGATCCTTGAGGGAGGGTGTTTTTGGTGAGCTATTGTACTCTTTGGGGGAGCTTCTCATGCCCTATTTATTTTTTAATATGAGGTAAATACTCTGTTCTTCATCTCCAAAAAATTTTAGGTCGAAATTCCAAGTAGAAATGTATAAATCTCATTTTTAATGGAAGAATAATGCCATTTCCCCACTACCTTGTTGTGAACCAATGTATTGATGATGATTTCGAATGAATGGATGATTCTATGATACATTTATGATTAATAGATTGCCATGGATGTATTTTACAAGTTTCATGTACTGTACTTGAGCATTTGAAGTATTTTTACTCAGTTTAATTGCATTGGGAGAAGAAATAGTGCCATTTCCCCAAGGGTCGAATTGGTGATTTTTGCAGCTGAATGGGAGAGGGTTGGAACAGAGATAATAATCAATTAATGATGCACATGATACCTTAATAAAATCCTTAATACATTCCATACCTCTGTTCAGAAATTTGAGTGGTTTTGGAGGCATTTGGGAAGCCATTTTCAGTACTTACCCCAAGGGGATTTGAACCCCAAATTACTAGTAAAATTGCATACTGGGTCCAGAATCTTAAGAGAGTTTACAGAGGTCTTTTGGTGGCCATATCTCATCCCTGAACATCATATTCAAGTCCTAATATCATTCATACACCTTCCTTGAATATTTGAAGGCATTTGGAGTCAATTTGAGGCCTAGAGACCAATACTAGTCAAAGAGAAATTACTAGTAAAGCTCCCTACATTGGCCAGAATTGAAAGAGGATTTGCAGAAGTATTTTAAAGATCCAAAAGCATCATTTAAATACATATTTATGTTCTAACATCATCCATATACCTTCTCATAATATTTGGGAGCAATTGGAGCAATTTGGGGACCTAGAGCTCAAAACTAGTCAAAGGTCTAACTAGGAAAAAAAGTGAAAAATTGTCATTTTAATAAAATTCCTAACAAGGGACATTACAATGGTATCAGAGCATGGTCCTTGTACCTGTGGATTAGGTACATACATTCAAGAATAATTGGAATCGATGTCTTACTATTATGATGAATCCTATGAGTACAATTCTTATGAGGAATATGCAGATGCTTATGTGCAATATGAAGCAGAATGTGAATGGTACGAGGAAGAGGTGCCATCATGCAACACTTCTTACAATTTCAAGAGAAATTAAGATTATTCTTATGACTTTAAATATGATGAATATGAGTGTCGCATCAACCAAGGATAATTCTATGAGTGAGTTCCAAAGATGGAGAGCAGCATATAAAACCTTGCTCCAACAATATCAAAAATATCAAGAATATCTTGCTTGGAGCGAAAATACACAAAATGCCATGTCTTTTGAGTACTATGCTGAACATGTTTTTGAAAATAGGCCCAAAAATGAAGATGTGGAGTTAGTAAAGAAAGGTTTATGCCCTTCTTGTAAAGAACCTTGGAGTGATTATCATACATGTGTGCATGAAATTATGTCCCACTTGAGGAGAGATTTTGGGAATTCTTCAAAAAGAGATTCCAAAGATATTGATCCTAAGGAAAACAAGGGGCAAAATGCATCAGCTTGCTTGAAGGAGAAAAATGAAGAGACATCACAAGAGCATGAAGAAGATTCTATTGAAAATATGGAAGATCATTTCGAGACACCTTCTTGCTTAGACACGAACCAAAGAGCATCTACTGATAGATGCTTAAACTATGAAGGAGTACCTATTGATGGGTGCTCACACCTCTATGTTGGTGACATAGAGATCACTTTTGAAAGTGTTGCTGAAAGCCCAAGTTCCATTAAGCATGATAATGAAGACCTTGTAGGAGTTGAAGAAGAACCAAGATCAACTTCTCCATCACCACTTGAGCTTCATGAAGTTGGTCCAAGCAAAAATGAAGAAGACGATGAGGTTCATTTGCAAGAGCCTCATTTTCTTGAAGGGTCCTTAAAGATGAATGAAAATAAGATCCAAGAGTCCCTTAGCATTCTCCATGACACTCAAGGATTGGTGTCAAATTCTTGTTGGAGAGCTACTTCATTGGAGGAAACATCCTTCCTTGAAGACATGGAGAAGATTCAAAGAGCAATGTGCCACATCAAAGGTAATTTCATGTCTTTTCTTTTTGATAGAAACCATTTGTTTGAGCTTAATGAATTGTTACATGATCCATACTTGAAGAATAATGAGGATATTCATAAGCTCACAATTCAAAATGAGCAACTTCTTGAAAAGTTGTAAGATACTTGTTTTTCCTCCTATGTTTCAGATTGTCAAATGGTAGATTGTTTGGAGGATTCTCATGACATGGTGGATCATGAGAAATGTGGGAATTTGAATGTGCTTAATGTGTTTGAAGATGAACTTGAAGAGATCCAAACACTTGATGTGGTGGAAGAGGAACTTGAATTGTCTCTTGATGAAGGTTATGCAATTTTTAAAGAAGAGTATGATTCCTCTACATTGGAACTAATCTATGACAAAGGTTTCCCACTTTTGAAGGCGCTGCATGATACTACCCACATGGATCCTTCCCATGATGAAACTTCTGCACTTTTTGATCATTTGGGTGAGTTAGTTAATTCTCCTACATCCTACAATTCCATGTTTTGCAGCATTAGTCTCAATGAACAATGGGTGAAAGGGTTCTTTTTTATGCTGCCACATGAAAAGTATGGAACTCCTAGATTTACTTTTTATGATGATATGGTTGGAGCACATTCTTATTCACATTTGCAGCAGCATTCTTTGTTACCTTATGATGATGCACATCTACATGGATGCACTTATGATATGCATTTGAGTCACTTGAAGACTCATGGTGTTTCTTGCTCAACACTTGGTTCATTTGATGTCAGAGGAACTTCATCCAACACTTGGGTGAATAAATTTATGATTGGAGAACATTTTTGTTGGCAGCCACATACTTTGATATATCTTTATTATTCTCACATTCATGGATGTATGGGTGAGACTTCTTTGAGTCCTTTGAAGTCTCCTTCTTTTTTCTGCTCATCATTTGGTTCAGATTTTAGTGGATATTCTTCATTCACTTCTTGGATGAAAGAATACATGGCTGAATATTTTGATGAATATCACATCCTTTTGGAGCAGCATTATAGGACATGGGATCCTCACCTATGTCATTGGAGCAGATTTGATGGGTCACTTGAAGATTGTGTGCACTTGGAAAATGGTGGTCTACTTACTTTGAGGTATAAGCACTTTCATGACTCTTTGATGAAGCATCTCCTTGATGTAAATTTTCATTATGGTGTTATGTCATTTGATGATATATATTTTGTACTCATGTTGTTTGGAAGAATGCATACAAGAAAATGGGATCCAGGAATCCTCTTATTTGATGGTATGGGTTGGAGAGCACTCTTAATTGTTGGGGTGCAATACAAGCAATGGGACCCTGGCATAATTTTTATCTCATTGATTTCAAATTTTTTGGGGAAACAAGCAGTATGGGAGATGAATTTCCCACTTAATAAAGTGATTTTTATCAAAGTAGTGTAGCAACAAGCATGGTGGTTCCTCTCTAAAATCTTCATGGAAACTCAAAGACTCAAGGTTGGGCAATTCAATGGCAACTTCAAAGAATTATACAGAAAGCAGGTTCTTCAACACCCATGTTTAAAATTGCTTGAGGACAAGCAATATTGGGAAGGGAGGATTTTTTATGCCCCAAATTTGGCATTGGGTCACAATTCCCTAATCACATTGGCCCTATTCATTAGAGTTTGTCAAATTGATGCTAAAGGTCAAATAATTACCAAGGAAAATTACTAGTTTCCTAGGTTTGGGGTGGAAGCTTTGGGATTTGGAAAAATGGGGATAATAAATGATGTTTGAACATTAGAATGGAATAAATATTTAATAAAAGAGCTAAATAAATATATACAAGTGAAAATCAAAGTGGCATTTGATCATGAAGACACATGGGGGATGTGGGACCCACATATGGTTAGATTTCTCCACTACACTTGGCATCATTATCTCACCAATTAGAATTCAAGGTGAATGGTAACATACTTGGGGGAGTACAAAAGGTATTATTCATTGCATGACTCATCCAAGGTCAAAATATAGAGGAAGAGTAACTCCCATGGAAGAGGAAGAGGCAATTTGGAGCTAGTGAGACACTTGGGCTAAATTCCCTAGCTCTATGACAACAATGATGAAGATGCTATGACACCTATGACACAAATCAGACCTGAAGGCTGACATATGACATATACGACATGTCAAGGCTAAAAATAGACTCCAAGAGGGCGCTCAAGGGTGTTAGGGAAACTAAGATGCTTCCACATGTGATTTGGTGGAAGTGGGAGACTAAGAATTGTTGTACAAGTGGCGCTCTTTGGAATCTCTTCCAAACTTGAGTTGGCATGAGTATCTTGGAAGAAATTCAACCCATGGAGGACATTAGAAGTTTATAAATGTCAATAACAAAGAATGAAATCATCTTTTGATCATTTGTAGAATTTGCAATTGCATTTGTGTAGAGGGAGAGCTAGTGGATGACTAGTTTCTTGCCTTAGCCAATTTCAAGGGTGAAAGATTCCCAACCAAGTTGGTAATTGGAAAGGCCATTCAGAACTTTCATTTGGAGCTTTAATGGAGTCTTTATTTGTAGGTGTTTTCTACAGGGCAGCTCATGGTTTCTTCTATTGCAGCACATTCTCTAAACCATTTCCAGTTTTGATGGCTTATTCTTGATCCTTGAGGGAGGGCATTTTTGGTGAGCTATTGTACTCTTTGGGGGAGCTTATCATGCCCCATTTCTTTTGTAATATGAATTAAATACTCTTTTATTCATCTCCAAAAAGTTTCAGGTCGAAATTCCAAGTAGAAATGTATAAATCTCATTTTTAATGGAAGAACAATGTCATTTCCCCACTACCTTGTTGTGAACCAACGTATTAATGATGATTTCGAATGAATGGATGATTCTATGATAAATTTATGATTAATAGACTGCCATGGATGTATTTTACAATTTTCATGTACTGTACTTGAGCATTTGAAGTATTTTTACTCAGTTTAATTGCATTGGGAGAAGAAATAGTGTCATTTCCCCAAGGGTCGAATTGGTGATTTTTGCAGCTGAATGGGAGAGGGTTGGAATAGATATAATAATCAATTAATGATGCACATGATACCTTAATAAAATCCTTAATACATTCCCTACCTCTGTTCAGAAATTTGAGTGGGTTTGGAGGCATTTGGGAAGCCATTTTCAGTACTTACCCCAGGGGGATTTGAACCCCAAATTACTAGTAAAATTGCATACTGGGTCCAGAATCTTAAGAGAGTTTGCAGAGGTATTTTGGTGGCCATATATCATCCCTGAACATCATATTCAAGTCCTAATATCATTAATACACCTTCCTTGAATATTTGAAGGCATTTGGAGTCAATTTGAGGCCTAGAGACTAATACTAGTCAAAGAGAAATTACTAGTACAGTTCCCTACATTGGACATAATTGAAAGAGGATTTGCAGAAGTATTTTAAAGGTCCAAAAGCATCCCTGAAACACATATTTATGTTCTAACATCATCCATATACCTTCTCAGAATATTTGGGAGCAATTGGAGCAATTTCGGGACCTAAAGCTCAAAATTAGTCAAAGGTCTAACTAGGAAAAAAAGTGAAAAATTGTCATTTTAATAAAATTCCTAACAAGGGACATTGCATGATAGCATAGATGAGAAGTCCACTTCCGGATATTTTTTCATGATTGGACATGGTCCTATTTGTTGGTCAAGCAAAAAGCAAGCAACCATTGTGCTTTCTTTAGCAGAGGTAGAGTATCGAGGGGCAGTCAATGCCTACATTCAGGCAGTTTGGTTGTAGGGTATTCTTTCCAAGTTTGATTTTGGTAGCACTACTTCGACTGTCCTATTTTGTGACAATCAAAGTGCTATTAAGATCTCCACCGATCCAATTCAGTGGCAGAGGACCAAACACAGTGAGATTCATATGCACTACATCCGAGAGTTGGTGCATGATCGCACCATCATTCTACAATATTGCCCTACTGATGAGCAAATTGTAGACATCTTCACCAAGAGCTTCACTGAGAAGAAGTTCTCTTACCTGCGTTCACTGTTGGGTGTGATTTCCATCATGGTGGAGACAAATTAGATCCATTTTTATGTTTAGCTTAAGGGGGGGCTTTCTTCCCACTGGGTTTTCCCTCTTTCCTCACTTAGCTTATTTTCAACATTTTTTGGATTATTGTATTGGGGTGACCTTTGGTCTCAGTAACCAGGGCCCTACATTTTTTTTTTTACATCATAGTATAGCTTGAGGGGGGGTGTTAGGATATCTCATCATTCACTTATGTACTTTGCATGCATTCTTCATGCATCCGCATGCTGCCCAGTCATCAATATGGTACCTCCAACACCTAGTCCCTAGTCTCCCAGCACTCGGGAGCTACTTGCCACTCAGATTTAGCCCTCCTAGCCTGTCATGCACCCAGTTCTCACCTTCCACTGAAGAAGGGCGCCTTTCTCACCTACCAGTCCAGTTTACTTCAGTTTGCCACCAGTCTTTCCTTGATTTGAGGCTATACTGACTCCTCACTGTTGTTATCACTCTGATTGACCTCCGATGAGAGATGACTACCTATTCTAAGTGCAGTTAATTCCTCATGCACCCTCCACTGAGCCTCCATACCTAGATTAGTGCCACTTATGATCAGTTACACATATTACACTTAGTTAGACTCAGTTTGACACCTATTTGACAGTGACTTGTGCATTGATGACCACCACTGATTGATGATGAGGAATCCTAGTTGGATCCAAGCTATGCCATGCAGTATATTTGAATGAACTCCTTGGCTAATTCGAATTTCTCACTCATTATGACAGTATTGTATTGTAATTCTACCATTCTAGATTATAGAGCACTGATGCATCTCTCTTGCACAGTTTTTACTCCAAATTGTTTTACATCTTTGTGATTGATATTCTTGTTCAATAGATTTGTTGTGACTAATTTTACAGCTAGGTCCTCTACAATATTGTAGTTTTGAGCGGCCCGAGCATTGGGATTGAAAACAGATTTTCTAACCATGCTCTTGGGCGGACGCAACACTGATTCAAAAGAGGGCTTCTCTATGGTGAGAGAAGCAGGCGGTATGGTGACGTCGGGGATCAAAGTGGAAGATTTTTCAGTATTACTTCCAACGGGTTCCTTTGGCAGGACAAAGTCATACGAACAAGAACGCGTTTTCAAGTTGATGGTATCACTACGCATCATGAGAACATGCGCGGTGGAGGATGCTTCTCCTTGGGAAGGAGAGGTGTGTGCAATAAGTTGCTGGTTTTGAGTGGGGAAGGGATCGTTGAGAATTGCAGTAGTAGAGTTTCCCTTGAGAAACTTCTGAACTTCATCTCAGTGGGGACATTCCTTTGAGAAATATTCTTTGCCACACAGCAAACAAGGATACTTTAACTTCCTCTTCTGTTTGGTGTCTTCCTGAGTGGGTTTGGACTCCTGTTGGTTAAAATATTTTTTAGGTTTCCCTTTTTTCTTCTTACCACAGGATTTCAGAGATGAAGCTGATTGCACAGAATTCACCTCTTTGATAGAAGCATGAGTGGTGGACTTGGTAGTGTTGTTTCCAGCCTGTGGTGGTGATGGGGAAGAACCTTGTGGGTTCGATGAGCCACCAATTTGAATAGAAGGCTGGGGGGCAAGGGATCCAATGATGCCATCAATTTAGGGTCCCTTGGGTGGTTTCGTGGGATCATACGTAGGGCAAGGTGTGTCAGGAACAATTTCATACAGCGTGCCAGATTGAGCGTAGACCAAGTCTAGGTAATGGGCACGGGAAATAGCCTGTTCCTCAGTGATAGCTCCTCCCATAGCTACATCTCGAGCTACGACGGGTAAAAGTGACTTTGTGAACTAGTCAGCTAAGAGTTGGTCTGGAATATGAGCCTTAATAAGACGTCGTCTGCGCTGCCATTCATGAATATGATCGAAAATCTGAGTGGTAGTGTTCTTGCGAAGGGATGTCAATAAGTCCGTACCAATGTCATAGCGAATGGGTAACTGGAAGTGGGTCAAAAACGACATAGCAAGAGATCAAAAATTGGGAAAAGAATTGGGTGGTAGCTCAATGTACCACTTGGCAACTGGGCTGGTGAGAGTCCATTGAAATAACCTAAGATGGATCGATTCGTCCATCTAGGAGTTGGATGAACACCATAAATGGTGGGTCATCACATGGTTGTTAGGATCCTCGCCAAGCTTGCCATCAAATTTGGGGATATCCGATGGTAACTTAACTGGAATTGGTGGCCAGTTGTGCCCATGGAAAATGGGATCGTTCATCAGACGAGACAAGTCGGGTAAGTCCAAAGTAGCAAAAAATGGCAATTGTTGGTTCAGTTGGGGGTACTGATAGTACTAATAAGGCATGTATGGACTGGTAGGACCTTGGATCGACTGATTATAAGGTGTTCCCAGAGGAAACTAAGCGTAAGGGGGTATGCTGTCAGGACCGTAAGTAGGTCCACCACCATAAAAAGGCGGTCCGTTACCATAATATGGTGGCCCGTCACCATAAGGTGGGGGCCCACCTCCACCGCCGGGAGGGGGTGGGACGCCGCCCAATGGTGGGGGTCCACCATCGTCGCTAGGATAGGATGGGACTCCACCACCTTCGTAGGGAGGAGGTGGTGGTCCATCGCCACTGCCAGAATCGGGTGGGGCTCCGCCACCTCCACCAGGAGGAGGTGGTGGTCCACCGCCGCCGTCGAAAGGGTAAGGGCCTCCTCCTCCACCACCACAATAGTAGGGTGGCCCTCCACCACCACCACCATAGTAGGGTGTTCCTCCACCACGACCACCACCTGGATGGGATGGTTCGTCACCACCACCACCGCTAGGATGGGATGGTCCACCGCCACCACCACCAGGATGGGATGGTCCGCCACCTCCGCCTGAAGGGGGGGGGCTCCACCTCCACCGCCTGGAGGGGTGGGGACATGATGGCTGGAATGGGGTGGTCCTCCTCCAGAACGTAGAGGTCCGCCTCCTCCGGAGTCGTGTGGGGGCCCATCGCCTCCAATGGGAGGTGGGGGTGGACCAAACGGGGGTGGTGGGACTTGAGGGACTATAGTTGGGGGTCCAGGTTGTAAAACATTTTGCTGCCCCCATAGAGTGTATGGATTTCCAAGGTAGGGTACCCCGTAGAGTGCGTTTCTGGGATTGAGTTGTCCCGACATAGGGTTAAGATAACCTGGATACGCTTGACTCGATGGTGGTTGAATTACGTTGGACGATTCCCCAACATGAGATAGTCTTGTAGTGGAAGGTCCGGGAGGTAAGGAATTTCCAACGGAAGGATCGATGGGAACTCCTCCTGTAGTATTATGGTAAAGAGAAGGGGGTTTCCCCCCAGCAACAACTTGCTGACCACTTAGTAAAGGTTGACCCAACATGGGTTGTTGATTATCTACTATAGGATTAGCATTACCCGTAAAGAAAGTAGGAGGTAAAGAGTATCCTCCCCGTGAAGTTTGGGGTGGGGGAGGAACAGGTGATATAACCATGGATTGTTGTCCTTCAACAGGTTGGGTCGTCTGAGGTATAGGACTGGTCTCCTGTCTAGGAGATGCATGTGCAGGAGTTGATGGTTGACCAGCCTCAGAAATGGTCACGTGTTGTGTGGATGATTCCGGTGAATTATAGGGATTGTGATAAGGAGGTAACGTCGGGTCTTCAACCCTTCGTAGAAGACTTCGTCTTAGAAACTCCTCACCCATGGCACGCAATCGAGTCAATTGTTCACGATAAGGTGCCATGCGGTCGTCGGGAGTAGCCAAACTGGGTGGGGATGCAACGACAAAATGAGCCACTGGGTGGCCTAGAGATGATGTCCAATAAGCTGTTGCTGGACCAATAACTGTTGCAGGGCTGTCCCGAGGTGAATTTAACCATTCCACCGATCTAGGATCTCCCGATAAAACGGGAGGTAGGTCTTGTGAAGTAGAAGTTTGTGCCTCTTCACCTTGTGGGGGGTTGGAGGCAGGTGAATCTGGAGGGGTTGGAGGGAACAAACACGCTCCAATATTCAAAGTGGGGTTTTCCACTTCAGGTGACATGACCGTGGCTTGTGGGTCCATCCTTACCCGTGAAATTACCTCCTGGTTAAGGGGATATTCGGGTGGTAAGTTCTGAATCCTATGGGACCTTCTCCAAGGAAAGTCAGCCAGAGTGACTGAACAACAGTTTCTCCTAGGGAAAGATAAACAAAAGAAAAGCAAACCAGACAATCTCCCCGAGTGTTGTTCTCGGTGTATCGCTTTGCCAAGACGGCCAAAAGGTTAACTCAGTTGGTCTCATGAATCCTAATGATGTCTGCCGATATATTCAAGGTACATGGGATCTCAAATCCGTAGGGTTGTTGTCTAATGCACAACCGTACGGCACAAGACCTTCCTATATACTGATGAGTACGTGAAACACCTTTCTATATATGCCAAGTACGTGAAACACCTTTCGATATACGCCAAGTACACGAAGTACTTGGTGGATACGTGAAAGAGCTTCGATATCCCTGGTTGGTACGTGAAAGAGCTTCGATATACCAATAAGTACGTGGAAGACTACAATACCCCTGGAATACAGTCCTGGCAAGTAACGACAGCTGCCACGTTTTACAACGCCGGAACACGTCTCTAACTTACACAGAAGTTACTAATTTTTTTTACCCTAGTTCTACTGTTAATTTTATCTGGACGGTTAAGTGAATGCATGAGGTGAGTACATAATCGTAAACATAATGCAAGTTCTAACTACATGCAAAAAAAATGTACTTTTATTTTGATGAACTCTATGTATGAGAGGGAGAAACTTCTTTCCAATGATTTTACCAAAGCAACACAATGCAACACAATCCCAAAATCTACCAAGTTTGATAAAAACTACTCTTTTCGTTTTCTGTTTTTCAAGCAAAAATAAAAAAATCAACAAGCATAACAACCAAATCAAAATATTTTCTTTTGTCGTTTCGAGTCAAAACTTAAGAGATGAAAAGAGAAAAAATTTCTATCTAGAGTACTCTTAGCTTTTCAATTTCAATATGATAGCTTAAAAACACTAAAACCAAAAATGCATACAACTCTCTCAAGCATGGAGTCACTCTTGCAAAAAACTTGATTTCATTCGAATTCTTCAAGAAAATGAGTGATTCATAGTTCTCGAAAAAACACAAATGACTAATTTTTCTTCAAACTTCCCCAAAATATTATTTTAATGACAATTCGAATGCATGAAGTAATCTTTACAGTGATTTCCAAATGTACTTGAAAACAGTAAAAAATGATGCACTTTCAATTTCCAATGATATGCCAAGATAACAACTTGATAATATGGATATTTTTAAGCATGGATAACTAAAAAGATATTGATTTACAACACTCTAAAGCTCAAGAAATCTCAAGCAAAAGGCAAGCACTCAAAAGGAGAAAACACTTCAAAACACTCAATCAAACAACTGAAAGCAAACAAAGTTCAAATGACAAGTGCAAAAATGAAGTTTGGGATCAAATCTTAACGCAAAGATCAGATCAGGTGAGGAGAGGAGCGATGACAAGGTTAAGTGGATGAAGATGGGGGAACTTAGAGTATCCACCACTACCAAGCTTAAGCTCATAAAAAATGGGAGCCAATACAAATCCACACAACCAAACATTTTAAATGCACTGATCAACAGAAAGTCTCTAACTGGATCTTGCAGCACAGAGGGGGTCTGCACACCAAACCAAAAATCAAATAAAAAAGATGGAGGGGGATGCCCACATGTCAATTTTGACATATCGACGCAGTCTGTGTGTATACACAGAGCGACCGTCGCAGTTTACTAGCACGGGAATTGCAACGATGTCGCAGTACACCTGTGGATGGGTTACGACGACAGGCCAATAGATAGAGGAGCAGAGGTCAAATTAACGCTTTGGTTGCACTTCCCAGGTGCGACTGGCGAGATCCAAGTTCAAGAATGAACAAATCTCCAAACAATGAGCAATAAAATGGTTTGAAAGTAGTGAGTACAGACTCATAGGAGGACTATAGACTCTTCAAAGTGAAGATCTGATGGTGAAAAAGACTTAGGAGGAAAAACGAAATGGCTTGCAAAAGAAATCAACTGAAAATGGAATTCAAATTGAAAACTACAAACAAATAATGTATTCCCCAGTATGGTCACTAGATTTGTTTGACATACAATCTACCAAGAGAGGACTTGAGGCCTGATCTCCCTAGGTCAACGTGAGTCTAGAAAAAATAGAGACAGAACATAAATGACTCTCATATACATGATTAAAGATCAAGGAACTAGATGCTCTTACCCTTTGAATCATTGATCCTTTCTCCTTGAATGTTGCTCCAAAGCTTGATAGTCTCCAGATCTGAGCTGTAGAACCTGTCAAGACAATGCAACAAAAGAAGCAATAAAATAACATCTACACAATAATAGATCTAAGTAAGCAAACTACACAATATATCATTAACAAAAGGAGATTGGTGTAAAGCACTTATATTACTGTATTAATAAGGGAAATACATAGGATGAAGAGATTACAACCAACAACTTAACGTAGCAATCCTTCTTCGATCAAGCCAATGCCAAATCCTCCAAAGGGATGATGAATCTCTCAAGGATGAGTAGAGATCTCTCCTAAGCTAATTTCACTAGCAATTAGATACTGTAGACTTCCTCCCCTTGGAATGGGAGTGAGCTTCACTTATATAGGACTAGGTGGATAGGATAGGTTAAGAGTAGGAGAGAGATGGGGGATCCTTCCAAGAGGTTAAGAACCGAATGCTAGCTTCCTGAAAGGCTAGGGATAGGGATACACATCAGCTAGCTTCGAGAATGGGCTTGAAGAAGCTATTTTAGTCCATTAACTGACATCGTCGCAGTCTGTAAGAGGACAACCTACGACGTCGCAGATTGCATGAGGACAACCTACGACGACCTCTCAAAACCTAGTATAAATGGGTTTGCATCTCTTCCAAGTAAATGGATTAGTCAAGGAAACTTTAGGGATGTTTACACTGAGTCTCATGATGGTAAGATTTAGGTGTAACACACCCCTAGGTCTCGCAGCCCTCGCCTGCTGGTCGTGGAAACAATCAACCGCCCTCGCTACCTTGCGGAGCATCACACTGAAACGTAAGGTCACGCCAACTGTGTACCTTTGCATGGCTCGCAGTAACTCATACACTGTCGTCTCTGGAACATCTAACGTCAACCAAGTGAGGTTCTCATAGACATCTTCCATCTCTACGATGGCATCATGCATGGCTAGGGCTATAGCCAGTGCCTCTCCCCTCCTCACGAGAAGTGAAACTCTGACTGGTCGTGAAGGGCCCACATCTGCACAAACATGTTATTAACTCATCAACACTACCCAAAAAAAAATTATAAATACACAAAATGAAAAAATACAATGGTCATTGTTCTTACCGATATCTCCCCACTCTGATCCCTTAGGTAACACCAGGTCTGGATCCTCTCTAAAGTCTGTACCACTGTACGAATAGTCCTCGATCATGAGCAGTTGGCCTTCCAGCCAGGTGAAGAATCTAGAGACAAATTCAATGATCGAACTGTAAATATTTGATACAGAGATCACTACTCCCTCTATATCAGTCTGAGACCTCAAGTAGTATGAATCTCAATGTCAGTACATACTCATAAAAACATAGATTCAACCACTAGATCTACATCTACCAACAACATATAAAAGCAATCACCAACAATAGACAACAGATATGCCTTAGAACCCTTTCGGGAGAACCCAGCCAACTATGGGGCTATCTTCTCAATCTCAAGCCAAGAGCATATAGATGTATAAAAGAAGATACAATATAGAGTTACCTCAACTGATAGCTCAATCCCTCTGACTAGGGAAAAAACAGATTTGCATGCATGCACTGATGAGGTGTGCCCTAACTGCCAATCTGGATCTGAGTGCTCTGATGAATCCTTTGACTGATCTTCCCTCTCTCGATCACTCTGCTCTGATCTGCTCGCTCTAAAGACTGCCCACTGATGAAATCGGCCCTCTCTGCATGCACAAGTGCGCCCTCCTCCTCTGGGTGTCAAATGCTCATACTACTCTGGATCTCAATAGATATGAGCTCCGATCGTCTCTAACCTTCTTCAAATCTTGAGGCAAGGCTATCCTGAATGTCTCAGACTCCAACTCGGTCAATCCAGCTCACAACGAGCTTCTCCTCCTCAGGAAAAACATCCTCCTCCAAGCAAATTCGGCCTCCTCCAATCTAATCAATAATCACACTGTGGAGCTCTCTCAGCTCACAGTACTGGAGATCTGGTCTCTCTGGAACTGAAGGTCACTGATCTAGCTCAGATCTGACCTTCCTAGCTCCTGTAGCAACTCCTCCCTATCTCAAAAAGTCACCCCACATGGACAAATTCATCCTCCTCACTCTGGCAGTATCTCTCTCTGATAATGCAACTGAGTAACTCCATCTGGGGACCCCCTACCTCTATAAATAATCTCACCAATGAATTAAGTTTTCCAAAACCCTAATTCCCGGTGCATGCAAAAAGTCACTTTTGCATGCATGCATTGAATGCTGGCAGGTCATGCAAAATTCATGCATGCATAGGTCAATCTCCCCCGAAGCTCCGCATGCAGCCCCTACTGGGCTCATGCCACTGAGTAGAGTGCATCTCACTCTCTACTCCATCCTGATGCCTATGGTACTAATGTCCCTCCATGCAAGGCATCTGAGTCATGTAGGACATCCCAAAGTTACCATAATCTAACACTCCCTCTTAACGAGGGAAGTCCTGAAACTAATGCCCGGATCCATTAAGTCCGTTGCTGCTGCTGCCTCTGATCTAACTGATCTGCCTGACACTACTGCACTCTGACCTGAACCACCTTGATCAATCTCCATATGTGTGGTTTCTGATGAATCCCCTCTGTCAACCACTGTTGACTCTGTCACTGCACTCTGAATCAGACTCCCTCTGAGTCTCTGCTGCTGTAACCAACTTTGAAGACCTCTGTCAAGTGGATCTACTGCTCTGTAGACCATCTTTCTGTGACCCTGAGTTGACTCATCTCTGTAAGTCAACTCCCTCTATCTCTGTACTGACTGAAATGACTGAGCTCTCTCCTGAGCCAAGTCCATCTCAACCATATCATACCAGCTCACTCTCTGACTGGTGCCTGTATGAGCAGCATGCTCATCCATCTAATGTGAGCCCAACGGCTCAACCTCCTGTGACTCATCACTGCCATGAGCATCTCGCTCATCCATCTGATATGAGCCCAATGGCTCAACCTCCTATGACTCATCACTGCCATGACCATCTCGCTCATCCATCTGATATGAACCCAAAGGCTCAATCTCCTCATCTCCATCACTGTCATGAGCATCTCGCTCATCCATAGGAACTCCGCAATCACTGCCCTGATCCTCATCATGGTGAGCCTCTCTCTCACCCATCTGCTGAACAGGCCCACTCCCCCTGGCTTCATCTTTGCTGTGAGCATCTCGCCCATCATCCCCCTCTGCATCTAAAGAGGATGCACTCAGCCATCCTGATGTACCTAAAGTAGGAATTCCATGAACCAAGTACTCACCATCAATCCTGTGACCCAACAACATTGGGTCTACTCCTCTAGGATATGTGAAGAACTGATCCCTGTGAAACACTACAGGGTATCCTGCAGCTGCCAATGCTACCACTGAGAGAACACTCCCTCTCAGTCCTGGAACAAAGAACACTCCTGATACCTCCAGGATCTCCCCACGGTCAAGCAGAAATCTCACTCTGCGCACACCAGTAACTAAATGGTCAACATCTTGACCATCCTGATTCAACTATACTATCATATTCTCTAGAATCAGGAATGCATCTCGCACCCCTGTCATATGACTACTGAGAGTAATGTCCACTCTCCATCTCTGATCAGCCTGAATCTCAGGTGGGCTGCTATCATGTCCTGAACGAACTGTGGCTAGTGAGAACTCCTTCTCAAACCGAGAAGAGAACTCATCAACCTCCTCTGCTGTTTCCACCTGCTCATCCTTCGCCTGCTTCCCCTTCTTCTTATGCGGACACTGTCCCACATAATGTCCATACTCATTGCAGGCGAAACACTTGATCTTGCTCATATCCTTCTTCTGTCTACCCCTCTGCTTCCCGCCTGCTGCGAGAGCCACATCCTCCTCCTCAGGAATGGAAGAAGTTGAACTCTGAATGTACCCTCTCCAGGTCTCCTCCTGTGTGAAATCATCCCACAGTCTACCCCACTTGGGAAGGTTCTCACGACCTATGATGGACTGAACAAACACTACCCATGCTACAGACACACCATTCAAGGCCTGCCGAACTAGCTCACTGGCCTCTACCTTCTCACTGATTACTCCCAACTCATCTCTCACTTGAGAGATCTTGGTGAGATAGGTAACCATGCTCTCATCCTTCCCCATCTTGATGCTTCTCAGCTTCTCTCTAAGAACCATCTTCCTATTTTCATTTGAGCTCTGGTACAGACTAGTCAATGCATCCCACATCTCATACACATTGTCTTTGGTAGAGACATGTGGAATAAGGTGATCCTTGATCGCATCAAGCAGGATCCTCTGGGCCTTTATGTTCTTCTTTTCATACACTGCTTTGGCAGTGGCATCTGACGGAACAGTAACAGGATTTGTTGTCGTGCTGTACACAACATCCCATAACTCACTCTCTTTTAGCAAGAGAGTAATGTGTGCCCTCCATGCATTGTAGTTGGAGGCACCATCCAACCGGTCCTCCACTCTCAAACTAGTATCCATACTCACCCAAATGGAAAAACTGTAACCTACAGTAAGCAAGAATCTCTCCTAATCACAGATATGGTAGATCTATCTCAGATCTTACCACAACCCAATTGAACTGATATATCTGACCTCTACAACCACAGATCTGAACGGGAATGTTCAGATCTGGTAGATCTGGTCTCTACCTCCACAGATCTACTAGATCTATCTCAGATCTAGTCACCACCACTGCAGATCTATGTGTGACTGCTCACCCTGATCCTCAACAAGGCTCTGATACCATGTAAATATTTGATACAGAGATCACTACTCCCTCTGTATCAGTTTGAGACCTCAAGTAGTATGAATCTCAATGTCAGTACATACTCATAAAAACATAGATTGAACCACTAGATCTGCATCTACCAACAACATATAAAAGCAATCATCAACAATAGACAACAAATATACCCTGGAACCCTTTCGGGAGAAACCAACTAACTATGGGGCTATCTTCTCAATCTCGAGCCCAGAGTATATAGATGTATAAAAGAAGATACAATGCAGAGTTACCTCAACCGGTAGCCCAATCCCTCTGACTAGGGAAAAACTAGATTTGCATGCATCCAGCTGATGCATGCACTGATGAGGTATGCCCTAACTGTTAATTTCTTCCAAGGAGGAAGATGGTGGGGGATGAATTTCCTCAATTTGAAGATGGGATATCTCTAGGTCGGCATTATTCAATTCGTATAGAGCTACTCTATAATCTGGGAGATCAGGGCAGTGATGTGCGTAATGGCCGTAAATCCCGCATATCACACAAGGGTGATTGGTACGCAACAATTTATCGCGAGGTTGAGGGGGCAGTTCAAGTTTGACAACTGGTATGTTAATGTCATCATCCAACATTTGCATCTGTTCTTGAAGTGCCGGTAATTGTGGACATTGATGGGTAGCATGGCCTATATTGTCGCACAAAGAGCACTTAGGGGGAGCACGAATTGTTGGGGTATTCTTCGCCAGTTTTGGGGTCGCTGGGGGGGTGCAGGTTGTGGGTCCAGTGGTATAAGTTTGTGGGCCTCTGCCCCTAGTGTTTCAGTATGGAGGGGGAGCATTACTAGATGTTGATGCCATAGTCACCATTGGGGGTGGTCGGTTCTGGATGTTTTCTACACCAGGGGGTGGACGATTAGAAGTATTGATGGGTTGGACCGGTTGTAAAATGACATTCGGTGTCGAGGGAGGGGTTGGGGCAGGTAGGTACCACACAGGTAGTCCTAATGTTAATCTTGGGAGATTAAGTGTAGCCATGACTGGTGTGTTGATGGCTCCTGAAGGGGGAAATAAAAATGGGATAGTATGAATTGGTGTGGCTCCTACGTGAGTTGGCACTGAGGGTGGTTGCGGGAGTAAAGGAGGTTGTTGGTTTGGTACTTGTGTGTTATGTGAGAGGGTGCACAAATCAGATATCTCGGTTATATTCAAAGGGGGTGGGATGGATTGGAATGTGGAAGTCATAGGTGATTCCGAGTATAATCCGGGTCTGACTATGGAGACGAACGATGTAGGTGCATTCTGAACTGGTTGTTCAATCATAGGGAGAACATTTTTAGGTGCAGCGGGGGTGTATTGGTTTCAACGCGTTTGGAGATTCATGTCGGACGATGACATCATAAGGAGATGATGAGTACTTGAATCCATCGGTTGGTTTGTGTGTGCAGCGTATGTGATTTGCTGTTGTGGTGCTGTGGTTCCTTGAGGAGGATCCAATGGACGAGTGTTTGCCACTCCTTGTGTGGGCAAAGGATTCTGCAGCACCATGGGTTGTGGTTGAGGAGGTGGCGCTGGTTGTGCCGCGTGCCCTTGGCGTTGGGCATCATCAGAGCACAGTTGGCGTGCTCGCCCCAAATGGGGGAAAGTGTGTGTATAATGGCCATATACCCCGCATATGGAACATGGGTGGTTTGTTCGTAAATTGGGGTTCTTACCCTATTTCGGTGGTCAATCAGGGTTTTGGTTGGCGGGGGTAGAGTTGTTGTTGTTTGGAGGATAAGTCTAAGCGATTGGAGGTTGTGGTGCAGCAAGGACTACCTGTGGTGGGTAATAAGCCATTGGGGCTTGTGAGTGAATAGGCGCATGTGTGGCCTGCTGATGGTAATACGTAGGGGGTGCAACCAAAGGTGGATAGGATGAAAGTGCGTGACCATAACACTGTGGTGGACATGGGGGTCCATGAGTGTGGTGGGGGTGGGCCATGGGAGCATACGAAGTTGTAGCTCCGGAGTCAGATGTGGCCCACATAAGATCGGGGCCGTTATTATTGCACATAATGGAAAATGGTTGATTGTGGGACGAACTTGTCCAATGATGCCGTTGGCAGCGTGGGATGCCCCCGGCGCGTCAGTCCGGGAGGAATCACCGCGGGGAGCATTAGGTAAAATGGTATATAGGTAGCCACACTGGGCGTAGATCAAATCAAACTGCTGGGATTTTAGAATGGCTTCTTCTTCCGACTGGGGTCGTTCAGAAGCTACATCCTTGGCTATGAGAGGGAGGAGTGATTTCAGGAACTAATCTAGGAAGATACGGTCGTCAAGTTTTATCTTGCAGAGACTACGGCGCTTATGCCACTCATGGATATGATCGGTGATGTGTGTAGCAGTGTTCTGTCTACAAGACAGTAGTATTTCCACTCCTGCAACGTAGCGGATAGGTACTTGGAAGAACTGTAGGAATGTCAAGGCAAGGGATGTGAACGTAGGGTGTGTCCCATGGGGTTGCTCGATGTACCATTTGGATTCCGAGCCGATAAAAGTTCGTTGTAATAAACAAAGACGAATGGAATCGTTTACTATGGAGTTTGAGGAACACCATAGGTGAAAGGACATGATGTGGTTTTGGGGGTCTTCCCCAGCCTTGCCTTCAAATTTTGGGATATCGGAGGGGATTTTTGTGGGCATGGGGGGCCAAGTGGGGTCATGTCTAATAGGATCATTAGTTAGTCTTGTCAAGTCTGGCAAATTCAAACTTGCCAGAAATGGTAGACTAGCCGAGGGGTGTGATGTAGTGGCTGGGACATAACTGTTAATGGTAGCATTATGTAGTGGTCTAGTGGCCCCTAAGGGTATGCTAGGTATGGAAGGTATGTGTCCTCCAACCAATGTAGTGTGGGAAAGGCCAGCACTCCCAAGTGCAACATGGGTTGCAGAGGGGTTAGGAATAGTGCCAGGAATTCTTGGGATCTGGGTTGTGGTAATGAGAGGGGGTGTGACCCCTATGTTGGGCATACCCATAATAGGTGGTGGTCCTGTGTTGGGCATCCCTAAAGGGGGAATGTCCCCTATATTAGGCATGCCTAAGGGGGTTGTTGTTACCGTGGGTGGCACAGTAGTAGTGGGGTTTGTCGATGTATCTCCAATAGCACTAGTGAAAAGGGGGTCGTATTGTGATCCAACCATGGGGTTGGTTGGTGATGTTTCAGTAGGGTGTTCGGATTCAGCCTCAAAATCAGATGTGAAGTGAGGTGCATCAGAATCGGATGACTGTGTTCTATGCTGATGAAGTGTCAAGTCAAGGGATAAGGCTCTACGTCTATGACATGTAGAGTCGAGTGTACTGAACTGAGGGGGTTCACCCTGAAAACGGCGGGATCGTCTTAAATTCTCAATGGTGATAAATGTATAAAAATTCCAGTGGAAGGTGGTGATGTAAAAAACTCGAAACCCTAGTGCAACAATGTGTGCAAGAGGGGAGTGAAAATAATGGCTCTCAGGCCAACAACCAACCTCAAAAGCACTTATTATAACAGCTGTGCTATAATAAGTGGAGGGATCCAAAAAAGTGGTCAAAATACCAAAAGTCAAATAGTTCCTAGAAAAAAGTGGTGCTCACTAGACCAAAGGTGGGTATTGTATCATGCAAACACCTAACTAGAAGTATTGTGAGTCGACAAACGATATTCTCTGCAAGGTTATGAAATCCAAGTTAGAAAATATAGAGTGTTGAATCAACGGCTAGATATCCCCCTACCGGGAGGGACACCGAGTAGACAATCCTAGAAGTATGGCTACTAAGATACCCCGTTCATGACACATTCGGTTGGGTGAATCTGCAGTTTGGTTCTATCGCCGCTGTACCCTAATACGGGTGTACACCGAGAACTTCGAAAGGTATCCTTCGGTTACTGAATGGATTGCGATATTCCACTCAGGCTTCTGGAACCACTCTGGCTACTTCAACCCTCTTAAGGGAGAGGCCTTCCCGATAAATTGGTTGATAACCGTGTCAAAATTATAAGGGATTTTCGGTACCCTAAAGGACAACCACTATGTCTCAAATGTAAATAATTGAGAGGTGTTATTGGCACACCTAACCCCTTAATCCTACCTAACTACAAGATTATTTTAAGTGCTCCCCAAGTGGGGTTAAAACGTTGGTTGAGTTAAGGTAGACTTTAAGGCTCAGTTTAAATAATGTGGCAGAGTGGGTGCAAGTGTGATCATTTGACTGAAAATGATTTGCCTCGCTTGGGCGATTGATTACAAATGAAAAAATAAGACGTTTCCAGTTTGCAAAAAATAAAGGCGTTTTTCGAAATGTAAATGCTTTGGTAAACTTTTCAAAAATGTGTGGATTTTTCAAAAAAATTAAAGTAAAGCAAATATCATAGAAATAAGTGGTATTCTAATGCTTTGGGCAAAAATATATAGCAAATTAAAAATTTGGTTTTAATTTTGCAAAAATGAAATTGCTTCACAATTTTTCTTTCACTCGACTGAAAATTTTTAAAAATGATGAAGTAAAGCAAAATAATAGTAATAAATATCAATATGTAATGCTACAAAATGAAACAGTAGGTTGTTCAAAAGTGCAGGGAAGATGGCTGGAAAACATGGGCCAAAATGGGTGAACTGAAGTGATAAATAACACTAAAATAAAATATTAGAGAAATTTCTATGAAAAATTTCTTAAATCTAATAGGATATTTGGATTCATTGTTCGAAAACACCCAATTTGCAAAAAAAATCGTCTCAAACGAAGTTCGGGAGAGGGAGATATGGCCGTTTGAAAGTTGCGTCGCGCTACCAGAAAATTACATCGTGGGTTTCGGGCTAAAAGTCGCGATGGTCATCGCGGGTTTTCAGGCAAAAAGTCGCGATGATCCGCGCGGAAAAAGTCCGCACAGTCGCAATGATCAGCGCAGAAAAGGGCCGTGAAGCCGCGATGATCCGAGCGGAAAAAGGTCGCGAAGCCGCTATGATCAGCGCGGAAAATCGCCGAAAGGTCACGACAAGCCGCGCAACTGTTCGACGAAAAGTCACGATGCGAAAGCCGAAAAATGGACGCCGAAAAACGAACCTGAAAATAGAAATTTCAGGCTGTTAAAGGCTACAGAAAGGGCCAAAAGCTAGGGCAGTAATGGATCTGCTGCCTAGGATGGCAGATCTGTAAATTAAAATGATTAAAAACTAAAAAAAACTAAGATCTAAAGCAAAAAACCAAGATCCAAGAATTCGAAGCCAGCGGAGTCGCCAAAAACCTGTTTCTTGGTTTTGCAACTAAGCTTGTGCAATGGGCACCTATCAACAATGTGATAGCAGTTTCAATATAGAAAGCAAAAACGATTATGAATTAAATCTAAATCTAAACTAACATGTGCATATAACAAATAAATCTAAAACGATTCATGGAAAGAACAAGAAATGAAAGAATGTTTTGTATTATAATACCTCAAATGGTGAGGATTTGTGGTGTTGAGTAGCTCCAAGGTTGAGATGCTCCAGGCTCTAATGGTCTCTTCTCCAAGATTGCTACAATGGTCAAGAACTCAAGAGAGATTTTGACAGCATGAGGATAGGATGATGGATGGATGGAAAGTGAGGAGCCCCTACCACCTTTTTCTAGTTTTTGGTGGTGGGGAATACCATTATGGTTTTGAGAAAACCAATGGTATTTACCAACATGGTTTAGGTACCTTTTTCCGTCTTTTTTCCTTTTTTGAATATTTTGAATATTTTTATTCTCTTTTAATATTTTTGGGAATTCTTGACCCTTTGTTAGGGTTTTTGTGTTTTTTGAGAAAAAATATATATTTTGAGGGGAAAAAAGGTGTATTATGGTCTTTTGGTGACCTTTTGATAGCTTTAGAGGCTCAAATGGTGGAAAAGTGGACAAATGGGTCATGTGAATAAGGGAATGAGCTAGTGAGCACTGTTTGGGTGTTAACACCCGGAGTCTATCTTTAATCTCTTTTCAAGCTCTCGAAATACGAAAAGATCACCAAGCGAACTTGTCGCGTTCACGCTTGCTAAAGTATTTGAACGGTCGTCTCCCTGGTGATAGTTTACCCCTTTTTTAGACCAGAGGGCACTACTTACAAAAAATGAATACTCCAGCCAATCATGATTGGAAGAGTCCTCTCTCTCGTTGTTTTACCCTTTTTCGAGCGAAGAGGCTAACCTTACGAAAAAGGACCTTTGGAGTCTTCAGACTCTCTAAACATGAAATGACGACCGAGTTTACCTTCTATGGACTCGTTAAAATTTAACATTTAAGGGCCCGCTATGGGAGGAACCCCTCCTCTCCTAGGTTCGAAAAATATTTGGGATTGGACTCATCTATGAGATGAGCTATACTGATCATCTGGTTACCCTCATCAAGCTCGTAAAAAAACACATGAGGCACTCATCAGTCATGATGGGGAAAAAGGAAAGATTTTGTGTTACATTTTTTACCTGTGGCAGTACCTAGTCGTTCTTGAACATGGAACTCATTTGCATTCGCATACCATACTTGGGTCATCTGTTTGCCCTTGAGTTTTACCCACTTCCTAAGTCTTGTTACTCCTTTGGGTCATCCAAAGAATACTTCCATCATCAATTGCATTAGGAATTGGCGTCATTCTCGTCATGTCGATACTGCCAAGTCATGCCATGCCCATGTTCAAGAACACTTTCACCACTTACCAATTTGCAGTCAACACACCTTCCACCATGTCAGGTCTACTCTGAGTCAGTCATGTATGTTACTGTACCATCCGATCTGTTCAAAACATCATTTGCCGTGTTTCGTGTCGATGATGGGGGATTTATCATGGCCCTCCTTTGACGGATTCATCCTTGTCGACTTCAACACATCATTCGAGGATTGAATTTAGAAACCAATCGAGTACCTTGGGCCTGCATGCCTCAATGGCAGGTTACCTTGCTTCCGACATGGGTTCACATCATTGACTCTTGATCGGAAGATTTCATCATGCGTTCGACTTCAACTCATTCATTCACGCTTGGTGATATGTACTATGATACCTTGGGTATCATTGACATCAATGATGATTTCCTTCGCACTTGTTAACGGTATACATCAATGACCAGTAATCAAGTGTTTTCCACCGTGTTCGACGTCAAAACATTTGTAATCACATGGATGGATTCGTATCATTGTGAGTTCGACTTGAAGACCCTGGGGAAGTCTTGTTGTACCCAGGTTGCGATGGAGATTGTTTTTGAGTCATATTACACGGATCCACATTTGTATTGGTCGTGGCTGTGTTATCATCTCATCATGGATCTATGCTTATATCTAGTATCCATGATTGTGTTCAGTCGATTCTTTACTACCATGGATCTGCATTGTATTGGTCAGAAGCCATGTTGTGATTCATATGAGAATGTGTTCTTAGAGTCCGTTGTACTGCAGCATTTCCTATCCGACAAACCATTGCCATTCCTTCTGTCAAAGCATTTCACCTGTCCAGTTTCAACAACTTCATGCTTTGGGGGGCATTCTGTTACACCCAAATCTTACCATCATGAGACTTAGTGTATACACCCTTGAAGTATCCATGACCAGGAATTCAATTTGAAAGAGTTGTTGATCCTTTATCCTAAAAATCTAGGTGGATTGTCACAACTTGCTCTCTTCCAGCTTGCGACGACTAGGATCATCGCAGGTTCCTCCTTGATAGAGTGCGACGATGTAGCATGTTGTCCTTATACATCCTGCGCCGACCTCACATGTCGCATGTTGCCCTATTACAACCTACAACAATGTCAGTTAATATGGATAAAAGGAAGCTTCAAGCAATTTCTTGGAGGATGATTTGGATCTCTATCCCTAATCTATAGGTTGAGTTGTCCTTCGGTTCCTCCATCATTGGGAAGATCCCTTAGTTCTCTCCCACTAATCCTCAACTCATTTCTATCATCCTAGTCCTATTTATATGAGGCTCCTCTTCACTCCAAAGGGAGGAAGTCTATAGCACTTACATGCTGGTGAAATTAGCTTAGGAGATCTCTATTCATCTCTTGGGAGATCCATACTTCCTTTGGAGGCTTTGGCATTGGCTTGTTGGAAAAGGATTGCTACGTTAAGCCTTGGTTGTAATCACTTCCTTCTATGTACTCTCCCTTTTATACAATAATATAAATGCTTTCCACCAAATGTTGTTGCATTGATGATGTTTGTGTAGTTTTCCTGCTTAACTACTTACTTAGATCTGTTATTGTTTAGATGCATTTTACTACATGTTTTGTTCTGTATGTCTTGACAGGTTTTGCAGCTAATATCTGAAGACCATAAAGCTTGGAACAACATCAAGGAGAAAAGATCCGCGATCTGAAAGGTAAGGCATCTAGTCACTTGATCTCTAATTAGATCTAGGAAAGTTATTTCATATTCTGTCTCATTTGTTCTAGGCTTGCATTAAGCCTAGGGAGATCACGCCTTGAGTCCGCTCTTGGTAGATTGTTCGATAACATTAAGCATGCAGGTGATCGTCCTCATGATCTCTGCAAAATTGGGAATAAATCTCCATATGAAATTCATTGTGCCTGGGAAATATTGGATTTCCTTTTTACTCATGGGGAGCTCAATTTTATGTATTGCATCTATTATGTCTAGGTTAATTTTGATCCCATCTTTAGATATTATGTGTGTTAGGATATTCCTATACTCCATCCTAGTCCCACCAATATTTTGATCATTTACATTTTCAGTCATGCTTGCACTTTTAAGTTTTGCATGCATCATTTAGGGTTTGCATGCATTCCAGTCATCAGTCCTAGCACCTAGCCCTCAGTTAGCTAGCCCCTGGAGCTTCCTTCCACTCAGTTTCAGCCCTCCTAGCATGTCATGTGCCCTCCTTCCACCTACTGCATGAGAAGGGCACCTTTCTCACCTACTAGTCCAGTTTACTTCAGATATCCACCAGTCTTTCCTTTATTTGAGGCCAGACTGACTCCACTGATGTTATCACTCCGATTGACCTCCGATGAGACATGACTACCTGTTCTGACTCCAGTTAGCTCCTCATGCGCCCTCCACTGAGCCTCCTTCATTCAGTTAGTGTCTCCATGTGCCAGTTATATTTAGTTACACCTACCACACTCAGTTAGACTCAGTTTGACTGACGGTTGACAGTTACTTGTGCATTGATGACTCCACCGATGATGAGATAGAATACTAGTTGTGCTCTGATGACACTCCAGTGATTCTTTGATCATGCCATCAAGGCTAATTCGAATTGCTACCTTAGGCATTCAAATCCTCATGCATTGTACTATTTATTTGTCCATATTGTGATTAATTAATTAGTGTGTGTGAAGTATTTTTGCTTTTATCTGAGTTCTACTATATTATTATTATGTTGCTCATTATACTGCATTGACCACTCTTCTTCTATTTTCTTGCTTAATCAATTACTTTATTGTGAGGTATACATCATCTCTTAGATTTGCTGTGCATATTTTCACATGGTATCAGAGCATGTTGAGAGTATTGTTTATCTCCATTCCTGAGAGTTTTTTGCAGGTTATTATCAATATTTCGAGTGCAGTAGTTTCTGCATTTTTGCAGCAGTAGCAGTTGTAGATATTCTCTATTGTTTTTTTAGGTCTTCTACAGCTTCAATGAATTCAAAAGAAATCCCTCCTCTTTCTTCATTCAACTATGATGAATGGAACCCAAAAATGATAGCATATTTGAAGAGCCATGATCTCTTTGATTGTTATTTTGAAAGAGAGTTCGAATCCTCTGAAGAGAAGATTGACTGGTTGAATAAAGGTGACATGGACCTTGGAAGAATGATGGTTACTATGCCTAATTACATATTGTACCCAATCATTATTGATATTGAAACTCCAAAAGAGCTATGGGCTCACCTGGATGAAAGATTCGGCAAACAGAATGAAGGATTTGGTCCAAACCCTTTCAAGAACAAGCAAAGTGATGCATTCGCCATCCTTGATGATCTCATTGATCATGAACCAATATCAAACACATCTCATATTGAAGTTGTCCACAAAGAAGAAGAACTTGCAGATTCTACACTCATGCTCCAAATTTCTTCTCTTTCTGTGCCAACTCACACTCTAGATATTGCAGAAGGTCCTAAATCCTCTCTTGCACCAGAGTCTATTGGTTTGCATCATGATCACATGATTATTTCGGAGGTAAAATCAACTATTGGAGGTAATGCATTTGCTCTCCTCAAGCAATCACCTCTTATTTACTACTATATGATCATTATTCCATGCTTTCAGAAGGTTATTGAAGAATATGGCCATTGCCACCCACTTGGGATAATTTCTCATGCATCTATTGGTTTTGATCTCACCTCTTATGGTTCAAAGGAGATCTCAAGAAACCATTGCCATTCACTTGAGATAATCTCTCATGCATTTACTGGTTTTGATCTCACCTCTCATGGTTCAAAGGAGATCTCAAGAAACCATGTTTCAAGTCTTGGATCTAATTTGGATTCTAAGCAAACACTACTTGAGATAATTTCTCATGCATATGATGGTTTTGATCTCACCCCTACTGGTTCAAAGGAGATCTCAAGAAACTATTCATCAAGTCTTAAATCTAATTTGGATTTCAAGCAATCATTATTATTTGATGGTTCTTTTTGGCATAATCCCACCCATGATGGTTCGAAGGAGAAGACAAAAGACTATCTGCATATTCATATTTTTTATCCTACCTCAACTGATTCGAATCACAGGTTCAAGGAGCATCCTCATACTTTTGGATTTGTTCTCATCACATTCGATCTGAAGAGCAAGTACAAGCACATGCTTTTTGAGCATGATCCACTTCTTCCCAAGAAGAAGATACCTCCAGACATATGACCAAGCATCACACCTGCTCGAGTTTGGAGCATTTAATTTTTGTGTGTGCCTTACAGTCTGTTTTTGAGGGGGGGGGTATTTTTCCCATGAAATTTTCCCCACTTCCTTGGGTTATTGACTATTATTATTCATTGTCTTGGGTGACATTTGGTCTTAGTTACCAAGGCCCAGGATGGATTAAGGGGGGGGTGTTAGGATATTCCTATACTCCATCCTAGTCCCACCAGTATTTTGATCATTTACATTTTCAGTCATGCATGCACTTTTAGGGTTTGCATGCATTCCAGTCATCAGTCCCAGCACCTGGCCCTCAGTTAGCTAGCCCCCGGAGCTTCCTTCCACTCAATTTCAACCCTCCTAGCCTGTCATGTGCCCTCCTTTCACCTACTGCATGAGAAGGGCGCCTTTCTCACCTACCAGTCCAGTTTACTTCAGTTATCCACCAGTCTTTCCTTGATTTGATGCCAGACTGACTCCTCACTGCTGTTATCACTCCAATTGACCTCCGATGAGACATGACTACCTGTTCTGACTCCAGTTAGCTCCTCATGTGCCCTCCACTGAGCCTCCTTCATTCAGTTAGTGTCTCCATGTGCCAGTTACATTCAGTTACACCTACCACACTCAGTTTGACTCAGTTTGACTGACAGCTGACAGTTACTTGTGCATTGATGACTCCACCGATGATGAGATAGACTACTAGTTGTGCTCCAATGACACTCCAGTGATCCTTTGATCATGCCATGAAGGCTAATTCGAATTTCCACCTTAGGCATTCGAATCCTCATGCATTGTACTATTTATTTGTCCATATTGTGATTAATTAATTAGTGTGTGTGAAGTATTTTTGCTTCTATCCGAGTTCTACTGTATTATTATTCTGTTGCTCATTATACTGCATTGACCACTCTTCTTCTATTTTCTTGCTTAATCAATTACTTTCTTGTGAGGTATACATCATCTCTTAGATCTGCTGTGAATATTTTCACAATGTGGCCCAACAACTTTCCCTCTTGCATGGAAAAATTTGACTTTTTAGGGTTCAAAGAGATTCCAAATTTTCGGCACTTGGCAAACACTTGGTGCAAATGTTTTAGATGTTTTGCATCAGATTTAGAATATACAGTGATGTCATCCATGTAGACAACTACAAATTTGTCTTTCTCTCCTGCAAAAGCTATGTTCATAGCTCTTTGGAAGGTGGCTCCTGCATTCAACAGACCGAAGGGCATCTTTGCATACATGAAGGTTCCCCAAGGTGTGGTAAAGGTTGTCTTGCTTTGGTATTTTGGATGTACCTTAATTTGATTGTACCCTAAAAATACATCCAGCATGGACATTCTTGCTTCCCTACAACCTTCTGCAAAATGTGGTCCATTTTGGACAGGGGGTAGTTGTATTTTAGGGACACCTTGTTGAGATTTCTAAAGTCAATACATAGTCTGATTTCATCGTTCTTTTTCCTCACTGGGACTATGTTGGCCACCCACTTTGAAAACCTCAAAGAGACTATGATTTTTCCCGCATACAACCTCTTTACCTCTTTTTCTATCAGCGGGAGCAGCATGGGATTCATCCTTCTCAGCTTCTGTCTGAATGGCTTCTCTCCTATCTTGACTGGTATGGTATGATGGATGACAACTGTGTCATATTCTTTCAGATCTTCATAGCACCATACAAACACATCATAAAACTCTCTCATTAAATCCATATAGTCGTTTTTGGTACCTAGGGTAAAATACTTTGATAGTTTGACAATTTTGGGTTCTTCATCGCTCCCAATGTTACAGTCTTCTATTTTTGTTGGGTTTGGAGAAACCCTGTGATCCTTGGCCACATCATTTTCATCTAATAGTCTTTCCAGTGGGACCAACCCTTTGGGTATGTAGTTGCTTTTTAGCTGCAAAATATCTTTTCCTCCCAAAGTGGTTTTGAGCTCTGGTGGATCAGGCTCCCACTCCTCAACTTCACAGTCCTCTTGATCAATCCGGATATTGGAAAATTCTCCGGTCATATCCATAAATTTCCTGATGTGCTGGTCATCTTCAAATATTTTCCAATGCTTTGTATTGTTCGGGACAAAGGGTCTATGCCTTATATTGATCACGTGAGTCCTAGCAGGATATGCAGGGAGTTGAAATCTCCTAGTGGAGCTGGCTAGAATGTTTTCTATTTCATTTTTCTCCCTGGGAATGAAAGAGATATGATGTTTTGTGAATAAATTGCCAAACAGATCCCACACAGCATTTATGTAAGCCCTCTACCTAGGGTGTTTCGCCTCATAGTTTACGTTCACTTGTTGGATTACCAGCTCTGCATCTCCATAGACCTTGATCTTCTTACCTTTCAAGCCTTTGAGTACATTCAAGCCCAATAGCAGAGCTTCATATTCTTCCACATTATTTGAACAGTCAAACATTAGTTTGGAAGTAAGAAATCTGGCGCATGCATTTCCCTCGTCTAGAGGGGTGATCCATATTTTTGCTCTGGCTCCTTCTTTATTTACAGCTCCATCAAATCTCATGACCCAGTGATCTTCTTTTTGGAGGGCGACCGTGGCCTCTATTTCCAATTCTGATTTCTCATTACTACCCTCTTCCACTCACTTCCCATCGTTCTGTGTTAGTTGATTTTTCGAGGCATTGTACCCCATTCCCACCATTAGCTTTATCATTTGGTTCAGGTAACTTAGCAACTTTCATCATTTCTTCTTCTGAACCTGGATCATAGCAGAGAATTGAGGAACCTACATCTGTGTCTACGAAAAATATGGGGTGGTTATCAAGCATGTCCTTGTTGCTTACTACGTACAACAACCTATGTTCCCTGTACAACCTTTTTCTTTCCCCGAAGACGGGGATGGTGGCATAAGACATGTCCATTTGCATGGTTCCCTTTAACTTTGTTGTCCACGACCTAGACAAAAACATCCCAAACTTAGGTGGAATATCAGCCACTACCACATCCATGATCATATTCTTCTGAGGTATCTGAGTCAGTGAGACCACCATGTTTGTAATCATCCCTACACATGGAACTCTTTTAGAATCAAAGGAGATAAGGTCTTTATAGGGTCTTGTGATTTCTAACCCTATATTCTCCACCATTGAATTTGGCATGAAGTTATGAGAGGCTCCTGAATCAAACATGTCATTGTGCAGGATATGGTCATGTATGTTGAGACTGATATAGAAAGGAGGGACAACAATTTCTGAGGCATTTTAAACATGGGGACCAAACATAAGAGTGGGTTTGTCATCATGCAGATTGAGAGTATCATGTTGCTTTCCTTCTCCACCATTTAATACTTTCAGAATCTGGTCTTTGTATTGCAAGTTTTTGAACAATTCATTTAAGGGGATGGAGATCTTAATCTTAGATATTTAATTTTCCAAACTGAAAGCAGCATGGACCTTCTTTGTTGTCTTTGTATTACCTTCATCTCCCCATTCTGGGCTCTTTTTAGGAGGCTATGCTCTCTTCTCAAGAGTCCCATCATAGATTGTAATTTTTGGGTCCTTTTTCCCAGAGATTTATTTTCTTTATGGCTGAGAAGAACATGGATCGACAACAGCCTTTCCTCGGTCTACTGTTATTTTTCTGCTTCTCAAATTATGTTGTCTCTCAAACTCACAAATGGCGTTGTGGAGCCCTCTTTGGTATTGGTCAGATTCTGATTCTCCTAGGACATCATCTACTTGCAGGGAAGATTGGTCATGTTCATCTTTAGTCAAATAGAACTGTGGTTGGATCTGACCAAAGAGATGGATTTCGTCTTCAGCATGTCTATATTCCTCTTCTTCATCTATGAAGTTCTCAGCAAAAGGTGGTTTGATTGGATGATTCTCAGGATTTCTAGGGTCTCTTGGCTCTCTAGGTCTTCCTTGTGGGGCAGGGGGCCTTCTGAGATTGTTATTTCGAGCTTGGGGCTCTAGGTTTTCTTTGGAAGGACGCCTACTATCAAGGGAGATCCTATCCACCATTCTTTCCATAGTTCTCATCATCTGCTCAAATTTGGCATCCATGGATTGGGATGTGGAAGGTTGCACTGCTTCATTGCATCTCGTTTTCTCAGCTTCAGTTATGTGTTTCATTTTACCTGAGGCCATCAAGTTGGCTTCCACTTCTAATGCATCTTTCATCATATCAGTGAGAGTAGCAAATCTCCTTTCTCTCAACATGACACTAGGTTTTTTGAACCCAAAATCCGACGGCATAGATGTCCAATTTTCAACATCTTGCTGTCGACCATCTGAAAAGCACCATCTTTTTTTAACATCAATTGCATGTCCTCGGATATCCGACAGTAAAATAAGATGTTTGATATCCGACATCTCCTGTTTTCCCATTCCTGTCGGATATCTGACATGTTCCATTCAGATATCCGACTGTATATCATGCCCTAGGATGTCGGATATCCGACCGTATATCATGCCCTAGGATGTCGGATATCTGATAGTAATCTCTTTATAATCCGTCAGATATCCGACGTACTCTACATAGAAAAAGTATGATAATCGACGCCTTTAGCCGTCGGTTGTATGGCAAAGTAGTCGAATTGTTTGTAAGTAGACGTCGGATATCTGACGTCTTTTCCATAGAGAAAAGTCCAATATCCGATGCCTTTAGCCGTAAGTTGTATGGCAAAGGCGTCGGATTGTTTGTAAGGAGACGTCGGATATCCAATGGACATTACATAGAAAAAATTCCAATATCTGACGCCTTTAGCCGTCGGTTGTATGGGAAAGGCGTTAGCCAACGGTTGTATGGGAAAGGCGTCAGATTGTTTGGGGGGTGAGCGTCGGATATCCTACATAGTGTTTGTATTTAAAAAAAAAAAAAAAAACCTCCAAAGTGATGCATGGAACCTCCCAATTAGTGAGAGTTACAAACTTGTGCACAAGTATGAATTGGGTCCCACTACTCAGAAAGATCATGACCATCAATTGTGATTAAGGTCAATGGTGGGGAAGGATCCTAGGGAATTGATTACTTACAGTAATTTCCAAGGAATCAACCTATGGCTTATATGTCTATATGTAAAAAAATAAAATCAATTCTATCCACACTATCATAAAAAAAAATCCATTGTCCTCCATATACGAAATTATGCCTGACCCTGTCCAAAATAACAAAACTATCAAACTAAGCCAATTCCAATATGCAAAACCAAATAAAATCAAATAATGGACAATGGTAATGCAAGTCTAGTGGGAAAAGGAGGAAGGTTGGGTAAGCCACAACTTAGTATTAACCTCAAGTTGCATATCAACAAATGAAATCTCAATTTTTATGGTTCTCCGAAAAGGTGGCACGAAATGAGAGCATGATTGAGAATTGACTGAGTACTCAAATGGTCCCTGGATGAAAAAACAATGAGAGAAGTAACAAAAAAAAAATATTTTACAAGGCCCTTGAGGAGGCAAGGGTGGATTAACTTCAACACTCTTCATTCTCTTGAGTATAAGGGCAACTTTAGGAATCACTTTGTCTGGGGCAGCTGGCGCAAGGAAGAAGTAGCATTTAAAGTGGGGCAAGAAATCTCATTTGGCTCACCCCAACCAATGGGCTTGGAAGGATCAACATGTCAACACCTATCATCATTATCAATACGTAAACAATGGAAAAAATCTCGTGCAGGACTAGCAATTAGTAAAATGAGCAAGGCAACATTGTTTATCTCTTTCATACTAGGATGCCATTGCAAATAGGATGTGTAACCCTCCATTTTGTACGGAAATCCACATGTGATCCTGATCACTCTCTTTATGGGTTGAAATTGTCATGATTGTGGTGATTGAAAGTAATCCTAGGCATGTTGATGCAAAGGAAAGGCACTTTGAGGAACACTCATTCCCAACTTCGGTGTGCAAGTATCTCTTCATTATTAGACTTGGATACAATCCATATTGGAAGTAAATGATAACCAAGTCAAATTCAGGTCTTTTCTTGTTCTGTAAGATCCCAACAAGCATGTATTCCATCATGCAACAAGTCCACTAAATGAAGTCTGGTATGCCCTCTTTTGCTAGGATCAATTTCTTATGACATGGAAACGATTATCCAATGCTTGCAGCTCACTCAATCTATATAACAATGTCAATTTGAATGGTAACCTATGTGTGCAAACACAACCTTCATGAACTATCCAACATCTATTTTCTCCAACGACTGTTATGGAGTTCCAATGAACCCCCATTATAATTAAGGTTTGTTTACCAATCCCTAATACATATACACTAAGGAAATATTCACTTGGAAGATAAACGACATCAATTAAATAGGAGTTTCCCTTTATGTCAGCATCAACTTATGTCCACCTCGTTGACAGCGTTGACCTTCAGTTTTCTTACAACTCTCTAGACAATTTCTTATCCTTGGGTTAGGGATGCAAGCAACCTCTCATCCTCTTTACTCTTCACTCTCCACATTATTCTCCCCAGAAAAAGACACGATATATCATCTCTATTGCAGGAAGATTGGATATAACGGAGAGGATGCAAATGATCTAGAGGATTTGAGACATATCTCATTCAAATATTCTCAAGGAGATTCCAAGGAAATTAAAGAGAAGGGTAAGGATATTGGTTCCAGTGCATCATTTACTCAGCCTTTGAAGTTGTGGAAACTCAAAATTGGTTATTAGGAGCAACCAAACATCACAACAAGCTCCAAGAAATTGTCAAAAATTAGATGACACGCGAGTGGGTTGTAGAAAGGCAGCACCGTAGCCATTCATTGAGCTCCTCTCTGTTTCAAGAATAATTTAATATTCTCTACTGAACAAGGCCAACCACGTGAAGGTGGAAGCTCTTATGGCCCCTCCCCCCCTCACATCACTCTCAATTCCCCATACTCAATGCATGTACTTGAAAAAAAAAATACGTGCAAATTCATGCATATTTCATCATAAACAAACATCTACCATTCATTCAATAAAGGCTAACATTCATTAAACCATTGTTTCATTCAGTCAACACATTCATTCAATAAAAGATAACATTCAATAAAACATTCATTCATTCAGTGAACACATTCATTCAATAAAATCTAACATTCAATAAAGGTAACAGTTTACTACACTAAATCATTAAACCATTAAACCATTCATTCATTCATGAGGCCAAAAATCATGGACGACATTTTATTATCAAAAATAATTAGACAATATTTTTTCAGTCACTTCTTTTTAATTCTTCTTCTCTTTACGAAATCTCTAAGAAGGTCATCTTCTGGAACTTGTCCTCTGATTCTTGGTTCTTCATCAGCTTGTTGTGATGTCTGCATCCTAGAGTGCTCGCGACATGGACTTTGCGGCAAGGGGTTCGGATTTGCTGCAACAATGTGAAAATGTTGCATCGATATATTTTGCTATTGTAATGACAAGTATTTCATTTAAAAAAAACATTACAAAGGTGTATTTTTACCTGTTGTGACCACATCATGTTCTTCATTTTCCTATCTAGGCTCAACCTGTATAGTGTGACCCTCTACATGCTCTGTAGTTGAAATATGGAGAAGTACAATTAATGTTCACCATCTGCAGTGCTATATATAAAATCGTAGCATATGAATAAATTCATTACCAGGATTCGAAGCATGATCTTCTATTTTTTGTTGTCCCTCCTCGACATTAAGGGGATCATTGCTTTCCTGCTCAAAACAGAGTCAATATTTTATGTCAATTATTTATAACGATTAGATTTCACAAGTAATAAATATTCATTAAACTATATAGATTTTATATACTTTTGCACCAGATGGATCAGTACCAGAAGACTTTGTTTGCCTAGACAAGATTTTTCGGCGTTCAACAACAGCTCCAATGCCGTGCTAGAAGCCAAGCTTCAAGTCTTCCTCAGTGGGCACTTATTTGAATCGGTCGGCCTGCATATTTGCATAACGTCGTTAATTTACATTTTGCGGTGCAATAAAAGGAAAAATAATTTGCAATTTATTATTTGGATGCATTATTGGTTTTTCGAAACTTACAATTTGTGCCACTAAATTGGAATAACCACCAGGCCCAAGCTTGTGCTGACCAATTTTTTCTAGTCTTGCCTTTGTGGCCCTTGATGTGTCTGGTAGCCTATGCAAGTGTTGAAATACATTATATGTTCAAAATTCGATATAAAAATCAATAATAATAAGGTTTAGAATTACATTGTGGAAAGTATTGCATACCTCCCTGTGCCTGGTGTTATCTTTCCTTCTTTTCTCAGACCCCTCTCCTTTCCATCATCCACTAGAGCTCTCCACTCTCTTGCTGGAATCATCGAAGGGCACTCATACCTAGGGTTCCTTTCTAGGTGAACCCTATATTGGTCTCGTACAATCTTCATATGTTTTCCATCCTTTTTCAGGACCACGGCTCTATTGAAGGTCTCGTTGCCGAACCTGCCAACCAACTGATTAGTGAGGTCATATTTTAAATTTTCCAGTTGCCTATCCCACCTTGTGCAGATGGTGGGCTTGAATATCTCCAAGGACAAATCATTCATATTTTTATAAAAAACATCATTTCCTGCAAAACGATCGTGCCATGATCATAATTAGTTGAAAAAAAATGTTTTATCGGTATATTACAATCAAATTATAAACACAACTTGATCAACGTATATTTACCTAGGATCTTCTCTATCTTTATTGGGACGAGATCTTCGTCCACCAAAAATGTTTTCTCAATTGTTCCTGTGCTAATGACACTGGAAGATCTAGGAAATGCAGCTTCGGCAATATCAATACTAGGAGGCTCGGTGTCGACCCCTTCTTCTGGATGATCTGGTGTGCGTCGGTCACTAACGACCGATGCGCTCACAACTGGGGTCCGGGGTGTTGCGGAATGTGTTTCCGACTGTTCAGTCGACAACAATGGCGAATGAGTCGATGCATGTGGAGTCATTTTCTCATGACGCGACGTCTCTCCACGAGCATCACTAGGGCCAACACTGCCTTGACAACTAGTGTGTGGTCTCAGAAAATTCTATAAATACAAACCACATTTTATAAGTTCACTATCATATAAAAGTGAAAATTATAAAGTTATAAATGAATTATATTATGATTCAAGATTCCGCAACTTACTTGCAAGGTTTCAGTTCTCTGATTCAACACTGCAATCCTGGCTTGAATCGCGTATGTCTATGGAATTTGGAATAGCAGATGAACAAGCTCCGCACTAATTTTTTCCAAGATGTTTTCTATCACCTTAATCGAGTTTGTAGCTGAACCAATTGTGTCAGCATTGGCTAAGATCTCATCCACTTCCAAATCTATTGATTGTTGTGATGTTATTTCATACAGCGATTCATTGGTTTGCACCAAAAATATATAAAACACTACTAAGTTCTATCATGATATATTCCTAAAATTATATTAACAAAATATATCTATCATGATAGATTCCTAAAATTACAACTAGGTTTACCTGATGTCGAGATGATGGTGTCGTCTGATTCACAGCTGGGGACTTGCCCCAATCATCCGGCCACTGCAAAAAAGAAGTAGAAAACATTATCATAAGGAAACTAGTATACACACGAAAAATACATAACAAAATAAACATTATACTACGTATTATATTGTTACAATTCCAATGAATTATACCTTCTGCCTCGAGGATCGTGATCCACTCATCGGATCAATCGTCATAGGTGACCTGCCCCGATCTGCTAATAGGGAGTTGCCCCTTATAGAACCCTAAATAAAAAACATAGAAAAATTACCTAAACGAATCCAAAATAATCAATGAAAGAATATAATAACAAAACATTTTGACATATAATTTAAATTGTACAATTACAATCAAGTTTACCTGTTTCCCCGAGGCTGTTGTCGTTTGATCAGCAGTCAGGTGGCTTCCCTAATCAACGTTCTGCATCAAATATAGATAACATTATATAAACCAAACTAATCTACTATTGAAAAAAAAAGCAAAAAAAAACTCTTCTTTCTTATTATATTTTTACTATTACAAAGATGTATACCTGCTCCCTCGAGGAAGTTGTACTCCTCTGACCATCTGCTTGGGTGGATTTTTCCTGATCACTAGCCTGCGAAGTAAATATAGAAAATTTAAACGAAATAAACTAATGAAAAATCCTTAAGATGTTAAATTCATTAATAAAAGGTTGGGTAAATTGTTATATGTACCACTCCCATAGTAACCATGTTTGTATCTACTCGATTCAAATTGTAATTAATAAGCAACTCTTCCCCTGCAAATATTGATTTAATGGCACATACAAAAACACGGTTTCCTTCACACCCCTCAAATTTGCAGTTTGGTTGCTTAATTATAGACCCTGGTTGTGTACTGTTTATAAACCTCGCAATATTCCCTGTGGCCTTTGGCCTTCCGTCAATGTACAACATTGCTCCTTTATTTTGATCATTGTCTTTCAACTGTAAATAGTTTGCTGACAATCCATATCTACGCATACTTCGTGTATATTGGACCAGGCGTATCCAATCTTTGTAGTTGTAACAGGGTCCAACATACTCCATCAATTATGTACATGTGCCGTAACCGACCTTTATGCCATCCATGCAAAACCACCCCAAACCATGTAATGACAATGGTGCAATTCGATATATCCTCTCGTTCACACAAAAATCTGTGTTCGGTTGAGGAAGATCCTTGCGTACCCATTGTTTCACTAAATGTCTGTACCTCAAGGGCACCTCGATGTCTCCTATTGTCTCATCATCATAGAAACATGACCCCCCTTGAGCGCAAAAAAATTCCATGCGTTTATGCAATTTTCTTCTGGTCTTTTGACATCCAGTTGATAAAACTCTTGTAGACCTACTGGATGTCTCACTTTCCTCTAGCCTTCCTAAACTCCCCTCGCTTGAGGAAGACAGATCTGACGAATACCTATTTGGTTCTACCTGCACCATGGGAAAAAAATTTAGATAGGACCGAAAGGCATAGCACTTCTTAAAAGGTCACGTGTAGTGCCTTTTATAAGGTGACTTGTATCGCATTCCCTTTCTCAAAATGTAGGCATTCAAGTGATGAGGAAGAGGATCACTTTATCTTTCTTAGGAGTAGAAATTCATGCAATTATGAGCTGTCTTTTATTTCTCCTTTGGGTCTTGAGTCCCATATCACACCATCTAACTATCTTTGTCATCATGGCCCTAAAGTCTCTCTCATCCCATCAATTTGGGTTCATCACCTCGGCAATTGAATTACACTCACATTCAGTAAGATATTTATATTTAGTAATAATAATATAAAATAAAAATAACTAACCATTATGGAAAACTTCTAAAATTTTATATGACTTTCAAAACTAAGATCTTTGAGGTGGTTAATAAGTGTTCACAAATCTTCAAAAACAATATTTTATATAATGTTGTGAAACTTGTATAATCTTATTCAAAATCTAAATTGAAATATTCTTAAGGAAAAGGATGAACTCATTGAATATTGGAAACACATGGGTAGTTTTGTAATCAAGCATGGTCTTCTTAGAGGATTCCCTCTAAGATAGGAAATACCTCCATCTATGTCCTTCCCTTTGACCACTCTTCCCTTGTCCTATATATAAGATAAATGTTTCTGTGAACATATGTGAATACCTCTTCAGCACTGCTCCCAACTAATGTTTCCTTTGGACAATTACTCGTAATCTTGACTGATGGTATTAATTGCATAACATAAATTTTCAATCATATTGACACAGAGAAAAGTAGGGCTTTCTTTATATTATCATGACATAGTTACAAAGACTCAAAGAGTTTTCTAATGTCTTCTTTTAGAGCTCGGCCAAGAGACAGAGAATACTTCCTCAGATAGATACAGACTCAAGATTTATACTTAAGGAAGTATTAGGTTTATGGTGTGATCTGATACCACGAGAGCCAGCCACAAAGCATACTCTTGTTATTCCTTTTCCTAATAGATGCTAGACTTAAGGAGAGACAAGGTTTTTGTTGCAATCTAATACCACAAAGGCTAGTTGCAGAGCATACACCTTTTCTTAGACTCAGACACAGAGCAGAGAGAGACCAAACTCGAATGCCTCAAATGGTTCTCTACCTAAAACTTAGAGAGGACAGGCCCACTCTCTTAGCTGAATGGAATCTTATTATGACAATCTCAATGGATAGCCCCACTCATAGCCAAATACTTTTGAGATATTTACAAATCATCGGAGTATGGGGGACCATATATTTCTCGAAAGTTGGATTGAGTATCCCATGCCTTTGAATAAAGAGACCTCAGGACCACGCGTCTATTCTGATGCATGTGGACTTCTATGCGGGTTTTGACAAGCCATTATTCTTTGTTTTGAATGTAGTACTCAAGGATTTGATCCTCAATGATCTTTGTCTTCAAAATATCTTTGACTTGTTCGAGATATTCTCCAACGTCCTGTTTTAGATTATAAATAACAGCTGGTTCTAATGCTGTCAAGTTGATGCCGAATGACTGCCACCAGTCTCTCATCCAATCAGGGCCGTAGAATGGAGGATCCTCATGGATATGTGTACTTTGATGTCCAAACTTTAGCATGGTATAATATGTTCTATCTGTATTTTCTTTTCTCAAGAATTCCCACCATAATTTTTTATATTTTTCATAAGTGTGGGTAGTACTTGGAAACTGGAGACTAGCATCTTGATGTGGCCATGCTTTCAAAGAACGTATCTCATTAATACAGTAGTATTGATGATATATTTGTAGCCTAGGGTTATGTGTAGAGACCTCTGTCGTGATTAAGTTAAGATCATGGTAGAGGTGTGTTAACCAGTTGCTTGCATCAGCTGCTTTTCTCAGGGAGTTGTTGTAAATCATCTCTGGTACAATACTGGATCCCATAGGCATTCTCTTGAGTTCTGGCACTAGTCTAATAAAAGCATCAGATCCCTGTAAGTTAGCATCTAATACTTCAGTATGCCTCAACTCCCACCTAGGTTTCCATGTTTGCATATAATCAGACCAACTCATATTATCATTAATATTATAGATCTGATGTTTTCCTTCGGTCCAAGCAGAGATTTCCATGTTTACTTGTGGTTTATGGGGCCACTGGATTCCGCTTTGACCTTCTACGCTCGCTTGTTCAAAATTAGCAGCATACTTCTATGTCAAATATTCTCTTGTTAAAAAGTCAGGAATGCTATTTGCTTTCCCAGAAATGTGCTCAACAGTATAGTTATAACAGGAAAACAATGCTTTCCATCTTGCAAACTTTCTTTTTGTTGTTGCATTTTTTATTGTATTGTTTAGCACAAATGGAAGACTAGAGAAATATGTTCTTATGATAAATTCATGGTTCAACAAATGAATCTAGAACTTCTCTATGCATCTCAGTGCTGCAAGTATTTCTTTATCGATAATGGCATAGTTCTGCTCAGTTTTATTCCAAGTTCCTGATGCAAACTAGACTATTTCCTCTTCTTTAGGTTTTCTTACCTGCTTTAAAACTCCTCCCCATCCTAGGTCTGAAGCATCTGTTTCTATAATCTTGGGAAGGTTATCATTGATGACATGCAGTATGGGTAACATTTTTACCTTGCTCTTATATTCAAGACGGTTGTTTTTCAAAGTGTTCACGTTCTCATATGTGCACCAATTCCTCTTGTAACAAAAGGATGATCTAACCTAAGAAAGGAACCTTTTGATGACTTATTGTAAAAGGGTGTATGCTACCCCATGTTTTGTCCATTAATCATATACCTTCTTAGTCCCATGTCCATATCATGTTGTAACATCTAAATCTCTCAAGTTTAGTGGAAAACTCTACAAATCCATTCTCCGCCTCTCAAGGATGGCTTTGTCCTAATATATACTATTAAATGATGGAATTTGCATGGTTTTCATTAAGTCACTCATCACTATAGTACTTGGTAATTGAAGGTGTATAATTATTTTCCCACCTAGTGCCCAGAATATCTCATATGTTGTTGAATAGATATTTGTTGTTGTCCCATAGTTAGGACACTTATTCTCCAAAATAATTTTCCTCACAAGTTCAATCGAGAAGTTCCACCACTCTTAAAAATCTTTACCATCACATATTTGATTACCAACAATTTTGTTTGGCAGGACAAGTCTTAACTACTTAATACAAATGATTTACCACATATTTGATTACCAACAATTTGATTACTTAAGTCTTACCAACACATATTTAATTACCTGGGTGTAGACGCTTCCTGTAATATACTCAGAAGAGTTGCTTTCAGAAATGATTGTGCCTCTTAGAGGCCAGTAAACTCTAGGAACCAAGTGACCCTATTATAGGGTTAGTACAAACCAGAAAGAGAGAGATGATTGGGCTATGGTACGGTCAATCAAAGAAAGTCAATGACAGTCAAAAGGCTCAGTACAATCACAATAAAGATGAGCTGAAAACCAGCAGACTGAAGCCAAAGAGACTCATGGCCTCCAATAAGGTACAAGGACCAACCAAAGGGTACAAAGACCAACCAGTAAGGTACAAGTCAAAAAGAAAAGAGTGGGTATAAAGACTCATAACCCTTAGGACTAAGGGGGTGTACTACCTCAAATGTGGACAAACTACCATAGTTATACCCATAAGACCAAAAACATAAAAGGTGTTACAAATCAAAAGATACCTCAAGATGAGTAAAAGACCCAAAAGGTAAGAGGCAAGGTACCACAAAAAAATGAAAGGACAAGGTACCACAAGACCAATAAACAATAGGGTGTAAGGACCAAAAGTAAATCAACCATTGTGGGGAAGGTACAAATAAGGTTAAATATATATTTCAATAGCTCCTTGTAACTACCTGTTATTTGACATGCCAAAGAGATGGAAGGTCAAATAATGTCAAATATATGCAATAGCTCCTTATAACTACCTCTTATATGCAATAGCTCCTTGTAACTACCTCTTGTAACTCAAATAGGACCTCTAAAAGATATGATAGCAAGCAATCTTCCTAACTAAGGTCTGGAGGGTGGTACGAAGTGGGTATAAAGACTCATAACCATTTGGACTAAGGGGGTGTACCTCAAATGTGGACAAACTACCATAGTACCCATAAGACCAAAAACATAAAAGGTGGTACAAATCAAAAGATAACTCAAGATGAGTAAAAGACCCAAAAGGTAAAAGGCAAGGTACCACAAAAATATTATCAACAAAATGAAAGGACCAAAAGTCAATCAACCAAGGTGGGGTACAACTAATCATCTCTCTCTCAAATATACCATTGTTCCATATAACCTAAAAGTCCATCATCATTGTAAAAGAAAATTCCACACGGATGATTTTATCATGTGGTCCTCTAGACTACTCCTAAGGTCAAGCATTAGCGGCTCCATCAAGGGGTGTCCAGTCCCTTGAGAAGACCATCTAACTCAACCATCTTGAAGACCTAGGAGAAGAGGACATCACACATCATCAGATAATTGGTAACTGACCGTGTAAGAACTCAAAAACCCTAAAGCAATCGAGCGTGCATAAGGGGAGCTAGGAAAAGACAAGGCTCGCAGGCCAAAAAAGAAAGCTCAAAAAATTGTACCGGGACCGGTGTCACAGTAAGCGAGCTAAAACAAAAGTGGCTAGATGTTACACCTAAATATTCCCATCATAATGCTCAATGTAAACATCCCTGAAGTTCCTTTGACTAAGTTATCAACTTGGAAGAGATATTGACCTATTTCTATTGGGTTTAGTGAGGTCGTCACATGTCACCTTTGTGCAACCTGCGACGTCGGAGGTCACCCTCATGCAGCCTGCGACGATGTCAGTTAAATGGATAAAAGGGCATCTTCGAGCTCATTCTCGAAGGTGTGTGATGTGGATCTCTATCCCTAACCTATAGGGGAGTTGGCATTCGGTTCCCTAGCCCTTTGGGAGGATCCCTTAACCCTCTCCTACTATATCTCAACCTACCCTATCCTCTTAGTCCTATATATATGAGGCTCATTCCCATTCCAAAGGGAGGAAGTCTATAGCACTTGCATGCTGGTTAAATTAGCTTAGGAGATCTCTACTCGACTCTTGGGAGACCTATACTTCCTTTGGAGGATTTGGCATTGGCTTGTTGGAGGAGGATTGCGACGTTAAGCTTTGGTTGTAATCATCACTCTTTGTACTTCCCTTCTTTAATACAATAATATAAATGCTTTCCACCAAACGTTGTTGTGTTAATGATGTTTTGTGTAGTTTATTTGCTTAACTGTTTACTTAGATCTTTTACTGTTTAGATGCATTTTACTTGCCTGTATTGTTCTGTGTGACTTGACAGGTTTTGCAGCTGAGATATGAAGACCGTGGAGCTTGGAACAACATCAAGGAGAAAGATCTACAAGCTAGAGGTAAGACATCTGATCACTTGATCTTTAACTAGATCTAGGAAAGTTGTTTCATATTCTGTCTCACTTGTTCTAGACTTACGTTGAGCTAGGGAGATCATGCCTTAAGTTCGCTTTCGGTAGATTGTCCGCTAACAAGTTTGGCCACCATACTGGGGAAGAATACATGCATTGTTGTGTTAAGTTTTCAGTTTGAAAGTATTTTTCTCTGATTTCTTTATGAGCCATTTATTTTTCCTCCTTATCCATTTCATCACCAGATCTCATCAGATCTAGTCTTTTGATTTCCTTAAAGTCTATATGTTTTATTGTCAAACCCTTTGGTTGATCACATTTGGAGATCTATTCATCCTTGTATAGGGATCTCGCCTGTCGCACTTGGGTAATATAGCCAGAGCGACGATCCCCTGTGAGGCGCGGTGTGCTTATCTGCAACCTGCGACGTTGTCGCACTTCACAGTTTGACATCATGCGACGTTGTCGCAGTTCACCTGTTCCCCTCCTGCAACGGTCGCTCTACATCTGAATAGAGACTGCAATGAGAAGTCTATTTTTTGTGCTTGGTTCTTCTCCTCATCAACCTTTGATTTTGGTTTGCCTTACAGGCCTCCTCTGCACTGTATCTTCCAGTCAGAGACCTTTTTGTTGTTGCATTGCTAGTGTTTGGTTTTTGTTTGGTTTGATTCAGAGTGGTTTTGGGTTCCATTTTGGACAAGTTTGAGTTCCGGTGGTGGTGGACGCTTTGGTCTCCCCCACCTTCATCCACTTGACCTTGTATTCCCTCCTCTCCTCACCTGATCTGGTCTTTGCATTGGATCCGATCCTAGACCTCTTTTGCACATGTCATTTAACTTTGCTTGCATTCGATTGTTGGATTGAGTGTTATAAGTGTTTTGAGTGTTTTCAGTCCATATGAGTGCTTGTCATTTTCTTGAGAATTTCTGAGTGTTTAGAGTGCTGCAAATAATATTTCTTTTTAGTTATTCATGCTTAAAAACATCATTGTTATCAATTTGTAACCTTGGCATATCATTGAAAAATGAAAAGTGCATCATTTTTACCATTTTCAAGTGCATTTGAAAATTGTTGTAGAAATTGGTTCATCCATTGGAATTTATCATTCATTGGTCTTTTGAAAAGTTTGAAGAGAAAAGTTAGTCATTTGTGCTTTTCGGGAATTATGAATCATTCATTTTCTTGAAAAATTCAAGTGAAATCAAGTTTTTATAAAAAGTGATTCTATGCTTGAAAGAATTATATGCATTTTTGGTTTTTTATGCTTTTAAGTCATCATAGTGAAACTTGAAAAGTTAGAGTGCTCTAGATAGGAAATTTCTCTCTTTTCATCACTTAGTTTCATTTTCGATTCGAAAAGACAAAAAGAAAATGCATAGATTTGGTTGTGATGCTTGATTTTTGTGTTTTGCTTGGAAAAACGGAAAAACGAAAAGAATACTTTCATTATCAAATTTGGTAGATTTGGGATTGTGTTGCATTTGGTTGTTTTGGTAAAACCACTTGGAAAGAAATTTCTCCCCCCCATATATAGAGTTCATCAAAAGGAAAGTACATTTTCTGCATGTAGTTAGGGCTTGCATTATGTTTACATTTATGTACTCACCTCATGCATTCACCTAACCGTCCAGATAAAATTAACGGTAGAACTAGGGTAAAATTTTTAGTAACTTATGTGTTAAGTTAGAGACGTGTTCCGGCGTTGTAAAATGTGGCAGCTGTCGTTACTTGCCAGCATTGTATTCCGTGGGTATTATAGTCTTCCACGTACCAATCGGTATATCGAGGCTCTTTCACATACCAACCAGGTATATCGAAGGCTCTTTCACGTACCTTAGGGTATATCGAAAGGCACTTCACGTACTTGGCATATATAGAAAGTTGTTTCACATACTCGGTAGTATATAGGAAGGTCTCGTGCCGTACGGTTGTGCATTAGACAACACCACTACATATTTGAGCTCCCGCGTACCTTGCATATATAGGGAGACACCATTAGGATTCCTGAAACCAACTGAGTTATCCATTTGGCCGTCTTGGCAGAGCAATACACCGAGAATAGCACTCAGGGAGATTACTATGCACGTGTTGTCCAGGTAGTCGGGTATTCAGGCAAGGGTACAGTCCCAATCCTCCTTGTCGTGTTTTACTGTTGGACCCTGAGGTATATAGCAAGTTGCGAAGCCTTGACAATCCTGTGAGGTTCCATACTTTTGAATCCATTCCTATCACATAATTTTTCTTGTGGCCTTAGTTTGTGTAGGTTTTTCTGGACTGCTTTTCTTTTGTTTAGATTACCCTAGGAGAAACTTTGTTTCAGTCACTCTGGCTGACTTTCCTTGGAGAAGGTCCTGCAGAATTTTGAACTTACCACCCAAATATCCCCTTAACCGGGAGGTAATTTCGAAGGTAAGAATGGACCAACACGCCACTGTTGTGTCACCTGAAGTAGAAAACCCTACTTTGAATATTGGAGCACCCATGTTCCCTCCAGATTCACCTGCCTCCAACCCCCCACAGGGTGAAGAGGCGCAAACTTCCACTTCACAAGACTCACCTCCCATTCTACCGGGAGATCCTGGATTGGTGGAATGGTTAAATCCACCGTAGGACAACCCTGTATCAGCTGCTGGTCCAGTTGCATCTTTTTGGACATCATCTCTAGGCCACCCAGTGGCTCATTTTGCCATTGCATCCCCACCCAGTTGGGCTACTCCTGACGACCCTCTAGCACCTTATCGTGAACAGTTAACTCGATTACGTGCTATGGGTGAGGAGTTTCGAAGAAAAAGTATTTTACGAAGGGTCCAAGACCCTACGTTACCTCCTTATCAGCCACTCCCAAGTCGTTATTTATCTTTTGACTCACCGGAATCACCTACCCAACACATGACCACTTCTAAATCTGGTCAACCCTCACTTCCTGCACATACACCCCTTAGACAGGAGACCAGTTCTATACCTCAAACGACTCAACCTGTTGAAGGACAATAGTACAACACACCGGTTACTACCACGGTTACATTACCCACTCCTCCCCCACCCCCAAACTCGTGGGGAGGATACTCTTTACCCCCTACCTTCCTTACGGGTAATGTTAATCCTACAGTAGATCATCAACAACCCATTTTGGGTCAACCTTTGATTAGTGGTCAACAAGTTGTTGCTGGGGGGCAACCCCCGTTTCCTCATCACAATACTGGTGGAGGAGTTCCCATCGGTCCTTCCGTTGGAAATTCCTTACTTGCTGGAAATTCCTTACTTGTTGGACCTTCCACCACGGGATTATCCCATGTTGGGGGACCATCCAATGTAATTCAACCACCATGGATTCAAGTGTATCCAGGTTATCTTAACCCTTTGTCGGGACAACTCAATCCCGGAAACGCACTCTATGGGATACCTTATCCTAGAAATCCATACAGTCTATGGGGGCAGCAAAATTTTTTACAACATGGACCCCCACCTACAGTCCCTCAAGTCCCACCACCCCCGTTTGGTCCACCCCCACCTCCCATCAGAGGCGGCGGGCCCACACACAATTCCGGAGGAGGCGGACCTCTACCTTCTGGCAGAGGACCATCTCATTCTGGAAATCATGGCCCACCCCCCCTGGCGATGGAAGAGGAGGCCCGCCCCCTTCATGCAAAGGCAGAGGGCCACCCCCCCCCAGTGGTGGCAGACCCCCACCTTATGGTGGAGGACCATCCCATCCCAGCGGTGGTGGTGGAGGACCATCCCATCCTAGCGGTGGTGGTGGAGGACCATCCCATCTTGGTGGAGGTGGCGGAGGAGGCCCTTACCCTTTCAGCGGCGGCGGTGGAGCACCACCTCCTCCCGGAAATCCATACACTCTATGGGGGCCGCAAAATGTTTTACAACATGGACCCCCACCTACAGTCCCTCAAGTCCCACCACCCCCATTTGGTCCGCCCCCACCTTCCATCGGAGGTGGCGGGCCCACACACAATTCCAAAGGAGGCGGACCTCTACCTTCTGGAGGAGCACCACCTCATTCTGGAAATCATGGCCCACCCCCCTGGCGGCAGAGGTGGAGGCCCGACCCCTTCAGGAGGAGGCGGAGGGCCACCCCCCCAGGTGGTGGCAAACCCCCACCTTATGGTGGAGGACCATCCCATCCCGGCAGTAGTGGTGGAGGACCATCCCATCCTGGTGGTGGTGGTGGAGGACCATCCCATCCTGGCGGTGGTGGTGGAGGACCATCCCATCCTGGTGGAGGTGGCGGAGGAGGCCCTTACCCTTCCAGCGGCAGCGGTGGAGCACCACCTCCTCCTGGTGGAGGTGGTGGCGGTCCACATTATCCTGGTGGAGGCGGTGGAGGTCCATCCTATCCCGATGGCGGCGGTGGACCCCCACCATTTGGAGGTGGCCCACCCCCTCCCAGCGATGGAGGCGTACCCCCACCTTATGGTAACGGACCACCGTATTATGGTAACGGACCACCTTATTATGGCGGCAGACCTATATTTGGTCTGGGCAACACACGCCCCTTATGGTCAGTTTCCTCCGGGGACACCCTACAACCAGTCGATGCAAGGTCCCACTGGTCCATACATGCCATATCAGTACTATCAATACCTGCAGTCAAACCAACAGCTGCCCTTTTTGGCTACGTTGGACTTACCCGACCTGTCTCGTCTGACCAACGACCCCATCTTCCACGGACATAATTGGCCACCCATTCTAGTGAAACTACCATTAGATATTCCCAAATTTGATGTCAAACCCGGTAAAGATCCACAAAATCATGTGATGACATACCATTTATGGTGTTCATCCAACTCCTTGATGGACGACTCGATCCGTATTAGGTTATTTCAACGGACTCTCACCAACCCAACTGCCAAGTGGTATATTGAACTACCACCCAATTCTTTTCCATATTTCTGCTCTCTTGCTATGTCTTTTTTGACCCACTTCCAGTTTCCCATTCGCTACGAGACTGGCACGGACTTATTGACCTCCCTTCGCTAGAGTACAGCCACTCATATTTCAGATCATATTCATGAATGGCGGCGAAGACGACGTCTTATTAAGGCTCATATTCCAAACCAACTCTTAGCTGACTGGTTCACAAAGTCACTTTTACCTGTCATAGCTCGAGACATAGCTATGGGAGGGGTCGTCATTGAGGAACAGGCCATTTCCCATGCCCATTACTTAGACTTGGTCTATGCTCAATCCGGCACATTGTATGAAATTGTTCATGATGCACCTCGCCCTATGTATGACCTTGCGAAACCACCAAAGGGACCACAGGCCGATGGCATCATTGGTTCCCTTACCTCCCATCCTTCTACTCAAACTGGTGGCTCGTCGAACACCCAAGTTTCTTCCCCATCACCACCACAGGCTGGCCACAGCACTACCAAGTCCACTACTCCTGCCTCCACCGAAGAGGTGAATTCCGTTCAATTAGCTCCATCTCATAAATCCAGTGGTAAGAAGAAGAAAAAAAGGGCAACCTAAGAAACCTTCTAATCAGCAAGAGACCAAGCCCACCCTTGACGACACCAAATAGAAGAGGAAGTTGAAGTATCCTTGTTTACTGTGTGGTGGAGACCATTTTTCAAAGGAATGTCCCCACCGAGACGAAGTGCAGAAGTTTCTCAAAGGAAACTCTACTATCGCAGTTCTCAACGATCCCTTCCCCACTCAGAACCAGCAACTAATCACACACACCTCTCCTTCCCAAGGGGAGGCATCCTCCACCACGCATGTTCTCATGATGCGTAGTGAGATCGTCAACTTGAACACATGTTCCCATTCATATGACTCTGTCCCTCAGAGGAAACCGGTTGGAAGTAATAATGAAAAAGCTTCCACTTTTATTCCTGACGTCACCGTACCACATGCTTCTCTCACCATTGAGAAGCCTTCTTTAGAGTCAGTGTTGCGTCCACCCAAGAGCACTATTCAAAGAGCTGTCTTCAATCCTAATGCTTGGGCAGATCAAAACTACAATGTCGTAGAGGACCTAGCACAAGCTCCTTGTGCTATGTCGACGCTAGAGGTCTTGCAGAACTGCCCTAACCAGCGCAAGACTCTCCTCGCTGCCATCGGCACAGTCGATTTGGATTCTTCTAATACCATCATGTTCCGACTAGAGTACTTTAAGCCGAGGCTTTCCCATCAGCTGGCATTTCAAGTTGCCACAAACATTGCTGGGTAGACAATCCATCGTACCGTCTTGGACGAAGGTGCCTCTACTTCGGTCATGTCGATTTCGTATTGGAGAGCCATTGGCTCCCTCGAGTTGAACCGTTCTCCCACCACCTTGAAAGCATTCGACGGACGTGGCTTTCAACCTCATGGGTTGTTACAAGCCTTAGCAGTCGAGTTGGGGGGTAAGACCACGACCATTAACGTGGAAGTAGTCACATCCCCTTTAGATTATAATCTCTTACTTGGTCGCAATTGGTTTTACGCCATGACTGCGATCGCATCATCTGTCTTCCGCATAGTACAATTCCCACACCAAAGCCAAATTGTTGCTGTCGACCAACTGGATTTATGTACACCTAACACCGCTACTCATCTAGGCAATAATGTTCCATTACTTGGACAATGTTCGCAACTATATGAGAGCGTGGGGGTCGGCCTCATAAAAGATTCATCTCTTATGGGCGTCTTTCCAACCTCGGATCCCCCTAATCATGTTGCCACGGTGAACATGATCTCCTCTGGGATTTCATCTGTCCCCAACTCTACTAATCAATGGCTTGTACTTGATGAAGCCACAATGCACCTGATTGGAGACACCATGCCTCCTTCACCCACTGAACTCACTTATGAGGCTATCCAGTCAGCACCAGAGGACCACCTAGACATGGCCTCTACCTCTTGTTCTCTACAGTGGACGTCATCCCTACCTAATCCTATGCTACGAACTTTTCATTATGACGAGTCCATCATGGAAATCATGAGTGTGAACGACCCTCCGTGGGAAGACCTTCACCATCGATCGTCTTTCCTTCCTCCGTTGGACTCTGTGGAGAACCACATTACCACCATCTTTACATCAGATGTCTACCCTTTCCCTCAGTACCCAATACTCACATGTCAAACGGACTCTGAAGGAAACTTGGAAAACATTGAACCTACCATTTTGGTAGACATATCGGTTACTCCCGGTGTAGTGGAACACATTCGTTTAGGCCAGAAGTGTTCCCCTGAAGAGATTTCAACGTTCACGGCCTTGTTCAAACAATTTCGAGACGTATTTGCTTGGACCTACGAGGAGATGCCCGGGATAGACCCCACTATTGTTTCGCACAAGATTCAAACCTATCCTGATGCTAAACCTGTCCGGAAAAAGTTGTGACCGGTACACCCTCGAAAGACCGCGACAATCAAGGTAGAAATTGAAAAGCTCTTGAAGGCGGGTTTCATCTACCCTGTCCCACTCACCGAATGGGTCTCAAACGTCGTCCCTATAGCTAAAAAATAGGGCAATATTTGTGGCTGTGTTGATTATCGGGACCTGAACAAAGCTTGTCCCAAGGACAACTACCCGACTCCCTTTATCGACCAGATCATTGACAATTGTGTTGGAAGTGTCATTTTCTCGTTCATGGATGGCTTTTCCGGTTACAACCAAATTGAGATCCACCTGGATGATTAACATAAGACAGCGTTCATTTATCCTTGGGGTATGTTTGCTTATCGCAAGCTCCCTTTTTGTCTTAAAAATGTTGGTGCCACATTGCAGCAGGCCATGTCGTACGCCTTTCATGATGTGAAGGACTTTGTGGAACCCTACTTAGACGATCTCCCTGCCCATTCACGGCAGCGTGAGTACCACATTGATCATCTGACGGTCGTATTCCTCAGATGCAGGCGGTATAACATCCGCCTGAACCCTCACAAGTGTATCTTCTATGTCGAGTCTGGATGCCTCCTCGGTTTTATCGTCTCGAAAGATGGGATCTGCATTGATCCCTTAAAGGTGGAAGCCATTGTTGCTCTCCCACCTCCCACGGACATTACGGAACTTCAAAGTTTTCAAGGGAAGGCAACTTACCTATGGCGTTTTGTCTGTAATTTCGCGCAAAAGACACAGGGTTACATGAGACTACTCAAGAAGGGTGTCCCGTTCATTTGGGACGATCAAGCGCAGCAATCCTTAGATAGTCTCAAACATGCCATTACGCACGCCCCTGTGCTCCAAATGCCCAATTACTACAAGGATTATATCCTTTATCTCGTTGCTTCTACCACCACGATCACCATGGTCTTGGTACAAGAGGACAACAATGCCTAGGAGCATGTGATGTACTACCTAAGTAAGGGTCTCATGGACTCCGAAACTCGTTATTCGCATGTTGAGAAGCTCGCTCTCACGACAGTAATTTCCATCCAAAGGTTCTGCCACTACATACTGCTCCGCACCACCACCATCATCGTCGACTCAAACCCCATGTACCACATTTTAACACGTCAAGTGCTTCGGGGCAAGTATTCATGTTGGATCATGATACTTCAGGAGTTTGATCTCCTCTTCGAGAAGGCCAACTCTAAGTAGTCGTTGGTGTTTGCTAAGCTCATTTGCGATCTTCCCCATGTTGATGTAGGATCTGAGCCCAATGATTCTCTTCCGGATGAATCATTGTTCCTTATCAGCATGTCTAACCCATGGTACGGGGATATTACCTTATATCTCTAGACCCAACGTTTCAACCCCCAATTGTCTCGTGACGATCGTCGTTGAATCCACTCCCATGCAAAGTACTACCTTATCATCAGTGATACCTTGTACCGTCGCGACATTGATTCTATTCTTCGACATTGTCTCACTCATGAGGAGGCTGAACACGTCTTGAATGACTGCCACTCTGGGGCTTGTGGCGGTCATCTCTCCGGGATGGCTACAGCCCAGAAGATACTGCACGCGGGATATTATTGGTCATCTATCTTCAAATATTGTATTGAGGTCGTTAAAAAATGTCCCCCATGCCAGCATTTTCAAATGAAAAAGCGCACCCACCCAGCCCCGTTACACCCGTTGTTGATTAGGTTGTCATTGATGCCAACAATGTCTGGTCATTGATGCCAACAGTTAAGTCTTGGTGCCCCTTGTGGAGCCCCTGAGGGTTAGTATTTGATTTGTGGTTGTCTGTGTTAGAGGAGACCTTTTGACTTTGTCCAAGCCCAAGCTTGAAGCCCTTGGAGGCCTTGGGACAATGCCAAAAGCCCTGGCTACCCATTAACTTGGTTGAGTGACCCCTAAGGTGTTTCTATGGTTCTCCAGTTGTTTTCCAGTACCACAACCTATGCCCTAATACCCTAGAAAGTGTCCTTGGTAGGTTGAAGAAGTGAAGAGTCCAAATGACCCATTCTGTGGTCATTTGTGTTTGAAATGAGGTCATGGTACCCTAGGAGAAGGTCTGGAAACCCCACAGGTGATGTCATGATGGATCTTGACCCTTGGAGGTCCTGTTGTATGGTCTTTGACATTTTGTAGAAGTCCTTGGACCCACACTTGGTGGAATTCTTGTATGGTATTTGACATGTGGAACCTATGAAGCCCTCTTGCCATGACCACGATGTCCTTGTACCCTTATCACTTGAGGGCATTTGTTGATGGATCTTGGGTACATATGATGGAGTAAAAACCGAGTGGTGTCAAACCCACCTAGTAATGTGGCATGAAGACCAAGAATAAATACACATTTGTTGATGACAATGTGAAAGCAAAAAATAAAATATCAATTGATTAAATAAATTTAAATATGGTCATCCCTCCAAAAGGTGTGAAGACATTCATTTCTAAAATTGAGGTGTATTCTTGATGTGCCCTAACTTACACAACGTATTACTAGCCCTTGACGTTGTACTTAGAAAGCATTCCCTTATGGTCTAACCCCAAATAAAAACAAGGATGTTGTACATCCATGAAGCCAAGGAGAGTAAAGGTATCAAAGCCTTAAAGCGTTGAATAAATAAAATTCAAATTCAAATAAAAACAAAATAATAAATTGTTTATTGTTACAAGTCGGCTCCACAAATGAGGTTTTTTGACAAAATAAAAATAAAATGAAATTTTATGACAGGTCGGCCTAGTGGAAAACTAGTATAAATAACCTATCCAAAATTCATTTTAAATACACAAAAATTTTCAGTGGAGCTCTGCAATTTCGTGGACTGAGGCCAAGTGACTGTTTTTCAGGTGAAGGAGCAATCTACAGCAACAGCTACTAAGGAAAATTTCGGGTGACAGCAAGAAAATTTCAGTGGACTGTTTAACACTAATCTTCTTCAAACCAGGTTCTTTCTCCTCCAAATTTCAGTAGTCTGCTATTTCAAAGGGTTCTCTTTCAAAATTCGGTATCTATCCAAGAATTTCGGTGGTCTGCTGCCCTTTAACAAGCTATTGAATGAGCAGACATTGGGCATGAGCAGAAATTGGGCATACAGTGATGATTTGGCAGAGATCATAGAGCAGAGGTTATCAGCAGCAGAAAGTACAGGGTTTGTTGTTTGACAGGTCCACAGGTTCATCAATCTTTTTCTTCAGGGTGGAAGGGTGGTGCTAGGGCTCACAATCTTGTGAGCTGAGCTGTTGTAGCAACTTGTCAGTTGTGGCTGATGAATCCTGGGGGTTGTAGCCCCTTCCAGTTGTAGCTGGAGAAGTTGTATTAAATTTGTAACCCCAGTTGTTGCTGGGTCAAATTTTATCATAAAAGGCTTCCGTGGTTTTACCCCCAGGACTTGGGTTTCCACGTAAAAATCTTGTGTACTGTGCATCTTGTTTTTTTTCATGATTGTTGATGATATGATGCTATGATTGGTGATTAGCAACTTGCTCTCGATTAAATTTTTTATAATTGGAAAATACTGATTCACCCCCCTCTCAGTATTTCAACAGTTATTGTCGTTGGCCCCTTCGCAAAATGGGGCATTGACTTCATGCATTGTAATCCTACCTCGGTCGGGGGACATGGTTACGTCATAGTAGCCATGGATTACTTTACAAAGTGGGCCGAGGCTATGCCTACATACACGGACGACGGCAAAACCGTCGCACTCTTCATGTTCAATCATGTTATCTCACAGTTCGAAGTCCCGCAAGCCATAGTCACTGACCATGGATCTCATTTTCAGAACCATATGGTCGATGAGCTCAGCGCCAGATTGGGTTTTCATCATGAAAACTCAACACCTTACTACCCACAGTCCAATGGACAAGTAGAGGGCATTAACAAGGTCTTGAAAACCATGATTCAACACATGGTGGGTACGCATAAGTCCAACTGGCACAACATGCTCTTTTCTGCACTATGGGCATACCGGACCTCCGTTAAGACTGCCACCTAATTCACACCATTCCAGTTAGTTTGTGGATTGGAGGTAGTCCTACCAATAGAGTGTGAAATTCCATCGCTCAAACTCGTAGTTGAACTTGTTTCGAACACCACTGACGAGGAAGAACGTTTCCTTTACCTCGCAAAGCTTGACGAGACCCACCATGATGCTGCTCTTGCCAACGAGGCACATAAGAAGTGCATCAAGGCACAGTACGATAGTTCAGTCCAACCCCGCTTCTTTAATGAAGGCGATTTGGTCCTCACGTACGACCAAAGGCACGATAAGCTGGGGGCAGGTAAGTTCGAGTCCATGTAGAACGGACCGTATATAGTGAAACGTGTTCTGGAAAAAGGAGCCTACGAACTAGAGGACTACGATGGGATATCTTTGGGTGAGCCCCGCAACGGGCTCTACCTAAAGAATTACTATTCCTAAGTCTTTCACGCATAGACATTTTGTCTATACTGTACATGGCGTGTGTGTTTTGTGTGGTGTGATGCTTTTGTTTTAGTGTGTTTAGGTCTTGTTTTGTTTCTTATACCATGTTCTGTCTGCATGTGCAGATGGAAACTTGCTATGGATTCGCGAACGTCACCAGCCGGCATACCCGTAACCTTGCTTCGGCAGCCTGGGTACTCCATTCTCCCACTGGCAATCTCATCAGCTCAGGATGGATGTGTCTAGGTTTCGCAACCAACAATGCTGCGGAATATCGGGCAGCCATTGGAACCCTAACCGATGCTCTTTCCTTGGGTATGGACCACGTTGTTATCTATTTGGATTCGCAACTGGTGGTATCTCATCTTAACTGGATCTACGCTATACGAAACCCTACTCTACTTTATCTCTACAAACGAGTCTGTCTCCTAGAAAGGTCCTTTGAATCTATTCAGTACCTAAACATTCCACGATATATGAACACAGTTTCCGACTCGATGGCCAACTTCATTTTGGTTTGGTACATTGCACACACATAACATTCATAAAATATAAAAGCATTCATAACATGTTAATCATCCATTGTATAAGCAAACACATAAACAAAATCACATAAATCATCCATACGACACATAATGTATAAATCCGCCAAAATGTCTATATATATATATAAGTCAAAATGGTAGTGCTGATACAAAATCTGAAGCATGCTAGCTTTCAGTAGGTCTCTACAAAATCTAAAACTCATGAGGTTTTAGTACATACATAAGTAGGACATGAGCCTAAGTCTCAGGTCGCCTAGCCCTAGATCCTAAAGCTCCCGGCAGCTGCCTGTGAAAGCAGACCACGACCCTCGCCACTTTGGCCATCAGCATACCAAAACAGTCAAATACCCCGACAGAGTACTTCTGGTAGCCTCGAGGTAGATCACGAACATCTGGCTCTGGGATATCTAGGATCAGCCTCTGGAGGTTCTCATAAACCTCCTCTACCTCCTCGGTAGCATCTCGCGCTGTGGCACCCATGACCGACACCTCTCCTCTCCTCGCGATGAGAGAGACCCCAAATGGTCGCGACGAACCCACATTTGCACACAACACCGAGTTATCAGCACTACTACAAAAAATCATAAAACATATAAAATGAAAAACACATAAAGTTGTTGTCATTACCTATGTCACCCCATTGTGCTCCCCAAAGGAGCACCAGGTCGGGATCACCTCTTAAGTCTGTCCTGCTGTAAGGGTATTCCTCAATCATGAGGAGCTGCCCCTCCAGCCAAGCGAAGAACCTGGTACCGTAACCTATGATGGGAGCCCCGCCACCATGGTAAGCCATCACCTCTGCCCATCGAGTCGTATGCGGATCTCTGGCATCCCAGTCATCTAAGTCCACCTGTGGATGCAGATGAGGTACCCGCTCCAGTAAGAAGGATATCACCACGGATCCATATCCAAACTGTTTCAGCGCCCCGCACCGACATTTGGTGAGCTAAATCTTGAGGTTAGCGAAGAGTCTAACTTTACGAAAAAGGACCGTTGGAGTCTTCTTTAGTTCTTTTCAGACTCTCTAAACATGAAATGATGCTGAGTTTACCTTCTATGGACTCATTAAAATTCAACATTGAAGGACCCGTCATGGGATGAACCCCTCCTTTCCCAGGTTCGGAAAATATTTGGGATCGGACTCATCTATGAGATGAGCTATACCAAGCATCTGGTTACCCTCATCAAGCTCATCAAAAACACATGAGGCACTCATCAGTCATGATGGGGAAAAAGGAAAGTCTTTGTATTACACCCTTACCAGTGGCAGTACTTAGTCGTTCTTGAACATGGCACTCATTTGCATACAGTACTTGGGTCATCCGTTTGTCCTCGAATTCGCCTACTTCCTGAGTTTTGTTACTCCTTTGAGTCATCCAAAGAATACTTCCACCATCAGTTGCATTAGGAGTTGGTGTCATACTCGTCATGTCAATACTGCCAAGTCATGCCATGCCCATGTTCAAGAACACACTCACCGCTCATCATTTGCAGTCAGTGTACCTTCCACCATGTCGGTCTACTCTGAGTCAGTCTTGCATGTTACTGTACCATCCAATCTACTCCAAACATCTGTTATCAAGTTTTGTGTCGATGATGAGGGATTCATCATAGCCCTCCTTCGACGGGTTCATCCTCGTCGACTCCAAATCATCATCTGAGGATTGAACTTAGAAACCAATCAAGTACCTTGGGCCTGCATGCCTCAATGGCAGGTTACCTCGCTTTCGACATGAGTTTACATCATTGACTCTTGATTGAAATATTTCATCAAGCATTCGACTTCAACTCATTCATTCACGCTTGATGATATGTACTGTGATACCTTGGGGATCATTGACATTAATGGTGATTTCCCTCGCGCTTGTTAACGGTATACATCATTGACCGATAATCAAGTGGTTTCTACCATGTTCGACGTCAAGACATTTGTAATCACATGGATAGATTTGTAGCATTGCGGGTTCGGCTTGAAGACCCTAGGATTCATGTTTTACCCAGGTTGCGATGGAGATTGTTTTGAGTCATATTACACGGATCCACTTTTGTATTGGTCGAGGCTGTGTTATCATCTCATCATGGATCTATGCTTGTGTCTAGTAGCCATGATTCTGTTCAGTCGGTCATTACTACCATGGATCTGCAATGTATTGGTCAGTAGCCATGTTGTGAGTCATACGAGACTGTGTTCTCAGAGTCAATTGTACTGCAGCAGCGTCCTCCATCCGACGAGTCCTTGCCATTTCCTTCTGTCAAATCATTTCACCTGTCAAGTTCCAACATCTTCATGCTTTGGGGGGCATTCTGTTATACCTAAATATTCCCATCATAATGCTCAGTGTAAACATCCATGAAGTTCCTTTGACTAAGTTATCAACTTGGAAGAGATATTGACCTATTTCTATTGGGTTTAGTGAGGTCGTCGCATGTCACCGTTGTGCAACTTGCGACGTCGCAGGTCACCCTCATGCAGCCTGCGACGATGTCAGTTAAATGGATAAAAGGGCATATTCGAGCTCATTCTCGAAGGTGTGTGATGTGGATCTCTATCCCTATCCTATAGGGGAGCTGGCATTCGGTTCCCTAGCCCTTTGGGAGGATCCCTTAACCCTCTCCTACTATATCTCAACCTACCCTATCCTCTTAGTCCTATATATATGAGGCTCATTCCCATTCCAAAGGGAGGAAGTCTATAGCACTTGCATGCTAGTGAAATTAGCTTCGGAGATCTCTACTCGTCTCTTGGGAGACCTATACTTCCTTTGGAGGCTTTGGCATTTACGTATTGGACGAGGATTGCGACGTTAAGCTTTGGTTGTAATCATCACTCTTTATGCTTCCCTTCTTTAATACAGTAATATAAATGCTTTCCACCAAACGTTGTTATGTTAATGATGTTTTGTGTAGTTTACCTGCTTAACTGTTTACTTAGATCTGTTACTGTTTAGATGCATTTTACTTGCTTGTATTGTTCTGTGTGACTTGACAAGTTTTGCAGCTGAGATATGAAGACCGTGGAGCTTGGAACAACATCAAAGAGAAAGATCTACAAGCTAGAGGTAAGACATCTGATCGCTTGATCTTTAACTCGATCTAGGAAAGTTGTTTCATATTCTGTCTCACTTGTTCTAGACTTACGTTGAGCTAGGGAGATCATGCCTTAAGTCCACTTTTGGTAGATTGTCGGCTAACACCAGAATGCCAACAAGCAGCACTAAAAGGAAAAAGACCCTCTAAAAAGGTGAAATAGCAAGCAAAGTTCCTAATTAGGAGTTGGAGACCTCGACAAATCGTATCCTTCGCAAGGTGATGAAATCCAAGTCGAACAATACGAAATGAGAGACTGAGGTGGAAAGATATCCCTCTACCGAAAGGGATCCTGGGTAAAAGAGCCCTAGAAGAAAAGTTACTAATATACCTCGTTCATGACACATCGAAGAAGGCTAACTGGCACTTCTGTCTTTGAGCCCCTGTATCACATATACAGTAGAGTACAAGGAAGACAATGGATAGATAGCCTTAGGAGCTAAGTGGAGTGCAGCATTCCACAAAGTCCATCCGGAATCAATCATCGCGGCTTACCCCCGAAAAAATGGGAGGCCCCTCCACAAACTGGCCGATGACCATGTCAATAAGTACTAGAGGATTTTAGTACCCTAGAGGACAACAACTATGTCTCAGATGAAAATGACAAGGGGGAATTATTTAGATTCCTATCCCCGGTGTCCTACCTAACTACCAAATTATTTTTATCCTCAAATGAGGTTAAGGTGTGTTTAGTTAGGGAGATGAATTTTAATGGTTGTTGTATTACTCAATCAGGTAATGGAAGTGCAAATCGTGGTGTGATGACTGACTCAAACCATGCAAATTAGCATGAATCAAAATAAGCATTTCCTTTCAATGAATACTAGCTAAGGTAAGGAGAGAGTTCTTTCAAACTATAACTACTCTTTCAAATTAAATGAATCCAACAATAACTTTCTTCTACTTATAATCAGTAAAATGCATGACATTGTTTAAACCTTAGCAAGCCTAAGCATGACTTTGTGATATTGTGCATAGTCACCAAAAGATGAAAACCTCAAGAATTGCAGGCATTCAGTGTAGAGTCTACGTAGGTGTATCAATTGAGTTTTTTAGTCTACATGTTGAGTCAATAAGTGTCATCATGATAGAAGTTCCTGATCAGAATTTAGAAATGACAGAGTTTTAATGTTGAAATTAGAGTGAAATCTAGTCCACTTGGCTTTGTGAGCATGACTTTGTTGTGATCTTGATGCATATATGGCATGGTTGATGTTCTTGTATCTGGAGATTGATATGTAATTTAAGGAAAAAGAGTTAGTAATATGTATGCGCATCCATGTGTATATGAATATGTATGCGCAACGTGTATAGTATCCTCAACGTTTGAAGACAATACTTTTGTAAGATATAGTATACAACAAAACTAAGTACAACTTTTTCTCAACTTGAAAAAAAACAAGACTGTTTCTCCATCGCTTTCTTTGTCTCAATTGATGTAATTGAATTTGAGGAGAAAGGTTCTATTCTTGGATGAGAGGCCACTATATTTTTGTGAAGATAGAGATATAGTGCACGTAGGAAAAATAATCAATCACTAATGAATGTGTGATAGTAATACAAAGACTCAGAAGTTGTATATTTAGACAAAACTTAAGAGGTAGGGGCACTTTCCCCATGAGGGGCTTAAGCCTTATAGACCCAATATCAATGGGGACTACTATGGCATCTTAGATAATAACTTTTTGATGGTAGGAATATAGTGAATTCACTTGTGTTGTATGAATATAATATTTGCAGTGATTTTCCCTCTCTTTGGTTTCTTATTTGTGTGGGTACTACCTCATTATCCTAGCCTAGATTCAAAGATGTGGTAAAAAAATAAACCAACATCTCCATCTGATTTGAATCCTTCTATATATGCTCAGTGCACATACAATGGATAAGGTGGAAGAGGTTTCATATTTGGAAGTGTCTTCCTATGAAATCAAATATATTTACTCTAATTACAAAAAAGCAGCAATCATATGTAGGTTTAATGGTTTTGACCTCCTTCTAAAATTTTGTATGCGTGGATTCATACAAATCAACTCTAAAGCATTTTTTATTGTTCTTTTCTACAAACATGATGTATATCAGAAAGTGATGGAGGAAGGACCTTAGTTTTTGGTGGCAACTAAACTGGATCTTGGCAGATGGGTTCGTGAAAAATACTAGGAGAATCTTTTGAATTACCTAGAGCAATCTATGACTATTTATAAAGACAGTTGTGGGACAGACCTTGATAAGTTAGATCATTTCTTGTAGAAATACTAAAACATTGTAATTTAGATCCTGGAAATGATAATAGCATGTTGTCCCTAACATCTCATGTTTTGGCTCTAATTTTACACGAACACAATGTCCTCAAATTAATTGATGCCACATTTAACACCAAACAGGACTGTTAGGAGGTGATGACTGTCATTGACAAACAACTTGACCACAGATTCAATCTCCCATAGAGTTGACTGATTTTGCTGAGTTTGACTGTGCTTTGACTAATTTTGACCTTCCTTAGACAACGTTGATTTCATGTTTGAAGGCACAACAAAAAATCAACCATGCTTAAAGCGACAATGTGGGCTTTCAAAATTTGTAAATTAGGTTTTGTTGGATACTAAAGTTTTTGTACCTTATCCTATGACTGAAATGGCTTGACATTTAGAGGGACAACTTACCTTTTTCTATCTTTGGCATATGCACCCTAACTGCATATGCTACTACTATAACTGAGATGTCATAATTTGGTTATTGCATTGCATCCTCAAACAAAGTGGAATTGGACTGTCACTCCCAAATTCTAAGAAAATATAAGTATAATGTAGATGACAACAAAAAAAGGTTGAAGAAGAATCTATGTTAGATGCATATTGTCCATCCAAATACACTTGAAAAGCACTTCAGACCTAGATTCTACCTAATAGTATGTTGAAACCAACTTGTTCAACTGTTCAGCCTTGTGCATTTGTTCAGAGAATTGTAATTTGGTTGACTAAGACAGTACTATCATACATGATTTGGTTGGATTTCTAAAAATATATGCTTTTATAGTTTTTTGGTAATGTTTAAATATTTGCATTGATTCAGATATAATTATAAGCATTGAAAGCTTATATTCTAATCCTTGGAGTTGGTGGATAGTTGCAATATTCTTTCCTTTGGCCTTGACTTCAAGCATTTTAGAATTGCTTAAATCAAGGGTCCTCTCTTTCTTTCCATCAATTGAAGGGGATATATATTTTCCATTTTTTCCCTATCCTTTTCCCATTCTATGATAAGTATGATATTTTAGATAACCTATAAACTTGAGATTGCTCTGTCAAATGCCAATTTTAACAATAACGACAATGGAGTAAGGATTCATTGGTAGGAGAAGGGAGGATCAAGTATAAGGTCCCTATGATGTCACTACTAAATGGCCTAAGTACATTGTTACTATGTTTTTTCAATAATGAATATTGAGCACCCCATTTGAATCTGGTTTTTCCTTGAAGGGGTTTTCCAAGGAGAAGCTTCAAATTGAAACTGAAAGGAGATGTAGCCTAAATGTATTGTTTTATCACTTTATGAATTGCTCAGGGGTTCTTACTTGGGGCATCAAAGAGAAATAACAATTAGTGCGAGGTTCAATAGTATGAGGGGGGGCACGAGGTTGGAATCGAGGAAGCGAGGGAGGCATTTACATAGGAATAGATTCATTGAAATTGGTTCCAATATGATATGATATTTTTCTATTTTTATTTTCTTTTTAATGGGAGAAGCTAGCTCTGCAAATTTTATGTAAATATTATAACCAAGTTTATCTTTCCCAAGAAAGACTATATAGTTTGTCGATTTGGAAATCTATTAAATAAGTATACTCGTGTCTATTTCCATTCCCTTTTTAGAAACCATATGTCATCTTTCCCTCTTCCACACTAAATTTACACTTCTTAGGGTTCAATGAGTGTTCAGTGAAGGTTTTAAAATGGATGGTAGGCAGCTTAAGATCCCTCCAGCAGCTTTATTACCTTCCCCCCCAGTTCATTGAAATTCATCGAAAATGGCTCATGGAGATGAAAACAAATTTAAAAAACCCTAAATTGCTTGAATGAAGAAATATTTGCTTCAATGAGAAACAATTTTGGGCTCATTACTCACTGATTTTGGATGCATTGGCTCCTCTTAGTGTTGTCGAGAAATATCAGTGTTGTTGAGTCTCCCCTAGTCGACTGCAGATCCAACTCCTCTCTTCCCCTAATTGCTCGATAGGTTCCTATCTCAATATCAGCTCCTCCCTCCAACCATGTTACTCTGCTCGCAAGTTGAATGGAAGTGTAGCTCACTCTCAGCTCCTCCCTCTGACTAGGTTTCTCTTCTCACGGGTTGAATGGAAGTCAAGTGTAGGAGGGTTCCGGATGAAATGTAGCTCAATCTCACCTCCTCCCTCTGATTAGGTTTCTCTGCTCATGGATAGATTACTCTGCTCAGGATTTGAATGGAAGTCAAGCGCAAGAGGTTCAAGATGAAATGTAGCTCAATCTCAGCTTCTCCCTCCGACTAGGTTGCTCTGATCACGGGTAGGTTGTTATGTGCATGGGTTGAACTGAAGTCAAGTGCCGGAGGGTTCAAGATGAAATGAATTCATTCTTTGGCGCAGGAGGTCTAAGGGTAAGTTTTATTTTTTTATGTATTAACATGTTATGTATTAATTTTTATTTGTAAATGTATTATATTCTCAAAGGATTGTTATAACAATCCTTTGAGAATATAATACATTTACAAATAAAAAAATAATACATAAAAAATTTAAAAAAATTAAAAAAACTTACCTTTGGACCTCCCGCGCCAAAGAATTAGGTGGTTTTGGACCAGTCCATGAATGTGTGCTCATGTATTTTCAACTTTTAATACCCTATATGTATTTTTTTATTGCCATGTCAACTTTTCCTTAAAAGAGACAAATCAAAAGACAAAAATAAACTAAAACCTTGACTTAAAATACATAGTGTATATACATATGGGTTGATGTGCCTTTACATAAACATTACAAACATATTTGAAAACTACATCATCCAAATTAGATAGATTTGGCCCTTGAAAAATATTAAGAAAGCACAATATTTATGAACAATGTAGTTTGATCACTTCCTAGTAATCCTAATTAAACATATTAGAACAATTAACTTCCTAAATCAAATAGCTTATATGATGTGCTTTTCATTCACAACAATATTTATTCTACATTTATATTTTTGATGAATGAAAGAGTGACAAACATAGATCAACTCAATGATGTGTAAGTCAAATTTATGACACATGTATCACTTGTGTACATGAAGAAAAACATAAAAGACTAAGTATATATGATGAAGTTGATTTTAATCAACATCTTAATTTTAATATTCTTAAATTCATATACCAAGCTAAACACTCATGGGCATACATGAATGGATGAATATGAGAAATCCATGGTTCATGGGGCCATAAAATTGCATTAATGAACACTAAATACCTCATCTCACTTTAATTATAAACCTAGAGTTCCTACAAACATATGATGTATATATGCAACTTAATAGGTCTAATTTGAATTAATTTCTTGAAAAGTGTATTAAAAAAAAGTCAAGTTTGGGAAGTCATTACCCTGACTCTTCACACAAATAAGCTCATGATCTTCACTCTAACTCCCTTATCAACGTGCAAGGGTAGACACAGGTATTAGGATCATTGTTCTTAGATTGAAGTGCTAGGTTAATACATTGATGAAAGTAGGACCCTAAGGCTCCCATTAGATCATTCATTTCTTACAACCTTGAGTAACCATAGGTATTCCATCAAACAAGCTTCAAAATATTGGACATCATAAAGTAAATTATGGAAAAAAAACTTATAATGACAATGATTATTATGACGATGATTATGATGACAATGTTGATAATGATGATGATGATGATGAAGATAATGGTGTTGATGATGATGATTTTTATCTCCAAATCTGCAACATCCTTGTTCTAACACAACACTTCAACATTTTTTAACTAGTGACCACTACAGGTCATTACCAAAGGAAATATCCACCCAATAACATTCACACTAGCCACTTATTTATGCACTATAGTGTCATTGTCAAACCAACTACACCTCTTCTTGCAGTGCCACCTAATTTAGAATTATGGGCCATGTATCATAGTAATCTTTATCCCCCCGAGACAATCATAACTAGGAGGAAAGTAGGGAAGCTTTAGAGATAAAATCAGAGGAACTAATAAGAACATGAGTCCCCACTCATTCAAAAAGCCCCTATCACCTCATAACAATGCAATCCATAAGAATTCAAGTAAAGTTTGTTACAACAATTGCATCTTTCAACCCTCTAGTTGCATGCATTACATCACTTATCAGTTCTTTCAACCTTCAAGCTATGTGCATCTTCATTATTTATATTTTTTCAGTATTTCAAGCTAAGTGTGCTTAGTTTATTATTTCTCTTAGTTATGTAGGTAATTTAAGTGGACACTTTGTAAAACTTATAAAAGGGATTTTGTTAGATGGATAAAGATAATAAATTTCAAATTTGTTTTGGTCTCTTTGAATTCTAGGTTTTACTATTTATTTCTAGGTTTCACCTTTTGAATTCTAGGTTTTACTATTTATTTCTAGGTTTCACCTTTTATCAGTTAGAGTGATTCCCTCTATTTTCCTATATTAATATGTTAGGAACCTTGTGACTTTCAATCATTATGGTAAGGCATAATCATTTGATTACATTCACATCCAAGTGAAAGTAATCATAGTTGTCCCTTCTAACCTAGAATTTATTGAGGTCGTTAGTCATGTGACTAAGTTATCTCTACACATGTCAATTGGAGCTCTCTTGCAACACTAAGTGACAAATTGGGGAAATTTGGTGAATCATTTCCCCTCCTAAATAGCCCAACCATCATTCTCCTTTTTGGATAGGTATCATAGATGATGAAGATGATGATGATGAAATGTCACAAACATAAATAAAATAATAAATAAATATAAACTAACAATTAATTAATAATTATTATTATTATAATTATTCTAAGAGGACACGACTCCTCTCAAAAGGTGCCTAACAATATATAAAAGAGGCCCTCAATGCAATATTATTCATGACAATTCAATTATTATACAATATGTATTATTTACCAGTATAGATCCAAATCCTAGCCTCTATCAATCGCCGAGAAGGATCAAATCTCCCGAGGTGCAAACGTCTCCTCGAATAGCTCCTTGAGTGCAATACCTGAGCCACCTAATCCTAAGCTCTAAAGTCTCTAGTTTAAGTCTCATATTTACTTTTTACTTTGTATTATTCTTTTTTGTTTATGGTCGACATAATATTTATTACTTTATACTTTGTATTATTTTTTTTGTTTACTTTGTATTATTTTGTTACTCGACAAACATTCTAAAGTCTCATTTTTACTTTTTACTTTGTATTAAAAGTAAAAAGTAAAGTCTCTAGTTTAAGTCTCATATTTACCTTTTACTTTGTATTATTCTTTTTTGTTTATGACCGACATAATATTTACCACCTAATCCTAAGCTCTAAAGTCTCTAGTTTAAGTCTCGCATATTTACTTTTTACTTTGTATTATTCTTTTTTGTTTATGGCTGACATAATATTTATTACTTTTTACTTTGTATTATTCTTTTTTGTTTACTTTATATTATTTTGTTACTCGACAAACACTTGGCAAACACTAGACAAACACACACATGTTACAAGATCTCCCTCATACTAGGTTGTAGAGCGCCTCTTGGCGCAATGAAGATGAAGATGTCTTCTTTATCCGGATACGGATTCTCCATAACACACAAATTCGGTGTTACATTGGTATCAGAGCCCCTTCTTGGGCATTTCGTTGATTTGGCTTTTGGCCAAATAATTTGAGAGTTTCTCCAAATTAGGTCTTTGACCTAAAGAAAATAAAAAGAAAAAGAAAAGAAGATAGTGAGAAAAGAAGTAAAAAAAGATTAAAAAAATAAGAAGAGAAAACAAGTAAGAACAAGAAGTAAGAATAACATTCATGAAACCACACATGGTTTTATGAAAGTGCACATGGTTTTTTGAGCCCTTGGTTTTATAAAACCAAGTCTTAGTTTTATCACGAAACCAACTCACACCCTTAGTTGGATATTATTAAAAAAAAACTTATAATAAAAATACATATAATAATATTATTATTTACAAATAATAATAATAATAATAATATTGTTTTTATTACTTATTATTATCTTGATTTCATTAATAATAAATTATTATTATTATTATTATTAATTAATCAAGCTCCACATAAATCACTGGGAAAACTTTTACGTTGGCCATGAGGTCAAAATGGGAAGAATTGGATATGCTTTTGGATGAGAAAAGGAAAAAGATGGACAAGATGTTTGATCGTATGGAACAATTAATGGTAAAAGCTACTCAAAAAGCTATTAGCAACGCTTCAATAAATTGATCCAACAAGGGAGATCAAAGGCTTCTCAAGATAGGGACTCAGAACCTAAATCTATATCTGACGTTCAAAGCCCTAGAGAAAAACCAGATAAAGAACATAAAAATGACGAAAATGAGGAAGATATAGAAAATCATTATGGAAACCAAGATGAGATTAATAATATTAATCAAGATAATAAAAAAGACAAGGATACAAAATATCCTAGTGATGATGAAAATAACAATGATATATATGATAAATATGGAGATGATATTGACCAAGTTTGTGAGAAGAGCCAAGCCAGTGTTGTTGACAATAACGATGATCAATGCAATGATAAGGGATCGATCCCACAGTGTGCAAAAGAAATCAAATGTTTCAGATTTAAACTATACCTTGACTATCCTCTCACCTCAAAAGAACATCAGTGAGAACAACTATAAGATTAATTAGAGACAAGTAAGATTGGCATCAAGTCTGTCAAGTATCTCCAGTTGACGACAAGAAGAGTTAAGATCTATAACCAAGCAAGCGGTAAAAGCGTAAACGAAACTTCACCAAATATATATTTAATGCATATTCCAAAACAAAAGAAACAAAAGGAAGTAATGGTCGTAATCAAACTTGCATGTCTCAAGTCATCAGTTCGACATAGAGCCAGAATATTAAAAAAACGGCATCAACAAATTAAGCTTTAAGGACAAAGCTTCCCTTATAAGGGGAAGGCAATGTCACAAACATAAATAAAATAATAAATAAATATAAACTAACAATCAATTAATAATAATTATAATTATAATTATTCTAAGAGGACACGACTCCTCTCAAAAGGTGCCTAACAATATATAAAAGATGCCCTCAATGTAATATTATTCATCACAATTCAATTATTATACAATATGTATTATTTATGAAGATGAAGATATCTTCTTTATCCGGATACGAATTCTCCATAACACACGGATTCGGTGTTACACTACGCATATTTTCATGCTTTCCATGACTATGGTAAGGAACCTTCAATGATTGTGCAATCACTTCCCCAAGCGTTGTACCTTTAATTTAAACTCTTTGTTCACCTTTATAAATGTTTGCATCTTCGAGATTTACATTGCGAGTGGCTTTATCCATGGGGAGTATATTGTATCCCTCCATAAGTTTTCGAAAATTGCACTAATACCGTATGATCTAAAATTGTATAACTTATGGATGATGCAATTCTTTACAAAAGATTTTCCTCGCTTTTGTTTGGTTCAATGTTCAATCGTTTAAGATTCATTGTACACATGTTGAATTCTAATGTTTGTTACAACTATGTTGCAACCAACATATTTAATCATAATGTTTCCATGCATGCTCCATTATCAAGTATGCATGTTGCTACAACTATCAAAGTGTACATGTCGACTATGTGCATGCTTCCACGAATGAAGCATACATACACTACAATTGCTTTTTTTTTCAATGGAACACATCATGGGAAAACCTCAGGTACTTCCCCTCAGTTCGAGGATGGTACCCAAGGTAAACCACCGACCCTGATTATGGGGTTGAACCCGGTGGGGACATCAAGTGAGGCCTTGCATAGCCACCCAAGGATTTGACCTCGAGACCTTTTGATTGCGATTATAGCACTCAACCACTTGAGCTAACCCACCGGAATACATACACTACAATTGTTATGTTGTATGTTGTAAGTTTATTGTGTACAACATTGTTTCTTGTACATGTAGTAATGTTTTGTTGTTCAAATGAAGTGACCACTATATTCAAAAAATGCTTATCATCCTATTGTGCTTGGATGCCTAATTGGGTATACATTTTCAAAGAGTGGTAATGAAGAATGACTACCAATGTATGATCTTCATAAAAAACATTATTACAACTAGGTACAAATATTTTCCTTCGGAAGAAAGCAATGCCAAGAAAAAATATAATGTCAAGAGACTTTGCATTTAATTAAATATCAAGTTACAAATCGTTACAAAGGTATGGTTCTCCTAGATAAATAGAAGCAACAATTCCCAAGCCGTGGAATATAATACACTTCTCTACAACTCCACTCTCGTGTATTCGAGGTTTGGTATTACTCATTTAGGGAGCATATCCATCACTATCTAATACTAATTGACTATGGAGTAGAATATCCATTATTATATGATATTATTTAACTATGGTATAGAACCAGGGTTTCTCTATGTGGAAAATATGGCTTTAGATGGTATCCTTCCTAATCTCTATTACAACAAGAGGTTGTGGAACTCATTTTAGTTATGCGACAACAGGGGATGCAGAACCTATATTGATTCCCTTTATTTTTCTCTACATCTCCCAAGAAGCCTTGATTGTTTAGGTCAAGAAGTTTTTTTTTTTTTGAACAGAAACAGTTGTTTGTATTTATATGAAAAAAGAGTATGCAGCCTCACCTAACATCCTTGAATTGCATCTGATGGCTACATAGAGAAATTATTGTATAGTACTATAACACCCCAAAATTACTTAAGACTAGTTAAGTATTATTAAACCTAGTTTAGCCATTAAGGAAATATTAATAAAGCGTATATTATCTAAATTGATAAATAAGAAAAAAAATTATAAAAAAGAGGAATTAACAAATAAAACTTAATTAAGATAAATAAATATGATTAGAAAAAGTGATGTGCATGAAGGCCATTTGGTGTCGATACATAAATAACTCTAAATTACTTAATTATTGGAAATACCTAGATAAATCTAGGAATGTGTTGGCCCTCCCAACAACTATTGGAATTCTTAATGATACTGAGAGGGGAGTGAATTAGTATCATGCGTAGATTAAGAAATTTTCACTTTTAAACTATGCAACAATTTTTATTTAAAACCACATCAATAAAAACATGTTATGTGCATAATGTTTGAAGAAACTTTTATATACATGTATATAAAATGAAATTACATAGAAAGATGGGGGACACCAATCTCCACTGATGTAAGCACCAACTCACTCAGACACCCATCTGATTGGGACAACAATCCCACTGACAAGCACCAACGTGTAGACTACAGGTTTCAACTGGCGTGGACACCAATCCTTCGCTCAAGCACCGACTTGTTGAATTAGGATCCAACTTGTGAGGACACCAATCCTCTACGCAAGCACCAACTCGCGGTGTTCAGGAACCAACCTGAGTGGAGACTACAATATCCTTTCCTTGCCCCATCCAACTGCCCTGAGATATATATGTTGCTATACTTTTGACACACTGACTTTAGATCTGCACGCACTATGTTCTGTGCTCTACTTTACTGACTTCTAGTCACTGCTTTTCTTATACTATATCATGCTACAATTCTGATATGATTTACTGCTTTGAACCTGCGCACATCTTTGATCTACTTACTGTTACGGTTTTGTACTTTGTTCTGATCATTCCCTGCACAATCAGATATGCACATTTACTGCACACTTGAATGTGAACACTTTGCACGAACGATACTTACTCATTAAACCCCATAAATTCATCTTCTACATAAAATCAACACATCTATTCAGAGCTCCATACTTACTTGGATGGATGATCGAATTGATTGATTACTTCCTTTATTTATACGAGTGTTGAGTCACTTCTTGTACTCCTCCTTGTTTTATGGCATAGCGGCCCTCACATGATGGAAAAAGTCTCATTTGCCTTAACGTAGCCGACTTGACTGACTCATTGTGATGTCGGAAATCCCACTTGCTTTGACATCAATGACAACTTTTCAACAACAACTTCCCTTAATAAAGAGGCCCCCACTCATAATTTTGTAAATATTTAGTTTTTTTGTTTTCTTTGCTTGATTTGTTAGGAGATTTCATGGGTCTCTTTCTTTGGTCTTTCACTTTTTGCATTGCTTGTTCTTTGGCTTTCATTTCATGATGATTTGGTGATTTGACTTCTTTGTGTCGATAGGGTCTTATGGCTTCTTGCAGGAAATTTTGGTTTTCACTTCATCAATTTAAGGAATTTTTGGGTACTTTGGTGGATCACAATAAATTAACTAAAAGCTCAATTTTAAATTTTGTATTTACGTCTTGTAAGAGCCTATTTAAAAGAATGGGAATGAGCTAGCAGTTTTGATTATGAATGATTTATCAAACATCTACAAGCTTTGAACTTTTATCTAAAATTTTGTCTTTTTATATTGTTTTTATAAGTTTTGACAACATTTAAATAATTCACTAAAGGCTTCATTATAAACAATTTTATTGCACTTTTAAAGAACATGTAAGGGAACAAAGTATCTATTTTTTTTCTTAAAATCCTATACTTTGTTTCATATTTGTATTCATTCGTGATAAATCAAAGAAAAATAATAAATAATAGTAATAGAAGTCCGGGAAATTTTTAGGGGCGAAATTTAGTTAATTGACTATTTTTTGGCCTTTTTTTCAAAAAATAAATTCGCTATTTGGTCATTTTTAGTCTCTAATATCACCTATATTTACATAAAATATGTTTTTTTTATCATAATATTCGCCAAAATTTACAAGTTTCAGTAGTAAATTGTATGTTTCATATTTAATATTTGCCTACCAATCTATATATGTTTTTTCGAATCCAAAATAATTGCCTAGAATACTACACTTAAAAGTATACTTTTATTGCAGATTCAATGGATTTTGGCCAAAAACAAAGGATCTCCTCGAGTGGATTGCTTCAAACTGGCCCGAGGATGTTCAAATTTTACTTTGCTCTAAAGGTTTCTTTTTAGTGATTTTTCCCTCTCGTGAAGACCTTCTTGCAGTTACTAGCAAGGGGCCTTGGTTTTGGGGAACTATAGGGCTCTTCATAACCCCCTGGTTCCCTGAGTTTGATCCTTTAACAATGGTAGTGACGAAGGTGCCCATCTAGGTACGTCTTCCAAACTTACCAATCCATTTATGGACTCAATCGGTCTTCGAAGGGATAGGTAATACTCTGGGTTGCTTCTTGTCCTTCGATGACACACGCTCTGCACTGGGTCTTTTCACCTTTGCACGCATTTGTGCCACCATTGACATCAGTTCAGGCCTTCCCGACAAGATAAACCTAAAAATAGGCAGCTCCATCTGGACTCAATATTTGGATTACGAAAACACAGCCTTCAGGTGTCGGATTTGTCGACACACGGGACACCTACTTAATGCTTGCCTGCAAAGAAAGCCCCGCCAACAAAGGACAATGAAGGCACATAGAGCCAAAAGCTGGAAACACAAGTCATCCTCGTTTGAAGAAGACAATCAAGGTGACCAGCTTGAGAAAGATATGCCCCCAGCAAAGCAGGAACAGAGATCCACTCCACCTCCGCCTGAGGTGCACATGCCTCTTCAAGAAGATGAAAGCACGAAAAACGGCCCTCCTCAAGGGCAAAAAAAATTTCATGAATCTTCCTCTTCAGACTCTGATAAGGAACTCCATGATTCCATTAATGCGCTGCAACTGGCCTTAGTGCCCCCAGCTTCAGGGGGTTGGATACAAGTCAAGGAAAAACAAGGAAAAAAAGGAAAGACTTGAGAATCAGCCCATTTCAGGGCTTTGATTTTCTTCTTTGTAATATCCTATTCATAGCTTTTTTCTGCTACTTTCTGCTAGAACTCTCTATGGGATCTGGCATCAGTCTTTAGTTGTGCCAATTTTTGTAACACTATGTATAATTTGCCTGTTGGAATAGAAGGATTTTGATTCTCTTACTTACAAAAAAAAATATACTTTTATAATCCTTAAAAAATACCCTGGTAGAAGTTATACATATGAAATTAAATTTATATTTTAAAAGATTATTTACATCTTAAAAGATAATTAATAACTTTATTTTATTATTTTGACATTTGAATTGGTATTTTAAGATTTTATATTCAATAATCTTTTTTACCATTAAGTTACCCAAATTTATCTTAATACAAAATGGGTACAAACTATCTAAACAATGTATTGCTTGCATGCATTTTGAGAAATTAAAAACATTTTTAATTTATGATTTTCCTCCTAAACCTTGTTTTATTGGATTAAACAAATCTATATTTTTCTTAAAATCCTATACTTCGTTTCATATTTATATTCATTCGTGATAAATCAAAGAAAAATAATAAATAATAGTAAATGAATTTATACATATGAAATTAAATTTATATTTTAAAAGATAATTTACATCTTAAAAAATAATTAATAACTTTATTTTATTATTTTGACATTTGAATTGGTATTTTAAGATTTTATATTCAATAATCTTTTTTACCATTAAGTTGCCCAAATTTATCTTAATGCAAAATGGGTCCAGACTATCTAAACACTGTATTGCTTGCATTTTGAGAAATTAAAAACATTTTTAATTTATGATATTCTCCTGAACCTTGCTTTATTGGATTAAACAAATCTAAATAAATAAAAGTATTTCTTCTCCATACAAAAGTGAAACAATGTTAAAGTGAATCTAGATATCATGGAGTGTTACTTTAAACAATATTTTTATGCCGTAAGGCGTTTCACAAGTGGGAGTAGACTCCCTGAATCTGACGATTTTTTCCTTGTGAACCGTCCGATTGGGAGTAGACTCCCCGAATCTGGTGATTTTTTCCTTGTGAACCGTCCGATCGCTTTACTGACGATTGGGAGTAGTTGATCCGTCGATCGTCTGCCAGTTATTTTTCCACCGACTTACCTGCATTCAATTGCTTCCGACTTAGCCACCGACTTACCTGCATTCAATTTCCTACGAATGTTCTTGAAGCAGGCGGTCGAATAAGTTTAACCAGACAGCACGAAGAGTCCTCACAAAGACTCTTTGGATGATTTATGTGTAGACGGATGTGTATGCCAAGCCTGATGAGAGGACCAGACTGTGAACTGGGTCGGATTTCAGACATGCCAGAAAACATTTTTGTGCAGTCTGATAATACCCCAAGGGAATCCTCTATTGCGGAATTGGTCTCGGTATCTAGGTCTGCTGAATTTGCAAACAGAAAGTCGGAATTGGCAGTTGATGTCTGGTGTAATAATGTGAATACCTATGATGGGTCGTCTCTTCTCAAGGAAAGGTTGTTGCGGGCACTGAGGTATATAAAGGAGTCTACTGGACAAACTCTCCTGGCACAGGTTTGGGTACCAGTTAAGAGGGGAAGTAAATTTGTTCTTACTACCAGTGGACAGCCCTTTGTCCTGGATTCTCACAGTGATAAGCTCACGTACTTTAGGACTGTAAAGTCGTTGATGATATTGATGAAAGACGTACCGAAAGGAATTTGTAGGAGGGTGTCTGGACTTCCTATGATTCGATGTGGAGATCAATGCAGTTGGACGATTTTGAAACACGATTTCAATTATGCAAAAGGATTATTTGATCCGGAGCTCCGCGCAGATAGTATCTTTCCATTTATATACCAAACGCCTGCCATACTTATCCATTTTGCGAAGAAAATAACGGGAAACGGAACCATAGACGCGTTTTCTGAGTTGAACAGTCACGGTCCCTCGCCATTAGTGGCCAACCTGTAAACTATTTTTAATTCACGGATTGCACTACTTTAGCCTTTTTTTTTCAAGTTCCAGACTGTCAAAATAGGCGTTTTTGTTGGGCAGACCTTGGAAATCAAAAATAGAAACAGCGATTCAACCTTTGAATGTGTTTGTATTATTCTCTTTTCGGTCTCTCGAAGCTAAAATTGTCCTTGCAGGTTTTGAACGTGCGGTCGAAAGTTATAGAAACGCTTTGGAAATGTCAGAAACTGTAAAAATCGCTTTCCAGCCAGTTATGAGCTGGTAAATACCCTGATCGGCTTCCCATGCAATCACAAGCATTTACAAGCCTTAGTTTTGCTTTAAAGTAAAATTATCGTTCTCCTTTAACCTTTAATGATAAGATAATTCAGTAACCGTTCTCCTTCAACCTTTGAATGTGTGTGTATTATTCTCTTTTCGGTCTCTCCACGCTAAAATTGTCCTTGCAGGTGTTGAACGTGTGGTCGAAAGTTATAGAAACGCTTTGGAAATGTCAGAAACTGTAAAAATCGCTTGCCAACCGGTTATGAGCTGATAAATACCCTGATCGGCTTCCCGTGCAGTCACAAGCATTTACAGGCCTTAGTTTTTTGCTTTAGTAAAATTACCGTTCTCCCCTATGATAACCAAAACAACACTCACAATGGTAACCGGGTTGGGGTTGATGTCTTTCATTTGCATTAGATTGAAGACATTCAAGGCTTTAATTGCCTCCCTATTCTGCTCATATCCTGCGATAAGGGCAGTCCATAAGACTACATTTCTCTGACACATTTATCAAACAGTCACAAGCATTTACAGGCCTTAGTTTTTTGCTTTAGTAAAATTACCGTTGTCCCCTATGATAACCAAAACAACACTCACAATGGTAACCGGGTTAGGGTTGATGTCTTTCATTTGCATCAGATTGAAGACATTCAAGGCTTTAATTGCCTCCCTATTCTGCTCATATCCTGCGATAAGGGCAGTCCATAAGACTACATTTCTCTGACACATTTATCAAACACTATGCGTGCATCCGAGCCATATTCCCACACTTTGCATACATGTTAATTAGAGCGGTTCCCACATAAACATCAGACTCTAAACCCATCTTAATTACATGGTTATGAATCTCCTCTCCCTCTTCCATAGCTGAAAAGGCATCACATGCCTTCAGCACAAAGGGAAAGGTAAAATTGTTCGGCTGTATACCTACATACAGCATTTTAACGTAGTGTACAATGGCTTCTTCATATTGTCCATTCTTGGCATACCCTCTAATCCTAACATTCCAGGAAAAAAACGGCGATACCTCAAAATAGTAAAACAAACAGACAAATCCTCATACAAATACAACACAAATAAATCCCATTCAATTGCATGCAAGCTTTACAGTTCACATAAAACTTCATGGAATCTCTACAGTTAGTTTTAAGCAATACTCACAGCTTTATCATAAAAATAAAAATTGTAAGGGCCGAAATACTGCTTCCTCTTCTTCAATATCTCCTCGGCCAAGGGACCCGTGTAAGGCTGGGGCTTGTAATCAAATGCGAGCATCCGAGGCAGGACAACAGAGGGATCATGGCTCTCAGCAGCAGAGATTGAAGCCATGGCCATCATTCCAAATCCAATCCTCTTCTTACTGCCATTGGCACCCACCAATATCCTGGGATCACCCAACCAAACACGCAGATGGAGATGAAGGGCAATTAAACCTCATGCCTGCTATGTGCATCTCTCAGAATTTCTTCCACGTAGGGGTCAAGGCGCCATCGATCTGTAGTACTTACGATAACCAGACATATGTTCAATACATGCATTGCTTTATATGCATAATCTATGCCATTTGGCCTTTTTCCAAGCGGAGGTCTTCTCGTATAAGGTAATAAGCTGGGACAGGAAGAGATGCAAGGGCCAGGTATTGCTGGTAGCTTTAAACCGAATTTTTTACCTTAACTAGAGATGGAATTTTGACCCTTGAATTATGATTTTTATAGGTTTTTACAGATTTTGAGCCCAGTGCAACTTTCAAAATTTGATTCTGACTATTGTTGGTACGAAAACTTGCAATTGGCCTTTCGCACTAATAAGATATGTCATGTTTCAGAAGGATTCAATAACTTTTCATTACAAGTAGTTCAACTGTACAAATATATATAGTGACAAGAATATTCTGATCTGCCTAAAATTAAACTAGATGGAAAAAGCTAGATCAATGCGCCTAGACGGTCAGAAACCATAAGTTATACATTCACATAAATGACCAGAAAATCGTGGAATTAAAAAAAAAAATTATCAAGAGATGACTCACATCCAAATTATCATATAATCTCACCTCCATCTCCATCAATACTGCCCTTTTGGCATAAAGGCATCAATAGTTTTTTTGAATAACAGGATGTATTTAGATAGATGACTTGCATATAGGGCAAGTCGTGGCTTGTCTTGATAGCCAAGGATCAATACAATATTTATAGAATTTATGCATGCATAACATGTGTTGAATAGCTTCACCAGCTCTTGGCATCTCTAAGCAAATAGAACATTTCATCTGAAACATAATTTTGAACAGTTGAAACAGCCAGGCAGTTTATATTCCTTCGTGATGTACCGCGACTTTCATTACCATCGTTGAGTGCCAATAACATCTTATAATCTTTTTCATTAAAGTTGCGTTGGATTCCAACAAGATGCCCATTAGTCACTTTAATCATTCTCATTAAAGTCAAGTTCCAGGGCTTCTAGTAAATCTATCCTCATATCTAAATATAAGATGGGAAATGAAAACTTCTTCCATCAATTGATCTCATTGAAAATCCTTCGTCCATGTTTCTTCTTAGACGGCTCAATCTTCCAAACTTTGCTTTCAATGTGCAAAAAAGACGAACCTTTTTTTGAACCAACCACAAATATATATGCCTCTTATTAGCATCAACAAAAAATATATTTGTTGTTTTAGCTTAAGATAGGAGACTATGTCAACCTAAGGAGAACTTGGATTAGGATAGGAAAACTAATTCAAACTTCCAAAATATTATTCCAATGCAAGTAAATACCAATTCCCAAAACCTAAGATAAGTTATTCAACTCTCCAAAGTAGGTGCTTCTAACTTCAGGCACAACAGTTAATTTACATAAACTTAAATGACCATTCAATACTCAACTACCAATCATTCCATTCGTCCAACAGATATGTTGAAAACGTGGCGTCATTGTTCTGTTTTTGTTTTCTTGGCGTCGTTCACTTTTACAAAACATTAAAAAGTATTAAAAAAAGGGGTAATTTCAAAGCTGTTGGATTATATCATGCAATGAACTTTGACCTAATGTCTCAAGATTATAAGAGATTGATTCCTTTAACATTTATGGGTATTCAAAATTTTAATGCTTTTCAGAAGCTATATATTTTATGTTGTATTTTACAGTAAGGGTGCCCTTTGGACCCCTTTAACTGGAAGCTACACTATTTAGTTGGTAAGACAATAGTTTCTCCATCATGGTTTTGAATTTTGAAAAGAGTGATTATATTTTGCTATTAAAGAAATCATAAGTTTCTATTGTATATCCTTTAAAAATAATATTTTATATAAATATTTTCTTTTTTGAATTTTCCTTCCTTCTTTTAAACTTCTACTATTTCTCTTTTATTTTTATTTTTCTCTTAATTATCTATCTTTATGCTCCTTGCCTTTAGTCTTATTAATTTTTTTAATCTTAATTATCTACTCTTGTGCTCTTTACCTTTTGTCTTCCCTCTCTCATTAATTTAACTCCTTTATTTTTTTTTGTAAAATCTTAGTTTAATATTTATTAATGTTTTATTAGTTTATTAATTCTATTTAAATAAATATTTGTATTAAAATTAATGTGGACAACTAATTATAATTTATGAGAGCTTTCTGCTAGTTTATTTTTAAAATGATTTGGAACTAACAATCCAACAATGCAAAATAAAAATATTTATGACTGGTTGAAAGGTGGATACTATGGTCAATCTATGTCTTATCATGGTATATAAAGTAACTTAGACATTTGTTTTGAATTCATACTCCATTTTTGCACAATAGGGTCTTGAAATTACTTGAGAAGTAATTGAGCTCGTTTTTTTAAAATACATTAATATTTCATTATAAATCAATTATATGTGGAATTTTACAATATCATTGAAATAGTTGGATACATATACTTATTTTTACGTTTAGCTTTGTGAATTAACATTGATTGATTATTAAAAATAATCAAGATCAATGAAAAAGTCTATTCACAAGTTAGGCTTTATCAAACTTATTTTCTAGACAATTCCAAGGGTTGTACAGTGGAACTGCCGTGTTCTTATAAACTTGTCTTTTTTGGAATGTTCACCCATTTCTCTTCTCTATACCTCACATAGTACACAATTGCAAAGGATCATCGTTATTCTCATTCATTTTAAGGACTAATATGATAATGTGGCTTTAAATCCTAAATATCATTCATTTCTGAACGATCATGGGCAGAAGAACACCGACTCTGACCAACCAATATGCAGGACCAATAGATAGAGAAAGAAACAGGAACCGAAAGCCAGAAACCACGTTCTTAGCATCAATGAAATCCTAGGAAGAAGCAATAGAAGAATACACTTTTATTGAGTAATGGGAAATAGAAAAACACATTTTGGAAAATGGTAATGGGAGAATGCACAGATACATAAAGTTGGAAGGAAGCGAGATACTCGGCCGGTAAAGGGTCATTGTTCAATTGTTTCCTTTTCTTTCTTCCTTCCTGGCTATTTAAAAGAGTTTACCCTTTACAGATAGGTGGGCAGGTACATCCAGGAGCCCAAGGAACTACAGACAGGCATAAGTTTTGAGACAACTATGGGGTGGGTTGCAGTGTCCCAATATCTGATTGTACGGTTGAGGCAGGAAATCTACTGCGCTACCTGTGTGCTTCCTCCGTCGTCAACGACAAAAACTCATGCAAAATGAACATAAAACAAATTTTTTTTATGAACTATCATGTAAATGAACATAAAGGAAAAGAGAAATTTAAAGTTAAAGAGGGAAATTCCTTCATTATGTAGACCAGTTTACAAGTAAAAAAAACTTAAATAAGTAAGTTTATAAATATTAAAAATAATAATATAAACATTGTCAAGACTATTGATGTATATATTTAATTTATATGGATATGTGAGTTTAATAAATTACATTTTTAATATATATATATATATATTAACATTAAAAACTTAATAACATTTCTAGTTTTCATAATGAATCTATGATTTCAAAGTGTGAGGATTTATATTTGAAGGTTAGCTATTCTTGATAGTATAATTGATTTATATTGATCCACACAATAATGTATCGATTAAGCTATATCTTGGCTTTATCCACACAATAATGGCAATTTCGAATAATAAATGTGTGGAGAGATTTTTATGTCCATTTCCATTGCATATCTATGTGCATGCTTTCATCATTATGTGAAGCATATAATTGAAAAAATATCAAAAACAAATGTTTCATAGACAAGATGAAGTGTGTTAGGTTACATGTAAAGTACAAAGTTTATAAAATGATGCATGAAATTGAAAAATGTAACTTTGACAAGTGTCCAAACAATATTAAAAAATGTTGGATAATGCACAAGTATTTAGATGTTAAAAAGAAGTGTTGATCCATTTCAGGTTGGCAATTAACGCTTCACCAACCTCCCTATTTCTCCCGATTTCGCTCCACCTGCACCTGCACATTCATGGACTCCCTCGACTGAAATCTACCGGGAGGCTCTGGTTGACAGATTTGAATCGCCCACACAGTCCCACTCCGAATTATTGGAGACTGGAATTATTGGAGACTTTTTCAGTTGTGCTGGAGGATTATAACTCATCACACGTGAATGGCTGTGATAAGACCAGCGTTCCAAAGGCCAACTAGACCGCAATGGGAAGAAGACGAGCCCGATGGAGAGTGACAGAGGAGCATGTCTCAAATCATATCACAAAAGAGAATAGAAGCAGGGGCCGAGAATATACTCAAGTTGTGAATCGAAACGTGCAGTTCACAGAAAAGAGTGACTGCCCGCTGTCTGACATGACTTCACAGTTTAGTGGCTTCATTCGAGCATGGCACATGATATGAAACGATTTACAATCAAAGGGCCACTGGAGTTAAGAGCTGGCATCTTATCACAAACGCTTGGTACTACACATGTTACATCCTGTAAAGGGTATATAGTTTTAGCTTCTGCCAGCGATCTGTGTTTGTGGGAACTTATTACAGATGCAGTTGAAGGACAGAAATGGTCCCCGGGAAAAGAATTAGATAATGAGCACAGTCTGGGAAGTTTCGACGAGAAGCAAGATTGGGGTTGCCTGACGTGGTGTATGGACATTGCAGTGAATGACAGTGGCTGTGTATTAGCCTTTCTACCAATCACCCGCGTCACAGTCTGGAGCGACAAAGGAAAAATATTGCAGAAAATCTTGTTCAGAGAACTGGCGGATTTATCAGTCTTTGGATTCTCATATTTCAGTGCGTGCCTTTCAAGTTAACAATATTTGGTGGCCTTACCTAGGTAGATCTAATTTTTCTTTTGTGGTATTCTATCATATGTAAGGCTTTCACTATAGCTATATAGCTCTGTTATTGATGGTCTATAATGTTTTGGTCGTGTATTTTGATCATTCTGTAAATGCAGCAGATGGATGTTTAAGGGTTGTTAGAACTGTTGAGGGAAAGTGTATGTGTCTGTTTTGTTGGAATTTCAACAGGCTTTTGAACTCTGGACCATCGATACTGTTTTCTGTTGCTACAGCTGTGCTATTTTTGCATATGAAGGAATTTCATATAAAACACATGAATGCAGAGATGAGATGCATCGTTTTGTTCAAGTTTCTTTTATAGGATATTGTAATAATCAACTTGACTGATATGCTTTTGGGCATAAAAGCACTGGGCTTTCTGCATTTCAAATTCTCTGAGCATTTTGTTTTCTCTTTTCTTAACAAAGTTTCATTTTGTCTGATCATGATTTTAGCAACTTATTTTCTCAGACTATATCAGCTTTATTTCACTGAATTTTTTTGCTTCAATATAATTGGTTTATTAATGATTAAAGTTTCCTCTGGTTTAAATATATAATCTCAAAGAAAGATATATCTTTCTGCACACTTCATTATTAAAACTTTGCATCTCTATTCATTATCGAGACTTTTGCATCTCTATTAGATTCAGAGGTTGATTAAAAAAATTAAAACCAGGGACATATAAAAGTCTCTCTAATGTTGAGGCATGGCATAGTCTCTGGTTGAAAATCTGAAACTAATTTGGAGTTATTTTGTTTTTAAAATATTTTTGAAATTTACAAAAAAAAATTGAGAATTAAGTGTTATGTTAAACTTGGATTACACTTTCTTAAAATTGTTGTAATAAAATGTTTACTCATCTCTGCATTAGCCGGCACTGTAGCTACATTTTTTCATCATATACGACCAGAACATTTGGCCGAAGACTGACCATTAATGGATGTATCAAGATGTATTCCTGATACATCATAAGCGGTGTATCAAGAAGTGCTTCACATCCGATTTTTTCTCATCTACATGTACACGATTCTAGAGATTTGGAGAGATTATCTTAAATGTCGCTTTACCAAAAAAAAATGGGTAATTTTGATTACGAGTTCGAGGAAAAATCTTATTTGAAGTTTTTAAAATTTGTATGATGAATATGTCTTTTAATTATTTCCTTTTTGTGTAGCCTGGATGATGGCAACATTTAAAGTGATTATTTTTATTTTTTTTCAGAATAAAAAAAGAGTCTTATTATTCATATGTGAATCAAAAAAACTACATAGTAAGTATTGTAAAATCTAATCAATCTGTTACAATATGTTTCTTTTCTCAACAAGATACTATATCCTGTTACCTCATTTACACCTTTGACCTGTTTTAGATCGCTATATTCAATTTATAAATGTCTGATTTATACATAGAACATTCCATCGTCCCAAATTAAAAAACTATATACAATTATGGTCTATAATACCATAAAACTCATATTACCTTCTATCAAATTTTAATAATGTATTCTTGCTAGTTTAAATATGCAAGGCAAAATTATATAATACCCAAAAAATGTTGTATGAAGATCAGTACAAAGCTGTATCAATCTCCTCAATAATCTGATGTTTCTGATAATAACATATGTGTACTATTCCTTCACCCATTTCCAGACCTCTCTTTGACAATATACCTCCTGCCCTCTTGTTAAATACTCTACTCACAATATATCTGCTCTTGTTAAATACTCTACTCACAATATATCTGTCCTTTGTCTACAAGGACAGGTTGAACACAGGTTTGTAATAGTATTTGGATTTATCAATCAATGTGTTACAGCTGTATTTGGATTTATCCGTCTTCACCTGTTTTGATAAAGGTATTCATATCTTTTGACATCCTTCACACAAATTTGAATGGTTTATAAGATTGGTGTTTTTCAACACAAATTTGAATGGTTTGTATGATGGCGTTTTTCAAAGAAGTATGAAATAGAGATGGCTTGGACTACAAAAAATAATAAGTATAATAATAAATATTGAACACTGCATTGTAGTTAATAAAATTGAATTTGTAAAATGGAGGATTAAATACAAAAGATGTTTGATCAAGTTTTAGGTTTGAGTTTGCATGATCATCAACACACTACATATTTTCATACAATTTGACCTATTTATGAAGAAGGCTATAATTAATGGCGACCTCCCCAGTATGAATGGAAATATTAATGTCTCTATTATAAGAAATAGAATTGTGTCACATCTTTTCATACAATTTGACCTATTTACGAAGAAGTTATAATTTTTTGCAACCTTATTGAATTCCAGGTATGTGATGGAAATATTAATGTATGACAAATAGAATTGTATTTGTTTTATAACTCTATGTTGTTGAAAGAAGCCATATGGGGAATGCCTCTAACAATTTTGTGAATATTTTGGATGGATGGATAATTGAGTGTCTTTTCTTGTGATGACATTGTAACACAGTAAAGGTTGAACATGAAATAGTGCACTATATACATCTATTGTATTTTATATACTTAGTTTAAAGAGACTATAATATGGTTCATTTGTTTTTAAGAATTTGTATATATGTTATCTCTGGACAATATACAACAAGATGAAACTAAATATTAGTATCTCTTGCTAGATCTCAATTGCTTGGAGTTCATAAAATCACTCTATGTTGATATATATGTTATCTATGGGCAATATACAACAAGATGAAACTAAATATTAATATCTCTTGCTAGATCTCAATCGCTTGGAGTTCATAAAATCACTCTATGTTGAAGGGGTTGTTTTTTGGAGTTCAACAATTTTCCTTTTTATTTGTCATGGTTGATCTCCATATGGAGTTCTGATGACCTCCGAATATGAACAGTGCTTCTGATTTCTATGGAAAAAATCTCTTTCTTTATAAGCTCCCTTTTCAGTGTAATGCTGGCCTTTTCTCCTTTTACCCCTCCTTCCATATAACGAATATTAAGTGAGGGAGTGAACATAGCCCACTTTCAATCAACTTCCTTTGTAGAGATTTTGTTATTAAATGGTTGGTTTTCTTTTTCGAGTATTTTTGTCGAGTGTTCGATATTTAGAATAGAAGTGTTAAGATTTATATATAGTTTTCCAATAAATTGTCTTTGGATATCAATATTCTTCTTCATCCTAATCTTATTCTTCTAGAATAAAATATATTCTTTTAATTTGTTTTTAATTTCATTTGCATGCAACAATCTCTTTGCTTATAGATTTAACAATTGTGGTTTTTCCATAGCTAAGTCTTGATTGCCATCAATAAAAGAGCATGACAAAATAATAGAAAATTACCACTTTTCATCTCTCATTGAGGCTTTATATTGTATAACTAGTCAATTATTAATGGACTTAAGTTTAAAGAATTGACATCTTTTGGTATCTATTATCATAGTGTTACCAGCTTAGAGGTGTGGTTCCACAAATCTCTTTAACTCAAAAAATTCATCAATTAAATATGGGACATGGAAATTGTTATCCTTACGTGTCCTATAAGTGTCTATATTGGCTAGTAAACATGTGCCTTTTCATTGGTTCCATCTATGTCTTTTTATGTATGTTCCACATGGAGTAAATTAACTTCAACAATGTCAAACACCATGTTTGATGTTAAAAGGGATAAAAATGCAAGCACCTAATGTTCGGGTACACAGGGTACTCCCCAAAGACTGAACACCTAGAGAAACCACTTCACACAAACAAATCACAGATCGATACACCGATGTTTTGACGTGGTTTAAACCCTCGAGAGGGAAACACTCCACGGCCCTGGCCAAATAGCTTCTACGGAGCAATTTATTATGCAAAGAAAGAAAGTTACAAATGAACTTCTCATAATCGATCAACTAGACAATGACCCTCCATGCTCTTTAAATAGAGATCATGGACCAATCGGGTGTTAAGCCACAGATCAAGGTTAGGTATGATCTAAGAGAAGTTGAGTTGTCAGATCACTCTATGTGTAAAACATATCGTGACCGTCGGATTAAATATTTACAAATGCATACTAATGCATACTAAAGAAACACACTTTTCCTAACGGATATATTACACAAGTTGATCTTAACTAACTCCTAAGTGTCTAAATATCCTAACATCCCCTCTTAAGAACAACTTGGGATATGATTGAAGGATTTACAAAAGTGACACTATTAAGAGAAGGAAGGAGGCATTAGAGCATATCCCCCCTTAATAACAAATTCCTGAACTCCTAACATAGATCGAAGTTTAGAAAACTTCGCTTTTGTGAGAGACTTGGTGAAAATGTCTGCAATTTGATCATCTGTAGGACAAAAGAGCACTTCAAGAACACGATCATGAACAAGATTTCTAATGAAGTGCATATGTAGCTCAATGTGTTTGTTGTGTTGATGTAGGACTGGATCTTTGGCAAGCTTGATGGCACTTTGATTGTCGCACCAAAGTGGAGTAGGCTGCTACTGCTCGAATCCAAACTCTGAAAGGATCTATCGAAGCCATAAAGCTTCCTAACTGGCATTAACTACGGCTCAATATTCTGCCTCTACTGAAGAAAGAGCTAGAACTTGTTGTTTCTTACAAGCCCAAGTGACGAGTCCAAATCCTAGACTAAAAACATAACTTGTTGTAGACTTTCGATCATCAGGATCGCCGGCCCAATCTGAGTCAGTGAAACCAACCAACAAAGGTTTCCCCCTTGTACTGTAATGAATCCCAAACTGAATTGTACCTCGAATATATCGAAGTATTCTTTTAGCTGCTTTCCAGTGACTTTTATGAGGTGTTTGCATATAACGGGCAACACGACCAATGGCAAAGGAAAGGTCAGGACAGGAATGAGTCAAGTATAAGAGACTACCAACAAGCTGACGATACAAGGTGGCATCTACTTCAGGTGAAGTACAAGTGGCAGAAAGTTTGACTCCGGACTGGAAGGGAGAAGGGGCTGGTGTACAATCTTCCATGTGAAAGCAACGAAGGTCACAAGCATACTTAGACTGAGAAAGAAAGATTCCTTCTTTGGTTTGCAGGACTTGGAGACCAAGAAAATAATGCAAATGTCCTAAGTCTGACATTTCAAAATTTTGCTTAAGACTGGATTTCACATGGGTTATAAGCTTAGGGTCACTACCAATAAGAATAAGGTCATCAACATATAGAACAAGTATGATGAGATGGTTTCCTACTTTCTTGGTATAGACATTGGGGTCAGAATGGCATCTAGAAAAACCAGTGTCAAGGAGAAAGCTATCCATTTTGGCATACCAAGCTCTAGGAGCTTGCTTAAGGCCATATAAGGATTTCTTAAGGCGGCAGACAAGGCTGGAGTTATTCTGAACATATCCAGGAGGTTGTTCCGTGTAAATTTCCTCCTGTAAATCACCATGTAAGAAGGCAAACTTGACATCCATTTGATGGACTTCCCAGTTATGTAAGGCTGCAAGAGAAAGAATAAGGCAGATGGAGTTCATTTTTGCGACAGGAGCAAAGGTTTCATTGTAGTCAATCCCTTCAACTTGGGAAAAACATTTGGAAACTAACCTTGCTTTAAGTGTTTCAACACTTTCATCTGATGCATACTTAGTTCTGTAGACCCATTTACATCTGACAAGTTTTCTTCCTTTTGGAAGAGGTACAAGATCCCAAGTATCGTTCGCCATTAAGGAACGATATTCTTCATCCATAGCTGCATCCCAATATGGATTTCCTGAAGCTTCTGCAAAGGTTTTTGGATCATGATTCTCGAAAACTTGAGCCAAAAGAGAAGAGGCTCGCTGAAACTAAGAACGTGTTCGATGTTGATCTCTAGGATCATTGGAAAGATCACCAGTTGCTTCACATGTTGAACAGACCCATCGAGGAAGCACTTGTGCTGGTGCAACTGGAGGAACATGAGCAGGCGCAGGTGGATTTTCATCCTCACTGTCATCATCAGAAACTGGAGTTGGAAACCTATCAAAGAAGTTGGAAGAAGAAGAAGGCACAATTGTCGAATCAGGCTCGCAGGCCAAAGATGGCACAATCGCCGAGTTAGGCTCGCAGGCCAAGAGATTTTCATCAAATTTAACATCTCTTCGAATGATTACATCATGAGAATGTGGTTGAAGAAGTCTATAACCTTTTACATCTTCAGAATATCCAACAAATATGCACTTTTCACTTTTAGGTTGCAATGCTATCTGTTTTTCATCTGGAATGTGAGCCCATGCTTCACTACCAAACACACGGAAGTGACTTACATCTGGTTTAATTTTACTCCATGCTTCTTCCGGTGTGATACCTTCTAAATCTTTAGTGGGGGTGCAATTAACTATGTAATTTGCACAATTTATGGCTTCAGCCCAAAATTGAAGACTTAGTCCCTTAGATTGGATCATACAATTAGCCATTTCTTTTAAAGTGCGGTTCTTCCGTTCAGCTACACCATTTTGTTGTGGTGTATATGGAACAGTGTGTTGTTGTTGGATTCCTTGTTCAGTGCAGAAAGTAGTGAAATTTTTGTTAACATATTCTCCTCCATTGTCAGATCTTAACTTAATAATTTGATGACCAAATTGTTTTTCAACAAGGGCCTTGTAGGCCAAGAACATGTTAAATACTTCGCTCTTAAGTTTTAGGAAATAAACCCAAGTGCGTCTAGTGTAATCATCAATGAAAGTTAAGAAATATTTGAAACTAGGAAAGGAAGCAGATGGAATAGGACCACACAAGTCACTATGCACAAGCTCCAAGGGAACCGAGGTGTGCCAAGAGGCATGTTTGTCAAAACTGTCACGATGATATTTTCTGAGTACACAACCGGAACAGACACCATCCCTGCAAGATACCATCGGAAGACCTGTCACCATATTGTCTTTACATAGTTGTTGCAATGAGCGATAATTTAAGTGACCAAATCGCTCATGCCAAAGTTTGCTCAAGTTATCACTATGAGCAACAAAAACTGAAGGAAAAGGTGATGACCCAAAGTTGTTAAATTTGTACAACCTGGTAATATCATCAACAATTCTGGTAGCTAGGACCTATTGAGGATCTTTAAAATCCTTGATTACAACTTGGTGAGGTGTAAACGTCACAGTTTTACCTTCACCAAAATGAGTGATTTGATAGACTGATAACAAATTGCAGAAAATTCTTGGAACACATAGTACATCACTGAAATGACCATTATCCACTCGAACTGTTCCAGCGCCTACAACACTTAGAGATCTATCATCAACAACAAATATTTGTTTGGTGTTACATTCATGCATAGTAGAAAATATGGCTTGATCCTTAGCCATATGATAAGATGCTCCAGAATCAATGAGCCATTCATTTGAAGTAGAAGAAGAAGATGCATTATAAGAATAACCAGAAGCACAAAGTGCATGTCCATGAGAGGTAGATTCTGAAGGAGGCTGATGTGATGTTTCTTCATTGCTGCTTCCAAGGCTACCATCTTCTTGAAGCACTTAGATTCATCATGATTATCTTTTCCACAATAGTTGCAATGACGCTCAGTCTTCTTGCCTTTTGGCTTGGATCCTTTGTCATTTTTTAAAGAAGGCACTGACTAAGAGGATTTGGGACTCTTGTTTGACTTATTATTGCAAAAATTTTGTTTCTTGGGAGGCTTGGACTTTTCTTTCTGTTGAGACAATAAGGCTTTCCCAGATGTATCTGCATTGTTAATTATTCCAAGATGGATGAGCTTATATTGCTCTCTAATCAAGGAATCACAAAAGGATTTAAGACTAGGCTCTTGATAGCTAGCTGCATTCAAGGATTCTTTCATGGAGTAAAATGTAGATACAAAAACAGAATATGCAGGTCCAAATTTGGAAAGAATATGATAAATGCATTGTTTGTCTTCCCTCTTAATCTTGCATTCTTCACATAAGAGTTTAAGAGTTTTGTACTTAGATAAATAATCTTGTATGCATGAAAAATCACTTGGATTTAAAGAAATTAACTGATTTTTAAGTTGGTGGCCTCGAATTTCACTGTGTTTACCAAACACAGATTCCAACTTGTCCCAAGCAACATCAGGTTCATCAATTCCAGATATGTGGAATCGTAAATTAGTAGAGATTGACATCACAATCAATCCACGAGCTTCGTCACATCTATTTGCCCATTTTATTTTCTTATCATCATCAATGGGTTCTGTTTCTTTCCCTGAGATAATTCTGAAAAGTCCTCTACTTCGTAGAACATCCTCCATATGAGATTTCCATGAGAAATAGTTGGAACTGGTAAGTAGAATATCATAAGGAGCGGCCATATTTATAAATTAATGACTGTAAAAGCAGAAACCAATAGTCTAGATGTGAAGAGCTCGAAAAAATAGGCGGTTTCAAAAAAATGGCACAGAAAACTGACTCCGTATGATGAAGTTATGCTTGATCAAAGAAAATGTTGAAGATGTCCCCAATAGTGACGTGGCAGATAGAGAATGACCAGCTAAAAAAAAGGACCCCCCTCTTCCCAAGATGAACCTTTGACAATCACTTTACAAGAAAATTACTTTAAGTGAATCACTTTTATAAAATAAGTGATTTCACTTTTACAATGATGTTACTTTAAATAGTGCAGCAATAAAAAGGAACTTAAGTGACTCACCTTTTATTTTTATTTTTTATTATTTAAGTGAGATACACTTTTACAATAAAATAACTTGAAAATAGAAATTGCATGCACTTTTTCTTTTAAAAGTAACTTCCTAAGACTTGAACTCAAGACCTATTAAGGAATAAAGCAACTTTGAACCAAGTGAGCTAGATTAAAAGGTATGTAAAATATGGAAAGAAGGAAGGTTTTTTTTTTTGCATGTCTTTTTTCCTGCAAATCACACCATAAACCAAAACAAAACAAAAATTCCATGCTTATGGGGTTAGATCTCGTTAGCTTGCCCGAAAAGTCTACGTTTTCTCTTTATTTCTGATTTGCCGAGATCGCACAAGGTACACAGCAAAGAGCATACGCAGCCGAGAAAACCATTTTTCCCTTTCTGTTTCTAATTCGTCGAGATCGCACATGGTGCACGGCAAAGAGCATACGCAGATAGGGAAAGCAACAATCCGAAACTAAAAAAATATAATAATAAAAACTGATAAAATATGATTTTTTTTTAAAACAGAAATAAATAAATAAAAACATCACTGTAACATTATACCTTCAGATCTGATGAAATATACGTTTCTAAACCAACCGGGAACCATTTTCGATCAAACGAAAACTATTTCCCAATGGAAGCGGTGCTCCAGACGTAATGGAACACCTCCCACTGCCCAGAAATGTACAGAAATACCAGAACCAGAAACCCTTTCAAGTTTCGGCAACAACAGTTCAAAATCTAGATCATAACCGGAAGCGACTCTTCATAAAAGCTCTGATACCATGTTCAGGTACACAGGGTACTCCCAAAAGACCGAACACCTAGAGCAACCACTTCACACAAACATATCATAGATCGATACACCGATGTTTTGACATGGTTTAAACCCTCGAGAGGGAAACACTCCACAGCCCCGGCCAAATAGCTTCTACGGAGCAATTTATTATGCAAAGAAAGAAAATTACAAATGAGCTTCTCATGATCGATCAACTATACAATGACCCTCCATGCTCTTTAAATAGAGATCATGGACCAATCGGGTGTTAAGCCACAGATCAAGGTTAGGTATGATCTAAGAGAAATTAAGCCGTCGGATCACTCTATGTCTAAAATATATCGTGACCATTGGATTAAATATTTACAAATGCATACTAAAGAAACACATTTTTCCTAACGGATATATTACACAAGTTGATCTTAACTAACTCCTAAGTGTCTAAATATCCTAACACCTAATGATTTTTGTTACTGCCCATACAATTATTCATTTGCAACAATAATATTGATGGGTTTTTTTTTCTATTTTACTTGTAGAAGATTGATTTATCAACACTTTCCTCATATGTTTGCATATCATCTTCTTTGTAGAACAAATAGCTTTCACAAGACTTAGATTATAATAAAGCTCCATACGTTTTGGTTATTTAATGTTTCCTTCTTGTAAAATAAATTATTATATCAATAAATTATTTAATGTTCCCGTCTTCTTAACAAACCTTGGAATAAAACTATTTAACTTGTTCATCTCATCATGTACAATGCTAAAATAAGTGTTTGGATTATTCATTGAATATAATCTATTGGCACAATATATATAGACAACTTGTAATATCATAATTATAATATATTTGATAACTTACAACTATTTTATTTCAATTGCATTAGTAGATGCTTTAAGGTTGATTATGATTGAAATTCAATCATTACATATTGAAAAGAAGTTTTTCATGATCACAACATCTAGAAACCAAATTCTCGTTACTTTCTAAATTGTATTGTAGCACTATAGGAAGGCCAATCTATTTGTTGTTTTCATTAACAATTTTACAAAATGAACTTAGAGACATGTTTGAAGTCAATAATTTGAAAGTTTCCCATGTTTCCTAATCACATATTGAATGTGTCAAATGTGTAACCTTATCTATTTTTTCTTCTCCACAATATGATTGTTAAATACCTTACCATTGAATATGAAATCACAAAAGAGATTAGAAATTATCCACACTTTATTGACATCAAAACCTTTAAATATTTTTAAAACTTTTTTGAAATTTTATTTTATTCTAGATAACTTAGAAATTTGCTTAACTAAGTAACTTCCTTTCAAATCTGATTGAAAGGAATCTTTGGAAAAAGCAATCACAATTGGACTTTGGAAGGTTAGTTCCCAATAAATCTCTTCTGCAGAAAAAAATAATAATAATAATAAATAAATAAATTTAGCTCAAAGGGGTAAATTGCAACTGGGCCTCTGCTAGCTCTCTTGGCCATGTTGTGTCCTCCCATCAATCCTCTTTAACACATCCCATGGGTCACACCATTAATATTTGATACCAAATGTTGGATTTATGATATAGCATCAACAACACTCAATCATATATCAAGCAAGGGACACAATGAGTTTATGCTCAGGAACTCTTTGAAGGAGAAACTCTATTTAATTAATCCATTTCCATTTGTGTCTCTATTGTATAATTATTTTTGTAAATAAATTTAGGTGACCATAACAATATCACATGTTATAATAAGATATTTTGTTCAACCATCTCCAACAATATTTTCATAAATCCATCCAATAATTCTATGAGATCCATATCATTAACTTCTCTCATTGTCTTCATTTTTAATTCATACATATACTTTAGAAAAAGAAAGGTTGATGAGTAGTTGCAATCCATAGAAACGAAAGACAAGAATCGAAAAAACATCACATTTAAAGATTATATTTTCCAATTTCTAACTATACTGCATGTAATTTTAAAACCATCACATCCAAGATACTATAAGCCATTAGACCATTGTCTTGTCTATGATAGCTACCATATTGATCAACACTAAATATAGCCTCTTAAGTTATTATTGGCCAACATTTGATTTAAGCTTACAAAATTTGAGCACCTTCCTGAACATGAACATGAATATCCATCAATCTAATATATCTTGCTTGATCAAAGGTCAAAAACTAGGTTGTAATGACAATTGGTCACCCAATGATGTCACTAAGCTCTTTAAATTCTTTGTAAATCTCCTGCAAAACAAAAATGCACACTTAGAACCTACATTTATGGGACATTAAAATTGTTTGTTCATTAAAAATTTGAAGCTGATATGGACTCCACAAAAGTATATTTTCAGCAAGATAAAAAAGTAGCTTGACAATGGAATGCAAAAAGTTGAATTTCAAAACAGTTGGGCTAAATAAAAGTTTCCATCTGATCGCTTTCAAAAAGGACTGCTAATGTAGGCAATATTGCACCTTTTATAAAATAATATTGATTTAATTAAAGCATACATTATATAGTGACAAAGATAGCAACAAAAAATGGTAGATTTTGCAATAAATTTACAATAGTAAAATTTTTTACCAATGATTTTACAATAAATTTGCAACAGTAAAAAATTTACCTTGATTTTATCAATCCAATTCAAGGAATAATGTCAACCTTCTTCTCCTTGCAAATGGTGTTTGTGTAACATGCGAGACATAACCTGAAAATATACACATACCAAACCATTAAAAATTATAATGTTTCTCGAGTAATAAAAAAAACATTATCTTCATATACAAACAAACCTATTAATAGATTCATGGTTGGAAGTGACTCTAATTGTGATTATGTAAGATTGATCGGTGACGGTTGAGCTGCATTTGAATTTTTTTAATGCAATTCCTATGCCTGGCAACCCTTTGTGGTGTGGCTCACAAAACACGTTCTCCACCTGTCAATATATTACAATTATAAGGTTGTATATGTTCTATCACTCCATTAAAGACATTTTAGTTCAAATAATACCACAAACAATACCTGGAGTAGTTGTTGTTGACCTCTTCTTTGCATACATTGCCTCTAGTTCCTCTTCCAGAGATTTCTTCTTCAAATGAGCTCCCTCTGCTACTGGAAAATTATATTGTCTTGCATCAACATTGGGAATAATTTTGGAATCATTATCATGACCTTGAATGGGTGTAGTGTTCATGGAGGAAACCAACTTGTGTTTCCCAGTGAAGGGGAAGTTGAAAGATTCATATTGTTCCACATCCACATTTAAGTCTTGTAGCAATTGACTTTTTTTTGTCATTGGAAAGACCTCTTTTTGGGACTTAGAAATATTTTTCTTCGCTTCAATGTGGTCTCATTATCATTGTACTTAAAATGAGAATCATTTATGCATTGATTATTCATTTTAGCAACAAACTTGTCCACAAGCACTTCCATCAATAATGCCTTTGAAATAGAACGTGGAGGTTGCATCATTGTTTCTTGGATCTTTTTGTTGCATCTATCAAAAATCTCTTGGCATCTCCCAAGATCAGAGTCATCAATTTCATTTATGATAGGCTGGAAAGTTTCATTTCTTGTATTTGAAATGTTTTGATCATCAACAATGTCATAATCATGTTGCATGATTGGAGACCCACTATTTGTGATATCAATATCAACATCAAACTTAACTAATTGATTGATGTCCATAGAATCATTAAAGTCTCCATGCAACATGCCTATTTTAATGACATGTTTACAAAAATTACCTTTGATAGCCCATAGGCAATCACAAGAACTAAATCCTTGATCTGAATAAACCACAATATATCTTTTCAAAGATGACTAACTTTGCACCCAATAAGCATTTTGAATATCAACATGTAGAATACAATGATGGTCATGAATCCTTTTGGCTTTCTCCATAGATGTCTCTATGATATGCTCCAACTTGTAGTTGTTTACAAAACCAGCTTTCTTTTGATGAGCGATGTTCCAGTAATACAATTCAACCCTTTTGAGGAGAGTGTAGATAAACCAATCCATCCATCGTGCACACTTTCTTCTACGATCATTTAAGAATCGTGTTTTTAAAAAAGCAATGATAACTTTCAATGGCATTGTCAGTCTCTTGGTTAGCATGACGGAAATTCCTATAACCTTTTGCCCACATATCTACGAGAAATATATACAATTATGAAATTTGCCATATTCAAGAAATAAATTATTTTTCTACAAATTGAATAAATTCTTATGAAATTTTTGGTCTTGCAACCAATTTCTTGTGAAGTACTCCAAGAAACGCTCCTCATTAGCAAATTCATCATAAAAATGATTTAAAGCTTGGATAACAGACTCTGGATCGTGGCAATTATTGATGATAGCGCCTAGTGATGAAAACATTTTCCTTCCAATTTCCTCACAACTAGCCAATTTGTAAACATTCTTTAACCAAGCTCTTCGGACATGCCATACACATAATAAAACTCGACAACCTATAATGGAGCTGCAACAAGAAAAAAAATCATATCAAATAAATAAATTAGTAAATTCTGAAAAACATTGAGCACATATGATTACTTATTCTCCAAACATAATACCTTATTGCATTGATTTCAGCTAATGCATCATCTGTCATGAAAGCATTCAGTGTCCATTCAGTTTTAATTTTTTGACCTCTATCCATGAGTTTTGACAACCATAATGAGATGTCATATGACCTGTTTCGCGATGAAACGACCCATGCAATTGGGACTCCACTTTGTTGCTTGTCAAATACGAGTAGAGTGTACAATTGATACTACATTCACACCATTATAAATATTAAAGATGATTAAATAAAAAATAAAATGTGTATACATATGTGCCCATATTTAAATGAATACTCACCCCGTATTTGTTCGTGCTGAATGTTGAATCCATTACAATGATACTATTATGTGAGTATTTCACCATCTTACGCAACATCCACTCTATTTGAATACCAATTATAAAGGGTATGTCATCACCCTCGGGCCTTTGGTAGAAAAAAAAAGACTTTTCCTCTTGTTGATACCATAAGTTAACACTTATTGAATCATTCTTATTGAGTTGAAATTTGGATTTAGCTAGTCTATTGAAAATGTTCATGACATCTCTTCGTGTCAAAAAGCTGTCTCAGTCACTTTTTGGATCCATGTTGAATCTACCTTCTCGAACTTCCAACATGTGTCGCTCACAGACCATGTCAATAGACAATCCCATGTCATATAATGCCTCGACTGACAACACCAATTCTCTTGAAAGACGAGGTGCATACATTTCCCTTGGATCAGTTGATCTATCAAGTTTTCCATGGCATGGCCAACCATTTTTATCCTCATGTGTATCCATATTGTATGTAATTATGGCATCCCCTGGTCTACCAACTATTTCCTTAATAATGAAGTGGCATTGGCATCCTCTCTTATGAACATAACGTTGCCTTCTTTGGGAAGGTTTTGGTGCAGTCCTATTATCTTTTGGTCCATAAGTACACCAATATCTATGTACATTTGCAAAATTTCCAAACACAAAATTTAGTAAACTCATAAAACAAAATAAGAAATATACAACACGTGCATGACAATACTAGGCTTACTCACATTGCATACTTATTGGAAGTGTAATCTCTATTATCAGGGTCATCCTTCACAACATTTCGCATTCGTAAGAAACTACATGGTGCATCTAAATTGATTTCCTCTCCCTTGATGAAATCTGGAACTCTAGAATATGGAATTATTGTAACACGATCAACAGACTTGTCCTCTTTCAAAACTTCACTCCACCTCATATCAACACTAGAAAAAATTTCTTTGTCGGATATATCTTGTACTTCTATATCCATAATAGAACTCCACTTTTTCTTTCGAACCATCCTCTTTGGTACTCAGTGGAAGAACACTACACACATGTCAAATATTGTGCTTTATAATTTTGAAAAATGAAAGATAAAAGAATTTCATGGAAATGAAGGAAGAAGGATGAGTCATTATTATAAGTTAAAAGAATGGAATTGGAAATGGAAAAACAAGCAAATGCACGAGTAAATAAAGATAAATTGTACAAGCAAGGGAAAAATAAAAAGTACATTTCAAGAATCTCGTTTCTTACACACAAATATGGATTTAAACACAAACATATAAAATGCAATTTTCACAGAGAAATTTAATTCATACTTTCCCAAATGCTCCATATTCTTTTCAATATGTTGGGATGCAATATTTCAACACTCCCATTCATCTTACGAGTAGGATAAAAGACAACCAAAACGCCCCACTTCTCCGACGATTTTGGGATAAAAACCGGTTAAAATTCTTGCTGGAAAATGTTATTTTCACATTTTTGTAATTTCAACAATTGGGATAGCTTGTTCTAGACTAATTGCCCAATTTTTAAACTACCCGGATCGCAGAAATTGCGATCTGAGCACTCCAAATTGCGATTTTGGCAAGAATTGCTCTGTCGGATTCCGATGAGTCAGGGGTGTTTTAGCTATCCCTTATACAACTCCTTCATCTTACATGTAAAAAAAAGATGCCCATGCTAATTTGCAACCTATTAGAATTCATCCAAAAATATTTTTTGCAACTATTAAACTTGTATTCTTCCAATTGAGTGGGCATTGCATCAACCACCATTTCCCATCCCCTTTTTCTATGGTTCCTTAACAAACTGATATTACAATTCTATGTGATTGGTTATAGAATGAAACTTGATATTTTTCACCATTTCAATGCAAGCTTCATTGTCACATTTCATTACTAGGGAATAACCTTGATGTATACCAATGATGCCCATTAATCTCCTTAACCAAATCAATTACTTGGTTACATAGTAGGCATAGACATTCTGTCTCAACAAGGTACCCAAAACCTATCAAATGTTGAATGCTTGGATTCCTCCCATTCCATTCCTCATAGGGGTCTATGGATTATATGGCTGCAATAGGAAACCCCTCTTGAAGATATCCTACCATTGTGGCTACCTCAACGCAAATTGGATTTGGAAAAACAACATGCACTGTGTATTCTCCATGGGTGTCCTTGGGTATTCTCCATGGGTGTCCTTGGGTATTCTCCATGGGTGTCCTATATTTATTCAATGATCGGTGATCATATATTGTCCTTGGGTATTCCCATAAGGATCCTTCGATGTTTAATTTTGTGAGTCCATATGGGGACATCAAATAATGTTGTTGATTCTAGTGTAGTGCTAGTCTCCAGGAGGATGATGCCTTCCGGCATAACATCATGTGAAGTACTGACTTCAGAAGCTAACGTAGTGTCCACTGTGGTGCGAATTTATAGAACAACAGTGGATTCTGGTACTGCATGAATCTCAAGTACACTACTAGTTTCAATGATTGTAAGAGGTTCTGATACAATGCCATGGTCTAGGGGTACAGAAGCAACTGAAGATGTTGTACTGGTAGATGGTGGAACAGTCCCCCAACCAACTCCGCAACTAGCAGGGGTAGGGATACGTGAAGCAGGAGGACCAGAAGTTCGTGGTGGTGGGTCAGGGATTCTCCTATGTTGTCTCTGTGATTTCCTTTGATCAACCATTGTGATAGAATTACAAGTTCTGGGGACAATCTCGTGAAAAAAGAACTCAAAAACCCTAGAGAAAACGAGTGTGAAAAAGGGGAGCTAGGAAAAGATAAGGCTCACGGGCCAAAAAAGCAAGCTCAAAAAACTGTACTGGGACCGGCGTCATAGTAAGCGAGCTGAAACAAAAGTGGCCAGAATGCCAATAAGCAGCACTAAAAAGAAAAAGACCCTCTAAAAAGATGAAATAGCAAACAAACTTCCTAACTAAGAGATGGAGACCTCAACAAATCGTATCCTTCTCAAGGTGATGAAATCCAAGTTGAACAATACAAAGTGAGAGACCAAATTTGAAGGATATCCCTCTACCAAAAGGGATCCTGGGTAAAAGAGCCCTAGAAGAAAAGTTACTAGGCTACCTTGTTCATGACATGTCATAGAAGGTTTTCGGCACTTCTATCTTATCGCCCCTGTATCACCAATACGGTAGAGTACAAGGAAGACAATGGATCGATATGCCTTAGGCGCTAAGTGGACTGCGACATTCCACAAAGTCTGTCCAGAATCAATCCTCGCGGCTTAACCCCCGAAAAAACAGGAGGCCCCTCCACAAACTGGTCAATGACCGTGTCAATAAATACTAGAGGATTTTAGTACCCTAGAGGACAACATCTATGTCTCAGATGAAAATGACAAGAGGGAATTATTTGGATGCCTATCCCCGGTGTCCTACCTAACTACCAAATTATTTTTATCCTCAAGCGAGGTTAAAGTGTGTTGAGTTAACGAGTTAAATTTTAATGGTTGTATTACTCAGTCGGGTGATGGAAGTGCAACTTGTGGTGTGATGACTGACTCAAACCATGCAAATTCATATGAATCAAATAAGCCTTTCCTTTCAATGAATGCTAGCTAAGGTAAGGAGAGAGTTCTTCGATCAATGCAAACACAAACTTTTTCAATAAGATGAAAAAAACACTCAATTTTTTTTTTCTTTTTTGAATATGCCAAACTAATGTTACTTCTTTCAAGATGGATCTGATCTACTACTGATTCTACTTCTAATGAATATAACAATGTGACAAATAACAATGAAGATATGCTTCCAAATACCAAATATGACTTTGATTGCCCTATGGAGTTATTGCCCTAGAGACTTACCAGCTCGTTTAATTATACACATTTACAGCAATTAAACAATACCGATGGGGAAGAGAAGCCATAATTGAACTGCAAAAGTCTAAGGCAGTTTGAATGATAGATCAAACATGTTTTTTTCCATCTTTGCTCGCTTCTTAAGAATTTTACAAAGGTTTTCTACACGCAAAATAAAAAGTACATTTCAAGAATCTCCTTTCTTACACACAAATATAGATTTACACACACGCAAACATATAAAATGCAATTCAAAGAATTTTCCACTATATTCGGCAACTAGAATAACCAAATAAATAATTTTGCTGGCCAAACCATGCCAGGTTTAGACATGCTTGCAGTGCTGCATGGATTTAGGTTATATCCATTCTTCGCCCAACTAGGGCTGGCGAAGAAAAGTACATAATTAAAATAGGAACCTTTTATCAAGAGGAAAATATAGCCTAAATAAAGATTAACAACAACAACAAAAATGAACGGCATAAGAAATCTCTTACCCGGGTCTAGAAGAACATAAATCTAGCCAGTTGTTGGAGATATTCTTTACCCTAGAAAAGGAAAATATTGATCCCTGTCTTGTAACTCAACGTTTTCAGATTTTGACTTCAAAGTTTACACAAGTAACAGACTGGAAAATAAAACCATAAATTAGTTTTGTCTTCAATATTTCTAGCCATAGCCTTTCTGACACCATATATCAACTCCTGGGATTCCTTCGCTTTCACAGAATTCTCAGCAACATCCCCTACGTGCTTTTCAGGTCCTCTTATAGCTAGCGGTGGTGTAAACAATGGTTAGGATTTATCGTTACCTCTAACTCAATTATTGTCTATTTTAACTTCACATTTTCTTCCTGTGCAGCAGGACTGGCCATCAATTGAATTTTTGAACATATCTCCTGTAGCTACATGCATCCTCCAGGCTCCTTCAGTTCCCAATTATTGGGCATCGAATTCGATGTTGCAGCTTTTAATAAGTTCCTTACCTTTAACCCTGATTCAAATTTTATAAATCAAAAACCTTTAACCCTATCCAAGTAGTCTTGGAATTTCATTTCATCTCTACCCTTCCAATTAAAGTTTTTTGGGACCGTTGTGAACTTTTATCTTGGCCGTCACACAACCTTATAGTGAAAAATTAACCCTTCAAAAATGAGTTTTTATTAAAAAATACTCTTCAATAATAATGTTTTTATTAAAAAAAATTCAATTAAAATATGTGCTTTTATTAAGGAGTTTAATTTCCAATTAAAATATAACAATGGAATCATTTAACCATGTTTTTTTTATCATGTGCTTTGAAAATCGTGGGTGGAAAAAAAAAACCTACTAACATTGACATAGACAACTCAAAAGTAATGTGTGCCAGAATTATGCATCTAAACTATATTGAGTGATAAACTTAAGAAACAAACAAAAAGTGGAACCTAGAATCATTTCCGAAGGTTAATGTTAAGCCACATGTAATGCATTATGCAAAATTTTGCAAGGTTAACCATTTTCAAAAAAATGTGAATTGATACGTGAAAAGATTTTAGAAATAAGACCTATAAATTGTGACTTACTTGGAAGTATTGGAAGTGTCCAAAGTGGTATTGGGAACCTCCCACAACAAAACCATGTTTCCATGCTTTTGTCTAGTCACAAATGTTAACCCAGCTCAATATCAAAATAACAAAAACAATTTCATGTTTACTAAAAAAACATAGAATAGTTTCTTTAAAATTTATTTTTTGATTATTATCAAATTTATAGAAAAATTGAAAATAACATATTACCATAATTAGTAGCTCCAAGTCTGTGGCAGCCAGAGGAGAAAAGTTTCAAACTATCTAGAGAAATGGGTATCTAAATTCAGCAAGTCCTTCTCACTTCTAAGGCCCATAACCGAAAAGCAACCGTGTCTAAAATTCCATAGGTGATGCTTGGTAAATTCAATAGCTGATAAATTGTTTATGCTTGGTAAATTCAGTAGCTAATAATTTGTTGATGCTTGGTGCCTGGCTGGGTTAATTCCTTCATTAACAAAGTTTAAAACCAATGACTTCTTCATTAACAAAGTTTCCTCCCAACGACGGAAATTTACAAGACCAATGACTAATCCTCTTCTCAACCCTTTTTATCAGCCAATTCCAATTATCCTTTTTGTAACCATTTGGTTTTAAATAGAAGCCTAAATATTTAAAACCATCTTGCAATTTGACCATCTGATATGGAAATAGAGAGGAAATTTGATTACATAATACCTGCTCATTTCTTTGATATGTACAATTGTAAAGAAACATAGATTTTTTAGAACGCACCGCCATACCAAAATCATTGTAGAATACTATAATGATTTCCAAATATTGTCTCCATTCTTGAGCAAAACCCCTTCCCAAGATAATAACATCATCAACAAATAGTAAGTGAGTTACATACATGAGAGAAGTCACACGGATTCCTTTTATTTGTTTCATCTTCTTTGTCGAGTTGATAAGAAGACTTAGGCCTTCAATAACAAGAATAAACAACAATGGTGATAGAGGACATCCTTGACGAAATCCTCTATTCCCTTTGAAGACAGACGAAGGTTGACCATTAATAAGAATGGCATAATTTGCACTTGTGATGCATGCCATTATCCAATCAATTTCCTCAAGAGGAAGACCGATTTGAACTAGGATCATATGGATGAAGGATCGGTCCACTATGTCATGAGTCTTAATTAAATCCATTTTTAAAATGAAAGCTTGCAACTTCTTGGATTTAATAGAGTGCATGCATTCTTGAGCCACCCCTATTGCAACCATAATCTACATGTTGGATAAAAAGTCGAGCTATTCTTGATATAGCATTTTCTCCATTATTGGTTTTATCCGGTTAGAGATGACCTTTGCTGTCAACTTATAGACCAAATTACATAAGGATATTGTCCTCTAATCATTGAATGTAGATGGATTGTCCTTTTGGGGAATAAGCCCAATATAATTTGAATCCAAGTTATCAGGAATATGCCCAGTGCTTCGAGATTCCTACACAATCTCTACTAATTCCAAACACACCAATTCAAAAAAAGGAGGAAAAATTCGATAGTCCAGCCATCAGGGCCTGGACTCTTAGCTTTTGCAAATTGGTTTAGAGAAAACTTTATTTCCTCAATAGTAACAGGCTCTCCAATGATCTCACCATCCTCACAACTAAACGTTCTCGGATATTGCTTGATAACTTCTAGTTGATTCAGCAAATTCAAAGATCTATCATGCTTATACACCTCCCTGAAGAAAGAAACTGCACCATTTTTAAGTGAGGATTGATCTGCCATGAGATCCCCATTTCTATCATTTAGGTCCCATATGGAATTTGTTATTCTTCTTTGATTAGCAAAATTTTGGAAAAATTTTGAATTTCTATCTCCACTAGATAACCACATCGCTCGGCTCTTAAGATGCCAAGCTTCTTCATCTTATATGAGTATTTTTTGTCTAGCGGCCTGCAACTAATAAAGTATCATTTTCTAGAGTCAAAAAATAAGTCATTATCAATGGCCTCAGATATAGAGTTCACTTCTAACTCATTCTGAATTAAATCTACTTCATTTTCCTCTTTCTTATTCTTGCCCCATTCAATAACATCAAATTTCAATTTCTTCAACTTATACAAAAGAGACCGAGTTGGGGAATGAAAGACTTTTTTAGAATACTCCTTCCATTTCTCAAAAATCATGTCACATAAACTCTTATCCTCAAGCCATGAATGATTGAACTTAAAGGGATAACAAGGCCTCCTTTTATTCAAATCCAATTGCAAGACAACAAGCATATGGTATGAAATCTCAGAAGATAAAGACCAAGTTCTATATCTGTAAATATCCTTGCAAAGGCTTTCTTCCATAAGGAAACGGTCAAGCCTTTTGGATAAACCACCATTCCCAACCCGACCGTTGTACCAAGTAGGTACTAGAACACTAGGAGTAATATCAATGAGCTATGCATCATCAAAATAATTTTTGAAATAGTCGGTCAGAGGGTCCAAAATGCATCCTGAACCCCAAACTTCAGCAGAAGAAAGTGTCAAATTCAGATCACCTGCAATGATAATACCATGGTCATTTAGGAAACTAGATTGAATCACGTTATCCCATAAAACTTCCCTATGGTTATAGGGTCTGTATATGTTTAGGATCTTAATAATCCTATTCAACCCCATCAACCTTCCTTCCAATAATATCCCAGCCACGGTCTTATAAGGGGAAAATTGAGCTTTTAACGGGTTCCAGGCTACCAACAATCCACCCGACAGACTGTTTGCATCTTGTCCACATACATTCCAAGAAGGAAACATCTTAAGAAAAATCTCACAAGCCTGAAAACTAGAGGTCGTGATCTCTAGTAGAAGGATAACATCCGGATTTATATTGTTTATCAACCTCCTGAAAGCAGTTCTTTTGGATTAACTACTAAACCTTTGATATTGAAGGAAAAAAAATCATTAAGGAACCTTTGTCTAGGCAAAAACTACTCTAAGGGCCCCAAAATAGGTTTCAGAAGGAGAGGTGGAAGAAAGAGATTTTGCAATGGAAGTAATTTCAGAAATTTTAGGATTGGAAAATATAGGAATATTTCCATGGGAAAATTCAGAAGGATTAAAGGACGCATCTCTTTTGCCCCTTTTCTTCATCGTAGTAACATTTTGGAATCTAATAGATGAAATAGGAAGGACCGATTCACCGGAAGGTTTCCCAGAAAAGGTAGGAATGACTTCTTTCAAACCAGATTCAATTTGTAAGGAAGAAGGCTGCAAATTCTCCTTTGAAGAGTCTTTAAGGAGGGAAAAATTTATCGGAGTAGAAAGATAATTATCAAAGGAATACATAGGCATACTTAAATAACTCCCAGAGCATTCCAAGCGTTGATCATCAAAAAAATTTCGGTTAATATCAGCCCCAATAGAGAGACACTTTTCAACCCCAGAAGAAACCAAATTTCCAACAAACGTAGAATTCCCCAAAACCTCCAAGTTAGGCAAAGTTGGACTAGAGACAGGGGAAAATTCAATATTTTTTGGGGAAGACTAGCCTTCATCATTTAAAACCCTAATGGATGACCCCTAATGGCTGACAATAAAACCCTCTCTAGTTCATTTTTTGACAAAAACTTTGAAATAACTGGAAGAGAATTTTGAAACTTACCTAATAAAGATAAAGCCGAGTTCCTATCCAGAGGAATGATTTGTTGGAAATGCAAATAAGAGTCCTTTGACTCACCCAACATAGAATATGATTCTGGAATGTCCTTTGAACTATCCAAAATCCCTAGGCATCTATCTCGCATATGCCCAACTTCATGGTAATAAAAAAAATTAAAAGGCACCCGCCAATAATCAAGCCTCTGTGTGAAATTACCATCATTCCAAATAACCTCAACCTCGGTCGGAAGCCCCTCCGAAGAGTCAATTTCCACCAAAAATCTAGGGAGTCTTCTATCAAAGGCTAGCAGCGACGATTCTTCCACCAAGAAGAAACGACCAATAGAATTTGCAATCGGCATAAAACCCTCAAACGACCAACACTCCAATGTAAAACGCGGAAGAAGAACCCATAAATGCCTTTTAGAAATATTTTCCTTCCATGGATTAAATCCAGCATGCCACCAATGGAAAACCAACGATCCTTCCCCAATGACCCAGAATCATTCTGATATGATCTGAAGATGTTCCTCAGTCAGAAAATGAAAACTAAGCCAACCATTCACGAGAAGGTTAACCCTTGGCGTATAATTTATTAAGGGTTTCCATCATTTTGACATCCACTCAACTATTTCAACCTCGACATCTTGATGTATTCAAATCTCCCCAACATAGTATGGTTAGAAATCCCTAGAACCATGTCGAAAGTGACATCTTTTCCCATAACACAAAGCGGTTTTCCTTGTTTAGCTTTCTTCTTCTTCTGGCATGCAAACCTGATCGAAAATTTTTCTTGGAAATTATATCATGGCCAGAATACAAATATTGAGCAACGTTTCCAAGAGATTTCATTTTAATGGGAGAGAGTCCTAATAATGAAGGATTGGGGGAGAGCGACGCATTCTAAACTTGAAAATCCCCACCATCAACTGCCTCCAAAGAGATAATATTAACCTTTGTCTAATCTAGCCCAACAACTTCCACCAAAACCCTAGAGTTTGTACAAAAGGCACATGGAGTAGAGGAAAAAGAAACCCCCTTTTTCCCTTTTACCAAAGAGAACTCAGAATTGTCAGGTGCGACAGGCTAAACGTCTTTGTCGAAATTTTTATTACTGCAAGGGGAAATATTAGGTCCCATAAAGCCCTTAACTTTTGACATTTTCAGGGGACATCAAGAAATGGACCCTTAGAAACAACAAAAATCTAAAAACCTAGTTCCCACTTTTTGGCCTGGTTGGTACTAAGCCTTCCTTACGGAAGATGGACTCCAAGGGGTCTAAAACCCAGACCCTAGGCATAGAGGGCAGTTAAACTAGATGAAAACTCAATAATATGCAACAAAAACCACAAAAAACTGCAAAACCCTCCATTAATTACGTCGATAGATGTTTTTCCTGAGGTCGGTTTTGAAAAGCACAGTAGCTTTTCGTCGTCCCTCTAGCGAATGAAACGCTGCCACGCACTCCACGAATAAGAAGATGCCATGTTTAACATTGGAGATAATGGTTTTAACGCGGGTTAATTCTTAGTGTTCCAGAAGTTTCCTTGCATCGCATACAAATCCCGTCGACAATGCGTGTTGCAGAAGTTCCTTCCATTGCATTGCGTCCAAATCCTGTCGACAATGCAAAGTGATGACAAAAGAGGGTTTTGCTGTGATCAATGAAAGGTGAAGCAAAGGAACTCACAATCGATGGAAGGCGAGGTAGAAGAACTTGCAGACTCGCAATCGATGGAAGGCAAGGCAAAAGAACTCGCAGACCCACCCATGTAACCGAGGTTATGAAGTTGGGCTCCCACACCATTCATTACATCGACCAGTAATTCAAGCATGGGTTTTCTTTAAAATGTTTGCCAATGTTTCCTCTATAGCTTAGGCGGCCTGTAATTCTTGTTTTTCCAGAGCTCCTTTGGTCCTTGGCCAAGATATGGTCATATGGGAGAATATAAAGGAGAAGAAGCTCGACACCTATCCGAAAGGTATTTTTGAAGATTTTCCTTCATTTTGAATTTAATGACGATACTTCTTCAAATTTTTGGCTTCTTTCTTCTAATGTTGCCTTTCTTTATTTAAAGTTTGGGTTGTATGCTGATTGTTATTCAAAATTTGGCTTCTTTCTTCACATGAGTGTCAAATGCTATCTTTCTTTCTTCAAATTTTTGGCTAATTCTACAAATTTTAGATTACTCATGAATCATAACATAATCGTACAGCTCTTAACTTAACTAGTGTCTTACAATGTCGTAATATCACTATCATCAAACAAATGTCAGGATGTTAATTATTTCAAATGTTCACCCTATGTTCTTTTATTGTTTGAATACATATCGTCACTTTTGTTCTATGTTATAAGTTTTGATTCTAGAGACTAATTGATCTTCGCAATGTATTGAAGGGGTCCTTGTGTACACCCCGAGGCTTACTTAGCTATTGCTAGCTAATGTTCCTGAATTCTATTTGCAGAATGCAGGTAAGAAAGAGAATTTCCAACTGAAGCATAATGATGTTTTTCAATATTACTTGTTGTACCAAGTTAGCCTTTAAAGTTTGACATACTAATGAATAGAGTAATTATCTGCCCTATAGTCATACTCAGGTATTCTCTAAAATTAACTGATTCACTTCATTTATTTCGTATACCTATGGAATTTATTGTTTAACTATTGTAATAAACAAATGAGATCCTACTCTAGTCAAAACTATAGAGAATACATGTATTACTAATACATGCTATTATATCCAAACTATGGAGGTGCATTGTATTACATTATAAACTTATTCTATCCAAAACTATGGAATATGCATTGTAATACTTTAGATTTTGTAAATTATAAACATAATAATTATGTTATGCATTATAGATATAATGCGAATTCAAAATCTTATGTGTACGACTATGGATAACCGTATTTCTATATGCATTAAACTACATGCATAAACTACATGCATGAACTATATGCATGTAACACTATTGCTTAACTATAAGCTCGAAAACTTAACACTAGTGTTTTGACTATAAGATTGATATGAAAAGTAACATCATGTTACTTACCCTAAATATCGCTTTACCAACTATGCAGGATGTATTAAGTATTAACACCGTAGTGGGATATGCGTTGCCAGGCACACAAATGGTAGCTATGATATTTATGGTTCATTAAAATTGCATCTTGTTGTATTTCCTGTTGGCAGCCTTCGTGGCAAAAACTTTACGTGCTATACTTTGGAAGAGGGTGGAAACCTTGCTACGTAAGGCCTTAAACGCCGAGCTATGCATGGATTTGTATGTTTTGATGGCTGAGGTGGAGTGATGTGTTGGAAAAGCACTGAACGTTGAAGGTTGTGGTTTTAAATGTTATTGAATGAAGTTGGTGGTCGTAGGTTTATGTGCCTCTGTGGTTGGATCTGCACCGTTGATCTCTTATATGTTCTCGGGTGTTGGGAAAAAAAACCCCTAACTCCACAAAACACTACCCACCGATACATTGACCAGGGTATTCATTTTTACATGCAAGAGTGGAGAAAGAGGCCGACAGGCTCTCTGATTCTAAGGGTTTGTAATGAACTTACAAGGTTTCAATGGCCTGACCATGCTACTTGCACAAAGATTATAAGAATTTGAGTGTGATCGTATTACTGTACAGGGTTATAATAGTACTTGCAAAGCATTCCGAGGTTTCGATACCATGATTTGTTGCTAGTAGTGATTACTAGAGTTTTCAATGGTCTTGCAATTGTTTTACAGTGCTTGAACTTTCAAGTGGGATCGATGCTGTGACCTAAACCAAATCGTGTGCGTTGAAGTAGCCAGGTTACCCATTCATGCTTCCAATTAAGATGTAGGTAGTGTAATAGTTTACTTTTGAGTTTTCAATAGTTGTTTTAGCAAAGTCTATTATTCAAACTTTCGTTCTTTTTCCAGGTTTAACCCTGCATGTCTTGAAATTCCTAGCAGGTTTGCTTCCACGGTGAAATGATGAAGTTTTCCCATGCGAGATGATAGTAGGATAAGGCCTTGGTAAGCCTCAGTGACAATCCCCAAGGGTTTTCCATGATACTGCGATGGTATTGTCACCATGCAAGTCTTTGTTTAAATAGTCGAGAGTTGGTTGGTTTATACTTTGGTTTTGCCTGTAATAGAAGGTGTTTCAAACTTGATTTACAGTTGGTTGTAAGATAACCTTAAGCCGTAAGGCATTTATTCTGATGGGTTGAACCCTGGAGCTGTAGCTCACATCGGTTTCTCAATGTCTAGCCTTTGATAAAGCTTAATGTTTGTTTTAGTGTTTTAATATAATGGTTGTTTGGATTACCATTCTGCACAGTTTCCTTACTGTTCTTTTATAGTGTTTTGATGTTTTGGGCCAGGCCCGTAAATGTTGACGAATTGATATGCATTAATGTGTTAAATAGAAGCTATTTATATTGAAGGCTATGAGCCCAAATTTGGTATTATGTTACCAATTTATGAGATAATAACATGTCTGCGTTTTTAAAAGTTATATGCATAGTTAGGTCGTAAGGATGGGCTTACAATCCTATCCAAAAGGATCACTGTGTTTTTACGATTTTCGAATATGGCTTAAACTAAAATATGAAACTTGTACTAAAATATAGATGAAGCCTTTACAGACTCTAATGTTTAAGCTTTAAATTTTGTAGTTGTCTGGGCGAACCCTTAGGGTATCGAACCCTAGTAAAGCAACACTCCTTCGTTTCCGTATACGAATGGATTAAAAACTTGAAAGGCTAAGAGAGGCTTACGCTCAGGGTTTGAACCCTGGGCTATCTCATAGGTTTAAATAGATATTATTTATCCTATAAATATATTTAAATTTGAAATGAAACTTACAGTGATAAAATGTATTTTATAGTATTAACTTCATTTTTGTTATAAAATACTTGCACTATGAGTTTCGATAAAGATAGGTTTTATATAGTCGTTGTTTAACCTTGACATGATCTCTGTATTATACAAATTGATGCGAGTAATTTTTTAATGTTATATAGTGAATTGATAATTTAAAATAATCTTTATATATATTATTTGGTTCGAAAGACTGTATCTGCTATAGTTTGAAAGGAAAAACTTAAAATAATATGTTGTTTACAATTAAGAAGCTAGGATTTTGTTGTTAAGCATATACAATGAAAATATCTGTGTTCCTATTTAAATTCTAAGATGTCTATTGAAATAAGACAATTATTACAGTACTAAAATAATGTAGATTTATTTTGGAAATAAGTCATTAAGTCTATTCACATCATCACATCATTTTGATCTATTCTAAATACCCTTCCCTGTACTAGAGTACGACACTGTAACTAGTGTGTGGAAAAATAGAGGGAAGCATTATTATTCAATCATTTTATCATTTAACTACATCATCCAAAATGTATTTTATCCTAACAGTTATAAATTACAAAATTAAAAATATTCATTAACAGTACAGAATATCTAAGATTTAATTGGAAAACTAGTAACATAAAACATTCAGATTTATTTTACTAACTTGACAGAAGTAAATAAGATAACACAATTTGAACCTGGTAACTATAGAAGAATAAACAAACATCCAAAGGAGACAGTTCCACCCAACCATCTCCTGAAGACAGCCAAATTACTTGCCTTAGGACCCCCGAGCCTGTTCATTGAACCACTAGGACGAAGATGTTGTGTGGAGTAATGGAATAAATTCCTTTGCAACTCAGCAGCAGAACTTAGCAGTAGTACTTCCTGCTTTTAGCAATATTGAACTCAGCAATGTGGCTGCACTAGTTCAGAACGCAGTCTTAGTTCACTCAACCACTTCTAACCTTCCCCTCATCGAATCTCTTATGCTCAGAAATTATCACAAGGTAAGAATGAACAGCCCCTGCTGAATTCGATGGGTAGATAAGTAGCATGCCTAGGTCTTCTGGTTAGTTTATTTCAGTAAATGAGCCACCTACTCAGTTCCACTTTCTTGGGGAACATGACCATAAAAGTAGAGAAGTTGCCCCCTGCAACAGTTAGAAGTGAGTTGAGGATGTTGTCAAGTGTCAGTTTTCTCTCCACCCCAATCCATTCCTCCTAGTGGGTCAGTGAACACTCATTCAACAGTCTCCCTTGGATGTTTGTCTCCACTTTTATTTATTAATAATAAAATATTCAAAGTAATTAATTACAGTCATCCTTGACCCCACTTGGTCAATAGTCATAAGACTTTAAAATAAAAATAAAACATAATGTTTTCATCATAACATAAAATGTTTAGAGTTTGGGTATGTGACAAACACCCCCTCTTAAGTTCAACATCGTACTCGATGTTAATTTATTCATTGTCCTCTTGTTCCTCCTGGAACAGCATTGGATATGCCACCTGCATATTACTTTCCAATTCCCAAGTTGCTTCGTCCAGACTAAGGTACTTCCACTGCACCTTTATATGTCCAATGGTACGATTATGAAGCAAAATTTCCCTCTTGTCGAGGATACAATCCAGTTCCACCATAAAATATACTTCTGGTTCCACCTGTACATCATTCCAATTAATCACATGAGTAGCATCATGCACATACTTTTTCAAAAGAGAGATGTGAAATACATTATGCACTTTAAGATTTGGTGTCAATGCCCACTGATATGCCACTGGTCCTACCCTGGACAAGATTTCAAAAGGTCCACAATACCTTGGTGCTAATTTAACACAGATTCCCAATTTTAGGGAGCTCTTTTTAGGCTTTACCTTGAGGAACACATGCTCACCAACCTGAAACTCTTGTGGAGTTCTTTTTAGATCTGCATGACTTTTCTGTCTATCTTGTGCAAATTTTCAAATTGCCTTGAACCTGTTTCACGGTTAGTTCCATTTCTTTTAATAAATCAAGTCCTAGCATTAACCTGTCAACTGGATTGCTCCAAGAAATAGGAGTATTGCATTTTCTGCCATATAAAATTTCAAAGGGACTGAGTTTTGTTGAAGCTTGGTAATGATTATTATAAGCAAACTCAGCAAGATGCAAATATTCCTCCCATTTACCTGGTTGATCTCTAACATACATTCTTAACATGTCTTCAAGAATTTGATTAGCTCTTTCAGTTTGCCCATCCATTTGTGGTTGAAATGATATACTGAAATTCAAAGTAGTATCTAAACCTTTAAATAAAGACTTCCATAAATTTCCTGTAAACTTTGAGTCTTTGTCAGAAATTATAACTTTTGGAATCCCATGCAAACGAAAAATTTGTTTTATAAAAATTTCAGCAATGTTAGAAGCCTTGTAGGTGGTCTTAACAAGTATAAAGTGGGCTACTTTACTAAGCTTATCCACTACTACCATTACAGAATCATTATGTTTCTGATTTTTAGGTAAACCAGTAATAAAATCAATACTAATTATGTCCCACTTCCAATCTGGAATAGGTAGTGGCTGCAACAAACCAGCTCGGTGTCTGTATTCAGCCTTTACTTGCTGACACTCTATACACCTAGCAATATATTCAGCTACTTCACTTTTCATACATGGCCAAAAATAATCTTTTCTCAACATAGTTATCATCTTTTGGTAACCAGGATGTGCTGAGTGTGGACTTTTATGCAATTCATTTAAAATCAGCAACTTAATTTCAGCAACATTAGGCACATAAAGTTTGTTTTTATACAGTAGTAACCCTCTTGCATCAATTCTGAAATCTGTTATAAAATTTTCAGTATTATCTTCAGCAATTTTATTAAGTAAATTCTGATATTTTTCATCCATTCTGATTTTGTCCTTAATTTGATTTTCCAGATCAATTCTATAAGTACTGATTGCTGAAACAAAATTTATCCTAGCATTTCTGCTTAAGGCATCAACAACCTTATTTTCATTTCCTTTAATGTGCTGAATCTTGAAATCATACTCGCTAAGAAAAGCTATCCACCTAGCTTTCCTTGCGTTCAGATTTGGTTGATCCAACAAATATTTTAATCCTTTATTATCAGTCATTAAAATGAATTTTCTTCCAATTAAATGATGGCGCCACATTTTTAATGCAAGTATTACAGCCACCAACTCTAGGTCGTAAGTTGCATAGTTCTTTTCATGAATCTTTAACTTCCTAGATTCATATGCAATCACGTGACCTTCTTGTGTTAAGACCCCACCAAGTCCATCATTGCACGCATCAGTGCATACAATGAAATCCTTGTTGGGATCGGCAATTTTTAAAATAGGTGCTGTTGTTAACAGTTCTTTAAGTTTCTTAAAACTTTCTTCACATTTTTTATCCCAATTAAATTTCTTACCTTTCTTTTGTAAATATGTTATAGGATTTGCTATTCTAGAAACTCCCTCGATAAACTTACGATAGTAACCTGTAATTCCCATAAAAGATCGTACACCAGTTACGTCTTTCAAGGCAGGCCATTCATTAATTGATTTTATCTTGTCTAGGTCTACTGCAATTCCATCCTTGGATATCACATGCCCCAGGTATTGTATTTTATCTTTATAAAAATCACATTTGCTGAACTTAGCATAAAGTTGGTGTTCTCTTAACACTTGTAAAATTATCTTTAAATGTTCGTCATGTTCCTCTTTCATCTTAGAATAAATCAAAATGTCATCAATAAAACAATTACAAACTTATCTAAGTACTGATGTAAAACATTATTCATAAGGCACATGAAAACTGTTGGAGCATTCGTCAGCCCAAAAGGCATAACCACAAACTCGTAGTGTCCATAGCGAGTTCTGAACGCAGTCTTAAAGATGTCCTCATCTTTAATCCTGACTTAATGGTACCCCGACCTCAAGTCTATTTTAGAAAATATATTTGTGTCACGTAGTTGATCAAACAGATCATCAATACGAGGCAAAGGATATATGTTCTTTATAGTCATTTTATTTAGCTAACGATAGTCTATACATAAATGCATAGTTTCGTCTTTCTTTTTAACAAAAATTACAGGTGCTCCCCATGGAGACACACTGGATCTTATGTATTTTTTATCAATAAGTTCTTTAAGCTATGATTTAAGTTCATTAAGCTCCAGAATATTCATTATGTAAGGATCTTTTGAGTTTGGTACCGCTCCTAGTACTAACTCAATGGTGAAATCAAGTTCCCTTTTCGAAGGTAGTCCTAGAATTTCTTCCGGGAATACATCAGAAAATTCCTTAAGAATGGGTATATCTTCCAGCTTTAAATTATCTTCCTTTGTGGATTGTTCATCATAAATTACATTTACAGCAAACAATTTACATCCTTTACGAACAACATTTTTACCTTGTAACGCAGAAATTTGTCTAACAGATATCTTTTTAGGAATTCCTTTTATTGTTACAGTTTCACATGCATCATTCAAACAAGTAAAAGTCTTTTCGAATCAATTTAATACTACTCTATGCTTTTCTAACCAATCCATTCCAATCAGAACATCGTAAGAACCTAAAGGTAACACATTCAGTTTAGCATGAGTCCTAATCAGTAATTCACATTCTTTCACATAATCAGTTACCTTTCTTTTCGTGCCAATAGTTAATTGAACCAACCATGATTTATCAAACTTATCTATTTTCAGATCGCAATATTTAACTAAATCGGGTGAAACATAGCTAAGACTTGCCCCTGGATCAATTAAAATAGAAATGGGTTTATTTTTCAGCATACCTTCCACTTCAACCATGGAAATTTGATGACCAACTTGTCTGTTTTCCAAAGCTGCATTTATCCTGGGCATCTCCCTTGCTAAGTCACCAACAGTATCCTCCTCCTGTATAGTATGTATGTTGTTGACAGCCTTCTTTCTGAGTGGACAGTTTGATGCATAGTGTCCCTGACAGTCCCAACATTTAACAGGTTCTTTTTGTTCATTATTTTTAACAAAAATTTTAGGTGGATCACTGTTCCTTACAGCTGTAAATTTTGACTGTGTATTACCTGCTGCATTATTTCCTTGAAATTTTCTATTAGAGTAATTACGTGAATTATTATTTCCAAAGTTGCGATTAAAAGAGAACTGCTTCTTCCTTTGCTCAAAGTTGTTAGGCCTCTTTGCTTTCCAGCTTGGTATACCTTCTCTTTTCTTATTATGTTCATAACAGATATTTTCCTTCCTCATGGCCTCTTCAAGAGTTTGAGGGCCATCATATTCAATCCTGTCTTTTATGTGAGAGGGAAAATAGCTCAGAAATATCTGTACCTTAGGCTTTTCTTCAACGAAATAAGGTACATACCTTAATAAATTCAAAAACTTGCTGCATAATTCTCTCATATCCATGGAACCTAGCTTTAACTCATAAAATTCCTTAGCTCGTTCCTCATAATACTGCTCTGACAGAAATTTTCTTTTAAAGTATTTCTTAAAATTACTCCAATTTACACTTTTCTCTTTTAAACCTTTTACTCGTTTCAGATCTTGCCACCAAATGTCTGCTTTTCCAATTAGATTATATATTGTCATTTTAGTTTTTAGATGACTTTAGTAGTTGTAAATATGGAAATACTTATTCATATCGGACAGCCATGCTTCAGCTGTCTCACTCTTTTCTGTTTCTCCATTAAAAGTTGGTGGTTTGATATTTTTAAACTCGCCATAAATTTATTCATAGGGCCTGTACTTCTTTTTCTTAGTATAGCAGTTACTGTCACTGCTATCACTAGAATACCTATGCTTTTTCCTGTGTGCCCTTTCATCAAATTCAGAAGATGAACTGCTGTCATAATTAGTCAATTTTACCTTTTTATCATTACGTTGGTAGGACATTGTTTCAAATTCAACATTATTTTATGTTCTTTTATCTTGATCATTTTTATGAAAATTATTCAGTAGGATTTGATTCAGCTCCTCCTGAGCCTTCAAGATCCGTTCGTTTTCTTCCTTAACAATTTTTATCTCACTTTTTAAATCTTTTACTGTTCTTAATAATTGAGATGAATTATCATTCAATTCGACAAACAGATTTTCTGCATTAATCTGCCCTTGTTCATTATTATTCTATTCGTTATTAAGGGACTTGTCCTCAGCTGACTCTGTTGGTCCTTCCATACCTTCAGTCTAGATTTATAAAATGCTGAAACTGAAAACAAAATAATTAAAATCAGTAATTTGCAATCATGTCCTAAATTCTTTTTGCGCGAGTGAGCCACTTCAGGCCTAGTATTTGAACTTGCGCTTTGATACCACATGTAACATCCCCAAAATTTGGCAAAAATTTAAAATTTTTCAAGTAGCAATAAATGCTTGTGTTTGCTATGCGGAAATAAAAGAAATGTTAACTGAACACAACTAAACACTAAACAAAGTGTCTTAATGATAACACCTTCTATAATCTGTCGTTTGATGATTAAAAGTTTAGATTACTTATGAATCATAACATAATTGTACAGGTGTTAACTTAACTAGTGTCTTACAATGTCGTAATCTCACTATCGTCAAACAAATGTCAGGATGTTAATTATTTCAAATGTTTACCCTATGTTCTTTTATTGTTTGAATACATATTGTCACTTTTGTTCTATTTTATAAGTTTTGATTATAGAGACTAATTGATCTTCGCAATGTATTGAAGGGGTCCTTGTGTACACCCCGAGGCTTACTTAGCTATTGCTAGATAATGCTGCTAAATTCTATTTGTAGAATGCAGGTAAGACAAAGAATTTCCAACTAAAGCATAATGATGTTTTTCAATATCACTTGATGTACCAAGTTAGCCTTTAAAGTTTGAAATACTAATGAATAGACTAATTATCTGCCCTGCAGTCATACTCAGGTATTCTCTGAAATTAACTGATTAACTTCATTTATTTCGTATACCTATGGAATTTATTATTTAACTATTGTAATAAACAAATGAGATCCTACTCTAGTCAAAACTATAGAGAATACATGTATTACTAATACATGCTATTATATCCAAACTATGGAGGTGCATTGTATTACATTATAAACTTATTCTATCCAAAACTATGGAATATGAATTGTAATACTTTAGATTTTGTAAATTTATGTTATGCATTATAGATATAATGTGAATTCAAGATCTTATGTGTACGACTATGGATAACCCGTATTTCTATATGCATTAAACTATATGCATAAACTACATGCATGAACTATATGCATGTAACACTATTGCTTAACTATAAGCTCAAAAACTTAACACTAGTGTTTTGACTATAAGAATGATATGAAAAGTAACATCATGTTACTTACCCTAACTCTCGCTTTACCAACTATGCAGGATGTATTAAGTATTAACACCGTAGTGGGATATGCATTGGCAGGCACACAAATGGTAGCTATGATATTTATGGTTCATTAAAATTGCATCTTGGTGGATTTCCTATTGGCAGCCTTCGTAGCAAAAACTTCATGTGCTATAATTTGGAAGAAGGTGGCAACCTTGGTACGTAAGGCCTTAAACGTCGAGCTGTGCATGGATTTGTATGTTTTGATGGCTGAGGTGGAGTGATGTGTTGGCAAAGCACTGAACGTTGAAGGCTGTGGTTTTAAATGCTATTGAATGAAGTTGGTGGTCGTAGGTTTATGTGCCTCTGTGGCTGGATCTGCACCATTGATCTCTTATATGTTCTCGGTTGTTGGGAAAAAAAACCCTAACTCCACAAAACACTACCCACCGAGACATTCATCGGGGTATTCATTTTTACATGCAAGAGTGGAGAAATAGGCCGACAGGCTCTCTGATTCTTAGGGTTTGTAATGGCCTTACAGGGTTTCGATGGCGTGATCATGCTACCTGCACAAAGGTTATAAGAATTTGCGTGTGATCGTATTACTGTAAAGGGTTATAATAGTACTTGCAAAGCATTCTGGGGTTTCGATACCATGATTTGTTGCTGGTAGTGATTACTAGAATTTTCGATGGTCTTGCAATTGTTTTACAGTGCTTGAACTTTCAAGTGGGTTCGATGTTGCAACCTAAACAAAATCGTGTGCGTTGAAGTAGCCAGGTTACCCAGTCATGCTTCCAGTTAAGATGCAGGTAATGTAATAATTTGCTTTTGAGTTTTCAATAGTTGTTTTAGCAAAGTCTATTATTCAAACTTTCGTTATTTTCCCAGTTTTAACCCTGCGTTGTCTTGAAATGCCTGGCAGGTTTGCTTCCTCGATGAAATGATGAAGTTTTCCCATGCAAGATGATAGTAGGATAAGGCCCTGGTAAGCCTCGATGACAATCCCCAAGGGTTTTCCATGATACTGCGGTGGTATTGGCACCATGCAAGTCTTTGTTTAAATAGAGAGAGTTGGTTGGTTTATACTTTGGTTTCCTCGGTAATAGAAGGTGTTTCAAACTTGATTTATAGTTGGTTGTAAGATAACCTTAAGCCATAAGGAATTTTGGTTTTGAGGGGTTGAACCCTGGAGTTGTAGCTCACATTGGTTTCTCAATGTCTAGCCTTTGATAAAGCTTAATGTTTGTTTTAGTGTTTTAATATAATGGTTGTTTGGATTACCATTCTGCACAGTTTCGTTGTTGTTCTTTTACAGTGTTTTGATGTTTTGGGCCAGGCCCGTAAATGTTGACGAATTGATATGCATTAATGTGTTAAATAGAAGCTATTTATATTGAAGGCTATGAGCCCAAATTTGGTATTTTGTTACAAATTTATGAGACAATAACATGTCTGCGTTTTTAAAAGTTATATGCATAGTTAGGGCGTAAGGCTGGGCTTACAATCCTATCCAAAAGGATCACTGTGTTTTTACAATTTTTGACTACCGCTTAAACTAAAATATGAAACTTGTACTAAAATATAGATGAAGCCTTTACAGACTCTAATGTTTAAGCTTTAAATTTTGTAGTTGTATGGGCGAACCCTTAGGGTGTCGAACCCTGGTAAAGTAGCACTCCTTCGTTTTCATATACGAATGGATTAAAAACTTGAAAGGCTAAGAGAGGCTTACGCTCAGGGTTTGAACTTTGGGCTATCTCATAGATTTAAATAGATATTATTTATCCTATAAATATATTTAAATTTGGAATGAAACTTATAGTGATAAAATGTATTAATGTTGGAAGTGTCTCTGTTATAGTATTAAGTTCATTTTTGTTATAAAATACTTGCACTATGAGTTTCAATAAAGATAGGTTTTATATAGTCGTTGTTTAACCTTGACATGATCTCTGTATTATAAAAATTGATGCGAGTAATTTGTTAATGTTATATAGTGAATTGATAATTTAAAAGAATCTTTATATATATTATTTGGTTCGAAAGACTATATCAGCTATAGTTTGAAAGGAAAAACTTAGAATAATATGTTGTTTATAATTAAGAAGCTAGGATTTTGTTGTTAAGCATATACAATGAAAATATCTGTGTTCCTATTTAAATTCTAAGATGTCTATTGAAATAAGACAATTATTACAGTACTGAAATAATGTAGATTTATTTTGGAAATAAGTCATTAAGTCTATTCACATCATCACATCATTCTGATCTATTCTAAATACCCTTCCCTGTACTAGAGTACGGCACTGTAACCAGTGTGTGGAAAAATAGAAGGAAGCATTATTATTTAATCATTTTATCATTTAACTACATCATCCAAAATGTATTTTATCGTAACAATTATAAATTACAAAAGTAAAAATATTCATTAACAGTACAGAATATCTAAGATTTAATTGGAAAATTGATAACATAAAACATTCATATTTATTTTACTAACTTGACAGAAGTAAATAAGATAACACAATCTGAACCTAGTAACTGTAGAAGAAGAAACAAATAGCCAAAGGAGCCCATTCCACCCAACCATCTCCTAAAGATATCCAAATTACTTTCCTTAGGACCCCCGAGCCTGTTCACTAAACCACCAGGACGAAGATGCTGTGTGGAGTAATGGAATAAATTCCTTTGCAACTCAGCAGCATCACTTAGCAGTAGTACTTTTTGCTTTTAGCAATATTGAACTCAGCAATGTGGCTGCACTAGTTCAGAATGCAGTCTTAGTTCACTTAACCACTTCTAACCTTCCCCTCATCGAATCTCTTGTGCTCAGAAATTATCACAAGGTAAGAATGAACAGCCCCCTACTGAATTCGATGGGTAGATAAGTAGCATGCCCAGGTCGTCTGGTCAGTTTATTTCAGTAAATGAGCCACTTGCTCAGTTCCACTTTCTTGGTGAACATGACCATAAAAGTAGGGAAGTTGCCCCCTGCAACAATTAGAAGTGAGTTGAGGATGCTTCCAAGTGTCAGTTTGCTCTCCACCCCAGTCCATTCCTCCTAGTGGGTCAGTGAACACTCATTCAACAGTCTCCTTTGGATGTTTGTCTCCACTTTTATTTATTAATAATAAAATATTCAAAGTAATTAATTACATTCATCCTTGACCCCACTTGGTCAATAGTCATAAGACTTTAAAATAAAAATAAAACATAATGTTTTCATCATAACATAAAATGTTTAGAGTTTGGGTATGTGACAGCCATGTTCAAGAGTGACGATGCATTTCCCATAAATAATGTGTAACACAAAATCTTCCCTTTTTCCCCATCATGACTGATGAGTGCCTCACTTGTTTTTTAACAAGCTTGAGGAAGGTAAACAGATGCTCGAGATAGCTCATCTCATAGATGAGTCCAATCCCAAATTTTTTATGAACCTGGGAAAGGAGGGGTTCGTCCCATGACGATCCCTTCAATGTTGAATTTTAACGAGGCCATAGAAGGTAAACTCGGCATCATTTCATGTTTAGAGAGTCTGAGAACGACTAAAGAAGAATCCAAAGGTCCTTTTTCATAAGGTTAGCCTCTTTTCCCGGAAAAGGGTAAAACAACGCAAGAGAGGACTCTTCTAGTCATGATTGGTTGGAGTATTCCTTTTTCGTAAGTAGTGCCCCTGGTCCGAAAAAGGGGTAAACTATCACCAGGAAGATGATCATTCAAATACTTTTACAAGCGTGAGCACATCAAGTTCTCATGGCGATATTTTCATATTTAGAGAGCCTGAAAAGAGCTTAAAGAAAAGACTCTGGGGGGTTCCTTTTTTGTGGGATTTTAACGAGCCCGAAAAAGTGATAAACTATATCTCGGTGACTTATTCTCATTGTTTTACGAGCACGAGAAAGAACAAAGAGTTAGCTCGGTGTCATTAATAATTGAATTTAATGAGTGAAATAATGACAAAAAGACACTCGATAAGTTGTTCATACCTAAGAATATGTGCAAAAAGATCACAACCGCGAAAAACAAGGTCAAAGTGGTACTTAACTTCACCTGCAAGCTTTAAAATTAGCTCAAAAACGATTAACCGGGTATAAATGAATCCAACTATAGCAAAATAACCCACATTAGAATAAATTAAAAAGGGAATATGCTCTTTTTCAATATAAATAAGGGTAAATAGCAAAAATAATTACTATTTGTGTTTACCAAGTTGGAGAGGTGAAAAGTGCCAATTGGAGTCGTTCTTCTTCTGCCGATTCTGGGAGCTACGATCCATTATTTCAAGTGTCGTCGCAACAGGTAACCCTAAACTTGTCTCTTTAACTTTCTAGTGGATTAGAATTTGTTTTTTCTTGCATTTAGGTAGGTTTTGGGCATGTTGGGTTGGGGGATTTGCACCCATGGGTTGGTGCAGGTCTCCCTTTCAAGATCTGCATCGACACAGAATCCGAAAGGGAGTTCTGCACCAGCGACGCACTGTCCAAATGGACATTCTATGCCGGTGCAAACGGCCAACTCAACCCCAAAACCTAGCTAAATAGAAGATTTTTTTATGGTTGGGAAAAGTTCTAAAGGTGTTAAAATGTCATTGTTGACAGGTTTGGAGTGAGCACGATGGTTCTTGAGTGGCGAGAACACAAGCATGAGCTCGATGATATACAAGCAGAAAATGATCTGCAATGTGTTGCAGCGTTGAGAAACTGTGGGCTACTCAAGTATTTTCGAGTGTCGGGGATGAGCTCCCAAGTATCACTGCTGACATACTTGATCCAATGTTGGGACCCTATATAGCAGCATTTCCATATTGGTGAGCACACGCTGACCATAGATGTCAAGGACATCTACTTTTTGATAGGGTTATCCCGGCGAGGAATCCCTGTGTCCTTCACTGGGTCACGAGGTGGTGACCACTCAGTAGAGGAAATGATTGAGCAGTGGTGTACTCCAGGTACATCGATGACAGGTGGGAATATTCCCATCAAGTATGTCAGGGATCGGCCTCTCCGGACGGTACTCTTTACCATTGTGCAGGTGGCTGGCAGTCGATCTTCTCATCTTGCGAGCAAATCGCAAATGATGTATGCCAAGGAGTGCATGACTCCTACAGTGTTCAAATGGTGCGAGGGGCTTCTCACCAGTCTCAGAGATCAACTGACCAAATGCAAGTGCAGGGAACTGGAGCAGTTTGGGTACGGTTCAGTGGCAGTGTCCTTTATGCTAGAGAAGGTACCCCACTTGCATCCACAAGTAGACCTTGAGGATCGGGATGCACATGATCCTCACATGACCAGGTGGGAAAAGGTGATGGCTCGCCATGGTGGAGGGGTCCCCATCATTAGCTTTGGTACAGGGTTCTTCATGTGGTTGCAGGGACAGATCCTCATGGTGGAGGATTACCCATACCACGGTACAGACTTCCGAGGAGACCCAGACTTGGTGCTTCCTGAGGGAGCGCAGTGGGATGGTATCGGTAAGAACAACTGCTTGTGTTTTTTCATTTTATCTATTTTATGATTTTTTTGTAGTGCTGATAATGTTTACATGTTTCTTGCAGCTGTGGGTCAAAAGTGACCACTTGGAGTCTCTCGCCTCGTGCGGAGAGGAGCAGCACCAGAGGTGGGCCCTGTGGTTCGTGATGCTCTGGAGGAGCTAGAGGCGGTGGAGGATAACCTCCATAGGATGACCTTGGACATCCCAGAGCCAGGTGTCCACAACCTACCTTGTCACTATTAGAAGCTGACGGTTGGAGTATAAGTTCATTTCGGCACGCTACTCCGAAAGGTGGCGAGAGCCGTAGTCTTCTTCCATGCGCAGCAGCCTGGGGCTTCGAGGCCTGGGGCTACGCGGCCTAGGGCTTAGGCACATGTTTTACTTCTGTATATACTGAAAGCTTATGAGCTTCAGATTTTGTAGAGATGACTCTTACTGAAAGCTAGCAGGCTTCAGACTTTTGTATCAGCACTATCATTTTTGTATCGATTTATATATATATATACAGACACTTTTGGCGGTTTTATACATCTTGTGTTCTATGGATGATTAATGAGATCTTGTTTACATTTTTGCTTATACAATGGATGATTTACATGTTATGTATGCCTTTATATTTTATAAATATGTTATGTATGTGCAATGTACCAATCTAAAATGAAGTTGGCCATCGAGTCAACAACTATATTCATGTCTCGTGGAATGTGCAGGTATTGAATAGATTCAAAAGACCTTTCCAGGAGACAGACTCGTCGGAAGAGACGGAGTAGAGTAGGGTCACGGATAGCGTAGATCCGGTTAAGATGGGAAACCACTATTTGTGAATCCAAATGGATGACAACGTGGTTCATACCCAAGGAAAGAGCGCCAGTTAGGGTTCCAATGTGCAGTGAACGTATCCATTTACTAAGTTAATAGTCGAATCCGACTCTCATATTGGATAATAAGTAAGAATAATATATTTGATGATAGGATAAAAGATGATGTGTTACAATGATGGCCCTGCATTAAATATGGCTCGGGCATTTGATGTTGAGGAGACACCTCATTTCATAACCTAACTTTAGTTAACCTAATTATTAATTATTTAATTATTATCTTATTTTATGTTCATATCATTGCCACTCTCTTACAAAGGCTTTGTCCTCAAAGCCTTATAATGTTTCTGCATCATTTTATGTGGTGTCATAGATGACGAAACATGTCGATACGAATTACTAAGAGTCGAACATAACTTCTGATATGTCGACGGATCAATCCATCCCAAATTGATTTGTTGTGGACTGATGGGAATCCCTACTGATGTGTCGTCAGGAGATTTGATCACATTAGTACCATTATCTTTCGACATTTCCCACTTTTTCAAATATCGGTTTTTATGGTTGGGGTGTCGATAGGGAACTTTCACGATGTCATTTTCGTTTACGAATGTCACCTTTAGAGCATTGATCTGAGTTGGAAGTTGTATTTTCGTCTCTTGAGGATTTAAGTTTTTGTTCTGTATCTTTTCCAACTTATTTTCTAACTGCCTATTATCATTTTGAAACTTCTTAATCAATTCGACTTGTGATTTTCTGTCATCTTCAGATGTCTTAAGTTGTTCCTTAAGATCTTCATTATGACTTCTGATACAACTATTTTCTTCCTGCTTGTCTAGAAGTTTCCCTTCAATGTCATCCATAGATTGTTCTATCTTTTGGCTATTTTTCAACTTCTTAATTTTTGTGACTAGTATCTTGTTATGATTTCTTAGTCTAAAAATTTCTTCAGCATTGTTAGATAATGCTTTATTACTCTTCGCGATCTCTGACTTATGTGTCTTTTTAGAGTCATCATTTTTTTGTTGAAGAACTTTTATCTGTTGTCGACACTGGCCGACCTCTAATTCTTGACTTTCTAATTTATGTCGTAACTGCATTAGTTCTTCATCTTTGTCACTAACGATTTTGTTCAAGCGTATTATTTCTGCTTCGTAATTATTTATTTCCTTCTTTATATCTTGATTTCCTAACCTCTGATTGAATTTATTTTCCGCTTTTAATTCATCAATTTGCGCATGCAATTTTTCTATACGCCTTTCCTGGTCAGAGATTTTTATTTCATTGTACCTTTCTTGTAATTCAATTCTTATTTTTGAACTGTTATTTATGTCACGCAATTCTTCATTGTCTTTTCGATAACGTTTTAACGTGGCTTCTAATTTTTCTCGCAAATCGGCTTCCATGGTTTCTGACTTCTTCGACGGTGGGATGATCTTCTTTGATTTCTTTGATGAGTCTTCCTGGTCTTCTTTTGATTCTTCCAGTGATAGAATTTTTGACTTCTTTGACAACTTTACTTGACTACTTCTTGTCTTTTTTCTAGGAAAATAATTTTTTTTTCTCTTTTTTTTTGTTGATTTTGTTTTGTTATCCAAATAATTCTTAGTTCAAAGAATTGATTTTTTTTTCTTTGATAATAATAATAATTATTAAAATTTAATAATAATATTATTATTAATATTTTTTTTGTTTGTTTTTGAAATGTTATATAGTATAATAACAATATTTTTTTTAATAATATTATAACAATGATATTATAATATTCTTTGTTTGAAATATTTCTTTTTTATATTATAATAATAAAATTATTATAATATTTTTTTTTTTGTTTTTTTTTTAATTTTTTGAGCGGAAGGAGCTCGGGGACGAGGTGGTAGAGCACGGTTGCACGGGAAAATGGGAGTGCCCAGAGGATGAGCGTGGAACTTGGGCGCAGGCAGGAAAGCGCACGGGAGGTGGGAGTGATTGAGCGGGGAGGATTGTAGGAGGAGCTGGCGTGGAGGAGCCGAGGGAAAGGAAGGATGTGAGTGTGCAGCAAGTGGAGAGCAGGCGGAATGATGGCGTGCAACAGAGGAGGATGGCGAGAAGAGAGACTATGCGGGAGGGAGGAGGAGACAAGATCTAGCGGCTGGTGGTGGAGTGAGGGATGTGGTGCGATGAGGAGAATGGATGAGAGAAGAGACGGTGAAACACGCGGAGGGAAATGGAATCCTGTGGAAGAAGGGGGAGGATGAAAGCGAAAAGTAGACGTGGGTGTGGAGTCATATGGTGTGCAGGCTGCGCAGGTGTATGGAAGGATGGAAGAATCGTCGAGTCTATGTAGCGTGGACGGGGAGGGGGGATGAAACGCAGGATGTGTAGAGGACAAGAAGGTCGGGGTGTGGGCATGTGGAGATGGGAGGTGCGTGAGTGCAGCAAAGGATGGAAGATGGGAGATGGGTGAGCGAATTGTGGGAAGGCCGTGTGGAGTGGGGTGTGAGCAGGTGACGAGTTGAAGTAAGTTGAATGCAGCGGAATGGAGGAATGAGTCGAGTCCGAGCTCACTTTAGGAGGAGTGAGTCCGCTCTGAGTGTGTGAGCTGAATCCGAGCTCAGATGGAGGAGCGTTCCACTCTGATACCAAATGCAGCAACCGTATCCAGTTGGACTCTTAGTACAACCGTATCCGGTGTAATATGCCAGCTCGTATCCGGATAGCCTATATCCAGGTCTAGGGAGGAAGATGTTCCATCTTCAAATAAACAAATATATAAATATATAATAATTAATGGATGATAAAATACAATGGATATGGCCGCCTTAAATATGGCTGGGCCATCAACTATTGAAGAGACATTCCTCTTCATAACTATAATAATAATTAATTACTATTACTAATAGTTTATAACCTATTTATTTACTAATTTATTGTTGTAGCATTTCCAGTGCAGCAACCATATCCGGTTGGACTCTTAGTACAACCGTATCCGGTGTAATATGCCAGCCCGTATCCGGCTAGCCTGTATCCAGGTCTAGGGAGGAAGATGTTCCATCTTCAAATAAACAGATATATAAATATATAATAATTAATGGATGATAAAATACAATGGATATGGCCGCCTTAAATATGGCTGGGCCATCCACTATTGAAGAGACATTCCTCTTCATAACTATAATAATAATTAATTACTATTACTAATAGTTTATAACCTATTTATTTACTAATTTATTGTTGTAGCATTGCCTTTCCCTTGGGAAAGCTTTGTCCTCAAAGCTGAGTTTTGTCATGACGTCTTTTATTCTGGATTTATGTCGCATTGATGACTTGAGAGATGCGATTTTGATTATGACCATTGCCTCCTTTTGATTATTTTGTCTTGGTATTTGCATTAAGTATGAACTTGGTGAAGTTTTGTTTACGCTTTTTCTACTTGTGTGATTGCTTCTTTTAACTATGCTTGCCGTCAATTGAACATGCTCAACATACATTACGACCTTAACTATTTTCGTGTTGTTATTCCCAACACATTTTGTGTCATTTCCTTTGAACGAGCTCTTTGTGCTTATAATGCTCATAAGAACACTGATCTTATCTTGTGTCTAATAGATATTATAGTTGTTTTCCTTGATGTTCTTTATAGAATTCCTTGTGTTGGAATATGTCCTTCGTGCGTTTGTTATTGTGATATTATTGTCAATGCATTGATCATCGTTATTGTTAGTAACATCGGCTTGTCTCTTATCACAATCTTGGTGAGGATCATCTTTCTTCTTGTCAAATATTTTGTTGTCATTTTCTTCATTACTAGGATATGTTATATCTTTGTCTTGCACAATATCTTGATTGATGCTATTACTCTCATGGGAAATGGCATAATAGTATACTGTATCTTTATCTTTTACATTAGCTTGGGTGGTTTTTCTACACGATTTTCACATCCATCTTAATTTTCTTTAAACGTTTCGTCAATAGATTTCTTTATTTCATCTATATCCTTGAGGATTTTCTCAAGGAGATTTATGAATTGGTCACTATCACTATAAGATGCCATGGATGTTTATAGAAGGGACTTTTGGGCTTAGAAGTAAGAACGCTATTATTATATTTAATAATAATAATATTTTTTTTTTGGAATAATAATAAATATTAATTAATATATTAATATTTTTATTTTTTTTATTTTTTTTAAACTATATAATATCTTATATAATATCTTGTATATAGTTTTTTTTTTTACGTTTTAAAAAATATATATATTATAATATAATAATAATATATTATTATTATATATAATATTTTATTTTTATTAAAATTTGTTTATTTTTGTTTTGTTTTGCAGGTGGTAGGTTGGATGACCGCGCGGTGAGGAGGACGCACAGACGGGTAGGGCGGCGAGGATGGGAGGTGGTCGAGCTGGACGGCAAAGGGAAGGTGCAAGAATGTGTAGGTGATTGGAGAGAGGGGGCGTCGGGGAGCCGGTGGAGAAGTGCGTGGAGCAACGGCTGAGGGATGTGTAAGTGAAGAGTTGACGGCTGGAGAGGGAGCGTGGACGAGGGAAAGAACGCGTGGAGGGAGGCAGTGGTGAGCTCGCTGGTGTGGAAGGGAGTGGAGAGAGGAGGCGTCGGGAGCCGGTGGAGAAGTGCATGGAGGTGGAGGAGGTAGCTGGGTGCGGTGGAGGATGGGATTGACAAGCAGTGGCGTGGGTTGGCGTGGGTGTGGAGTAGCCAAAGGGGAGGAGGGAGCGGGTAGTGTGGAGGCGGGAGTGTATGGAGCGGAGCTGCAGCATGGGATAGACGGAGCAGTGGAGTGATATGTAGCCGGGAGGGAAGTGCAGCGGTGGGGGAGTAATGTAGTGGAGTGAGCAACGTGTGAGAGGTGATGGAGCAAATGGAGCGAATGGAGGAGTGTATGCAGCCTAGAAAATGAGTGAGCTGAGAAGACCCGAAACCGTGCTCTGATACCAAATGCAGTGAACGTATTTGCTCACTAAGTTAATAGTCGAATCCGACTCTCATATTGGATAATAAGTAAGAATAATATATTTGATGATAGGATAAAAGATGATATGTTACAATGATGGCCCTGCCTTAAATATGGCTCGGGCATTTGATGTTGAGGAGATGCCTCATTTCATAACCTAACTTTAGTTAACCTAATTATTAATTATTTAATTATTATCTTATTTTATGTTCATAGCACAATGACTACCTAATATTCCGCGGCGTTATTGGTTGTGTATCCTAGACAACTTCCTCCTGAGTTGATGAGCTCGCCGGTGGGAGAATAAAGTACCCAGGCTGCCGAAGCAAGGTTACGGGTATGCCGGCTAGTGTCGTCCGTGAATCCATAGCAAGTTTCCATCTGCACATGCAGACAGAACATGGTATAAGTAGCGAAACAAGATCTAGACACACTAAAACAGCACGTCACACCACACAAAACACACACCATGTACAGTTTATACAAGATACATATGCGTGAAAGACTCAAGCATAGTACCTCTTCAGGTAGAGCCCATTGCGGGGCTCACCCAAATATATCTTATCATAGTCCTCTAGTCCGTAAGCTCCCTTCTCTAGAACACATTTCACTATGTACGATCCGTGCCACATGGACTCAAACTTACCTACCCCCATCTAATCATGCTTTTGGTCATATGTGAGGACCAAATCACCCTCGTTAAAGACACGAGGTTTAACTGACCTATCGTACTATGCTTTGATGCGTTTCTTATGTGCCTCATTGGCAAGAGTAGCATCGCGGTGGGTCTCGTCAAGTTTCGCTAGGTAAAGGAAGCGTTCTTCCTCGGCAGTGGTGTTCGGAAGAAGTTCAACTACGAGTTTGAGAGATGGAATCTCGCACTCTATAGGTAGGACTACCTCCAATCCGTAAACTAGTTGGAATGGTGTAAATTCGGTGGCAGTCTTGATGGAGGTCCGGTACGCCCATAGTGCGGAAAAGAGCATGTTATTCCAGTTGGACTTGTGCATACCCACCATGTGTTGAATCATGGTTTTCGAGACCTTGTTAATGGCCTCTACTTGTCCATTGGACTATGGGTAGTAAGGGGTTGAGTTTTCGTGACGAAAACCGAGTATGGCGCTCAATTCGTCTACCATATGGTTCTGAAAGTGAGATCCATGTTTGGTGACTATGGCTTGTGGAACTCCGAACCATGAAATAACATGGTTGAACATGAAGAGTGCGGCGGTTTTGCCTTCTTCATTGTACGTAGGCATAGCCTCAGCCCATCTAGTAAAATAATCCACAGCTAATATGACGTAATCATGCCCCTCGGCCGAGGTAGGATTATAGTGCATGAAATCTATGCCCCATTTTGAAAAGGTACTAACGGCAATAAATGGGTGTAAAGGGGTTGGGTGGGTGTGCTTCTCCGTTTGAAAATCTTTGCATGGGGGACATTTTTTAACGGCCTCAATGCAATCTTTAAATATGGATGGCCAGTAATATCCTGCGTGTAGTATCTTCGATGAGCTCCACAAGCCCCAGAGTGACAATCATTCAGGACATGTTCAGCCTCCTCGTGTGTCAGACAACGTCGAAGAACAGAGTCAACACCACGTCGATATAGGGTATCGCTAATGATCAAGTAATACTTGGCATGGTGATGCCTGTGACAACGATCATTATGAGACAATTGGGGGTTGAACCGTTGGGTTTGAATATACAAGGTAATATCTCCATATTATTGGGTATTTTATTGTCTTAATGAATTCACCAAATATTTAATTATCGACCAGGGTTGGTAATCTTAGAGTTGTGGCAAAGTATATGCTGAGGTAGAAGGGTACCTAAGATATCGGTTCGACCGACCTTAGAAATGTTTAATAATGAAAAGATCGAAAGATCTTTCAAAATGAAAAACCAAGTCAAACTTCAAAAATACAAACTATTAAACTGATTATTCCTAACCAATATATAAGAATAGTATCAATTTATACTACTCTACTCTATCAACAATAATTGAAACTACAAAAGACAGTACTATTTTAAGAAACAAGACTTGATCAAAAACAAACTACTCTTATGAAAATGGAAACTACTGATCAATTATTCAAACCCTAATCTAGGAATTAGAAATACTAGCTACTATGTAATAACTATGAACAAGTTAAGAAACCTATCTATGAAATAATTCATTTTACAACTAACTATGTAAACACAAGAAACTATAATCTCTTGAGCAAGACTAGCTAAACAAGCTATGAAATTCAACTTAACTATGAAACAAGATGAAATGTTGATCTAAGATTTAAGCACGCATTAACAACACAAGCAAATCTACCTAGTTCCAATCGTCTTGAGCAACTATTGCATCTAAATGACTTACGAAGGCTAAAGAAATGCAAAATGGAAATAAATCTAACTTGACTTCTACAAAAATGTGAAAACTAAAGATAAACCAATTACAAGAAATCTTAAACATTGTAACCTACTATTCATCCATAAGCAAATGAAAAACTAGCTATAATACTTGAAATGGAACACTATTTTGACAATCTAGCTTTACTTGAGAAGTGCAAAGTCTAAGTTATCTGATCTCTAATGACTGCATTGAAATGCTTATCTAACTCATGCACATGCCTATCAATATTAAATGATATCTATCAATACTTCAAACTAATTTATAAAACATTAACTACAAGAAAAGCAAACTAAACTAAGTACAAGACAAGAGTTTAGATGATTGGAATCAATGTTAACTTGTGATCAAAACCTACAGCAGAAAAACAAAGTATTCTTATGCTATCCCTACTGAAAATCAAACTATAATCTAAGACAACTTGCTCAATTATACAAGTGCAATGCAGCTAATCTATAACTTGAAAAGTAAACCTATATTACACTAAACTATGAGAACTTTCAAAATTAAACTTTAAAATACTGAAAACTAATTCATCTACATGAAACTCCAAATGAACTATTAAGCTTGAACTTGAAATTGATTTCTAGTCTATTATAACTATTGAAATGAAATAACTTGAAACAATGAAAACTAAACCAAGTCTGAACAATAAAACATTATGTAAAGGAAAATCAAAGTCTGATTATGAACTTGAAATGAAAACTGGAAATGAAATGCTAAACTGATTTCAAAAGCAAACTGATATTTAACAAGGTCTATGATAGCATTTTAAACAAACTTAAGCTAATCTAGGTTCTAGGTATGAAAGCAAATGAAAGTGAATCATGAACTATCTAAATCATAAGTAAAAGACAATTATGTTATTCTTACTTAAACCAGAATTATTTCTCAGTTGAACAGTAAAACATATGCTGAATGTAAACTAGTTTCATTATTAAAACTGAAATGATTGACCTACATGTGAATGTAAAACTGAATATAAATTATTGGAGGTGGATTCGAATCCCAAACTAGCTACAGAACATGATGAAGTACTGGAAAATTAACCTAAGCCCTAACTAATTATTTCTACACAAAACGTAATATTGAAAATTCTGGAAAATACTGAAAATTCTGTCTAAATGCGAATGAAAGGCTGAAAGACAGTCTGAAAGGCAGTCTGAAAGGATGGTGCAAATGGCCGGTTGAATGGATTCTGAAGATGTAAATTGCATAAAAACACAGGAAAATTACAATTTATAAACAACAAAACGTCACCTACAGGAAAACGAACTACTTGCTTGCAAAAACGAAATGACTTACAGGAAATGTAATAGATACATACAAAAACTAAATGACTTAGCTGCAAATATAAAAAGAAACTGTTGAATATACACAAATGGAACCTCTGATTTTTTAGGGGCCCTTTCCAGTAACATGGGTTTATCTCCTAAGCTACTCAGTCACCAGTCATTAACAGAAAACGAGAATGATCATCAACAGCTGAAACGGAGTCTTTCTATTAAACTGAAGCAAAGTTTATACAATATTTCTCTTCTCCCTCTATGTCTATGTGTGTTTCTCAACCTGAGATGTCTTTATATAATGTTTACAAAAAGAGAGCAGGTCAACCCTTTCAGTGGTCGACCTCTCTAAAAATAGAAGATCTTTACTGCTGCAGAAACGGCCCATTAAAACACACAGGCCGTCTTCCTCATTCCATGTGCGTTGGTTCCCTTTGACGTGAGCTGCTGATGCATTGGAAGCCCGAGCGAGTGAGGACGCGGATCTTCTCTAACAAGGGCTCACGATCCAGTAGGGCCACGTCGCCAACATAACCCACGTCGTGGTTTCCACCTTCAATGCCCCGGAATATGCTAACCAACGAATCTGAGGGTGCGAACGAAGGTCTGAACGGAGGTCCGAATGCGGATGGGCGTCTGAACGTGAATGCGCGTCTAGATGTGAGTCCGTATGGAAACCATAACCTAAATAATGAAGACTCTGTGCCCAGCAAGTCGAGAAATGCTAAATTAATGTTAATAAACCATAAAAAGATGATAATCAATTAAGATTCATGAGATATTCAAATATATTCATACCTGAGTTCGAATGGTTGTCTGAATGGCAAGAAATATGACTTATCACATGAAAAATGGTAAAAATAATGCCAATAGAGCATGTTCAATGAAAAAAATGATGACAAAATTGGACAACAACATTCCCCCAAACCAGAGATATGCTAGGTCCCACTGAGCAAAGAAGACAAGAAGTCAGGAAGAAGGTTGAGTTGCGTCAGCAGCTTCCTTCGACTTAGAAAAAGAGGAAGTAGATTTGGGCTTAAACTTCTTGGCCTGGACCCTCAAGGTATCATGCCTCATCCGGAGAGAGTCATGAGAAGATCTTATGGCTCTGTTCAGGTCTTCGACACTCTTCACTTGTAGACGTAGTTCCTTATTCTCTTGGTGAAGCTCAGAAATTATTTCAACATATTTCTGATTTGGGCTTGTTAATCGTGCTACGTCCTGGGTCAACCTATCCACTGTATGATGGCTTGGAGTGGATGGTTCTACAAGGTACTCAGAATCCTTATGAGGACTCGATCCATTTGGAAATGTCTCGGGATCAGCAGAGGTGGTTTGTGTTTCAGGAGCCTTGCCTTCAGTGATTGCAGGAGCAAGTTCAAAGACAGGGACTTCAAGAAAATGGGAAGAGACATCAACTATTCCAAGAAGGGGTGTTTCAAGGATAGGGTTGTTTGGTTGGGCATTAGGGCTGTCTGAATGAACCGGATGAATGACAGACTGAACGACGGTCTGGACGACGAAATGATCACAGTTTGACCTTCTAGATTTAGTGGGTATTGATGAAAAGAGTGGGGGCTTCGTGGTCGTGTCCTCATGGACAAACTCAGGAGAGGAAGATGAACGGACAAGGTGCATTTCTCATGAGGTACTCTCATCAAACCACACAGACTTAGTGTCTCTTTTTGCTTGGGCAGAGGTTTGAGCAGGCTCATCAGCATGACTTTGAAATCGATGGCACTTTCGAGAAGCAGAAGCTTTAGCAAGGGGCTTCTTGTCCAAATGGGGGTTAAACACTTCAAACAAAAAACTTTCCTATGTTTGCCCCTTTTCCCTCAGTTGTTGAATGATCAGGATTTTAATGAGGCAATGGTGATATAAAATACCAGTGGGGTTAGCTACGTTTTTCCTCACCTGGTTCGATATTTTCTCAAGTCTCTTCAGAATATAAAATGGGAAATTGAGAGCTTGGTCATTAACAAAATGAGCTAATAACATAAGATGACAGGCTTTGAATATGGTAAACTTACCCTCACAGGTTATGAGGTGGATGATGACGGCTAAAGGCTCGAGGTACTCTGGCCTAATCCACTCCCGGTGTAATCCCTTCATGCCTGCAGTGTGTTGATAGTCAGCCCTGAGAGAAAAATCATGAGCCATCTAAGGGAGGAAGAGGTGCTTGTGCCAACGAGCACCCTCCCGTGGAAGCTTTGTAGCCATTGCGATGGATTCTTCCGTCACAGGAAAAGTAAGGTGGCCAATCCTAACCATCTTGCCGTCGAATCCCTTGGCAAAAAGCAGTGAGATTTCATCATTGTGACCCTGGAGGAGATGGAGGAACATACCCCAGCCTACTCGAAGGAATATCTCACAGCATGCTTGGAACTCATGGATTCGGAGCAAATATTGGTAGCTCCCAAGCTCATGGCGGATCGGCATTGTTGAACAGAGGTAGATGGACGTGAGGAATGCAAAGGATTGCAGGGAATGCAAAGAATGCAAGAAATGCGACTGGATGGACTCAGCAAGGATGAGAGTGAGCAGAATGAAGGTAAAAATCACACAAGCGTCGAGTTTAAAACGCGGTCCATTTGAACGTTTGAATGATCGTGAGATGGAGATTTGACATGTTTAAACGATCACGCCATCATTTAGAACTTTGAATCATGTGCCATAATAAGGATGTGTGTGTTAATGAATTTGTATGGTCGTGAAATATTCAACCGTGTCCAAAGTAAACTTTGGACAGGTTGAATGAAATTTTCATCATGGAATTATAACATAAAATGCATTAAAAATCATGATGACCTTGATTAATAAAATGACAGTTCGCATGATGATTTTTGCATATAACTTAATGAAAAGTTACAACCATATGATAGTCAGATAATAATTCTGAAAATCACATTGATGCAAGATTAGTCGATTCGTTTGGTGAAGTCGAGATGAGTTGAAGAATGAGATCGTGTGCAAAGATGACATTTGATAGTTCTTGATATGGTTAGTCGATTAGATTTATAGTCAAAACTCAAAAATTAGATACCTTAGCACACTTGATCATACTATTATAAAGCTATGGTTTCATTCGGATCGTCATTCGATGCTTCATTCGACATCTCATTCATTCGCTTCATTTGTCACTTCATTCGGATCGGCATTCGACCCTTCATATAGACCTTTTATCTGTACAAGATGTGCTTGCTGGATCTGACTGATGCTGATTATGCAAATAATTTCTGAGGCTGCCAGCACACAAAAGGATGATGTAAACCTTCTTTTCTGAAACTTTAGTCACGCTCTTTCTTTGTTTATCATGGATTAGAACAGTCTTCTTCTGCTACTTGCATTATTCCTGAAACACATATCATTTTATCAGAGATAAATGAACTTTTTTTTATAAATAATCAGAAAATAAAGACAATTATGATCCTCCCCCAAACCAAAAATATGGCGTGTCCTCAAGCCATCAAATAAAAACTGATTGGTATTCAAATAGTTCCAATTCTTTTGTAGTACTCTAGAATGGTGTTGTTATTATACAAAAAGGAAACATTAACTAGCTTTAAAAATGATCCATACAGATAGTCATCAGTATATTATAGTTTTACAAAATATGCCTCTCTTCGTCAAATATTTTTCAAATAATATTACAGTGACCCTTGTATAAAATTAAGAGAATATCAAAATTAATTAGATTTCCTCATCAAAGCTGCTCATAGGAACTCAATCAAATTTCCCCAGAGCCCTAGAATCATAGTACATAGAGCAATCCTATCGAATTTCACATTCAGGTCCCTAGAAACCTTAAGTATATGGCCCCACCTGGAAAGATAAGAAATATTTAATCTCATGAAGGTGAGGTAACTAGTCTTAAGACAATCTTGAAACTATTCTCCCTTGGCCAATTGATGAAGTTCATTTCCTTAGCTCAACCATACATACTTCTTTCCGATGAGACTTTCAACAATTTTAACATATAAAAAAAAATTTAGACACTATTTTTTTTATAAACAAGATGTCTTCCCCAAGCAGATTCCCCTCTATCACTCAAGCATGTTCAGTTCCTGTCGAGTTTACCTGGTCATACCATAGGTGACTACCCGCTGCCAGCAAGCATGTTCAGTACTCTGGCGGGTTAACCTCTTGAACCCTTTTTGCATCAAAGGCTCTTGTCCTAGTGTTTCCACCCTCTATAGATATTTGGAAATGAATTTCCTAAAAGTGAGTGGATGGGAGAGAAGCTCTGAAACCATGCTACCGAATGGGATAATATATGGGTTGGAAGACAACTGTTCTTATATAAAACAAGTAAAATAAAAAGTCTTGTCGACTCAAAGATACATATGGTTGATTGTATTAATGTGTAGTGGATGGAACCAAAAGATAACAGAAAGAAGACCTCTCTAGTCCAAGTTACCTTCTTCAAAAGATTACAATGGTGTTTCTCAAAAGTAAGATCCCCAAGGTTCCCTTCCTATTGTTGTTCAGAAAAGATTGGTCTACTTACTAACTGAACAACAAGGTCAAAATGTACTGAGAGCCTCTGGGCTTCAAATGGAGAAAAACTTTTAGTTATCAATCTCTTTATAAAGATAGGATCACTGACATAAAATATATGAAAGTCTTATTAGAAGAGCTGCAAGAATCATGTTAAGTAAGTGGCAAAAGATGATACAAGAACATTCTAACCTTTCAATGTAAATTTTCAATTTTTAAAATAATCAAGAGGAAAGGGATAAAGATGTGTGATGAATGTTTAGAGCACTTCCCTTTTTCAGACAATATTTTTATGAGTTGATTATAGAGATAAGGTTCTTGTAATTAAACTGCAAAACCACTTGTTAGATGATTCAAGTATATTCAAAGCAAAAACATATGTACAAAGAGAAACTATATGAAAGTTTATCAAAAGCTAGGAAAAGGAAAAGAGTCCTTCTTAATTGATGAAGTCTTATGAGTTGATCATAAGAGTGAAATCCCTGTGTAAATACAAACCAGCTGTCACGAATGACTCTTATTTATTCAAAGAACAGAAATATATTTACATGTGTACAAATGAATATAACCCAAAAAATAAGTCAAGAACTAGGAGAAGGAGAGACTTCCCCTTCAACCAGCTCCATCTCCTTCTGTTGTGAGATATTCTGCACAAAATCTTGTTTAGATATTGGTTGATGATAAAGTCTTATTCTATGTACATTTACAACAAAAGAAATTTGTGAATTATCAATTGTTTTAATTTCAACAGATCATTATCCAAAGCTATAACAATTTCATATGGACCCATCCAACAGGTAGTCAATTTTCCTTTAAAAATTTTATACCTCGAATCAAATAGTAATGCCCAATCTCCAGTCTTGAATTGTTTTTGTTTGATGTATTTGTCATGCCACTTTTTGCGTTGGTTTTGTACTAGAATTGTACGTTGAATGGCATCTTCTCTTATCTCGACTAGTTCATTTATTTGCAAGATTCGTTGTTTTTGTGCTTCTTCTAAATCCATCCCTAATTGTGCAACCATACAAAAGGTTCTTACTTCAAATTCAATCGGTAGAAGAAATTGTTTACCATAAACAAGTTCATAAGGTGTGTGGCCAATGGTATTCCTCCATGTTATTCGATAAGCCCACAAGGATTCTAGAAGCCTATCTGCCCAGTCTTTGTGGTGTAGCTGGATAGTCTTGGTCAGGATGGCTTCTAATACCTTATTTGTAGATTCTACATGACCATTGGCTTGCGGGCGATATGCTGAAGATTTACAATGTCTAATACCATATTTTTCAGTAAGTTCTTTCATAACTTGGAGGTAAACTAAGATCCCTGATCAGTTACAATTCCCCTAGGTACACCAAATCAGGTAAATATATCTTCATATATAAACTCTACCACAAATTTTTTTGTGGCTCGGAATAAGGCTTTAGATTCCACCCATTTAGTGACATAGTCTATACAAACTAGGATATACTTATTTTTGCGAGACATAGGGGAAATTGGCCCTACAAAATCTAGAGCCCATTTTTCAAAAGGCTCAATCATAACGTGGGGCTGTAAGGGCATCTCATCAGATGGCATAGGTCTACCCATTCTTTGATAACTGTCACATCCCTTAACATACTTGGCAGCATCTTTGAAAATGTTTAGCCAGTAATATCCAGAGTGCAACACTTTGTATGTTGTTCTCTTATAAAAAAAGTGCCCACCACATGGTCCACCATGACATGCATGGAGGATCTCTGCCATCTCATCCTCTTGTACACATTGTCTAATAATAAGATCAGGGCCAGTACGAAAAACATCATTATCAACCCAAGAATAATTAAAACTTTGGACTATGATCTTACGTTTCTCAGGTGGGGGAGATGGTTTAGTAACTTTCCCGTTTCTAAATAATTGGCTATGTTTGCAAACCAAGGGGTTCGAACAAACACAGCGAACAAATGTTCATCAGGAAAGCTATCATCGAAGGGACTAGCACTATCATCAATTTGAATATGAGAGAGAAAATATGCTACCACATTTTCTCGACCGAGACGATCAACAACAGTGATGTTGAATTCTTGGAGTAAAAGAAGCCACCGAGTCACCCTGCCATTGGTGGTTGGTTTGTTCATTATATGAAAGGGAAGGGACCAATTGGGGCCCCTAAGTATTGGTGTCACTGATAGCTTTGCCTTTAAAGTTTCAAAGGCATGTTGACAAGGTTCAGTCCATTGAAAATCTGTATCTTTCACGAGTAATTTGAACATAGGTGCGGCTATTTTGGTAAAGTTTTCAATAAAACATGTAATAGCCTGCATGGCCAAGAAAGCTCCTTACCTCTTTCTAAGTTTTTGGAGGAGGGAGATTAACAATTATTTCTATCTTGGCAGGATCCACCTTGATTCCTTGAAAAGAGACATGATGTCCCAAAACTATACCCTCGGTTAGTAACATCTTACATTTTTCATGACTAAGGGCTAAGTTCGTTTCTTGGCACCGAATAAGAACTGTTTCAAGGTTACCAAGGGCTTCTTGAAAGGTATTACCGTATACTGTAAAATCGTCCATGTATACTTCTACACAGTCATGTATAAGGTCAGCAAAAATTCCTAAGATTGCACGTTGGAAAGTGGCAGGTGCATTACATAGGCCAAATGGCAAAACTCTATAGGCATATGTCCCCCAAGAACAAGTAAAGGTGTTCTTGTCTTGATCCTCAGGTGCTATCAAGATTTGGTTGTATCCACTATACCCATCAAGGAAAGAAAAGTATTGTTTCCCAGATAAGGTATCTAACACCTGGTCAATGAATGGTAAAGGGAAATAATCCTTAAGAGTGTCCTTGTTTAATTCTCGAAAGTCAACACAGATACGCCATTTCCCTATAACTTTCTTTGGAACTACCACCAGAGGAGACACCCACTTGCTGTTAGAAATTGGGTAGATGAAACCAGCATTGAGGAGTTTTTGTAATTCATCTTTGACTATATCCTTTAGGGCTGGATTCATCCTTCTCTAAGGTTGCCTTACAGGAGGTATGTTTTCATCTGTGTAAATACGGTGAATATAGGTATCTAAGTGTATACCCTTCATATCAGTGCATTCCCATGCGAATGCTCCAGTTTGACTTTTAAGAACTTTCAGTAATTGTTTTTGTTGACTCTCATCTAAACCTGAAATTTTTCAGGACTAACCTCACAAGGTATGGTATAGGATCCTATATGTTCTTTGATTGCAAAGACACAAGGTCTATTTGTAAATGTGGAGAGGCTCATGTTTTCTTGGAATTCATCTCCAAAGATTCGATCAAGTTGGGAAAAGGACTAGGGAAAGTCTATACATGTTGTGGAAGAGACAAATTGGTTCAACACATTTTCGGTATTTTGTTCTTGAAGTGCCCAGGAGAAATCACTAACAAGGGAAAGTTCTTCCAAGTTCTCATCCCCAAAAGGACAATCTAACCAAAACAGGTTTTGTGTTATTGTTTGTGCTGGTAGGTATAAAGCGAGTTTCCTTGTAGATAACCCATCGGAGATGATCATCTCTCCATCCCTACATCCTATAAATATGTTAGCCATGGCTAGCCAAGGTCTTCCCAAAATAATAGGGTGTCCTTTGGAAGGATCCTTTGATTCTATGACCATAAAGTCCACAGGATATTCCCATGAATCCATTGATACAATAATATCATCTAGGATTCCAGCAGGCTGTACCATAGTGCGGTCTGCTAATTCCAGCATTGTTGGGGTAGGACGAAGAAACTGTCCTAAATGGAGAACTTCTAAAACTGTGGTAGTCATTAGGTTAATAGAAACCCCTAAATCAATAAGTGTGTTTCCTATAGCAATGTTATTGATGATAACAGTTACCACAAGATTTCCTGGATTTGTATACTTTGGAATTCTAGGTTGATTTGCTATGTAATCTGACATTTCACCTATGCCATGAATTGTCGGAGGATCTTTCTATTTCTTACCTGGTCTTTTAATACAGAGTTCCTTTATCACTTTACTATAAATTGGTATGTCTTTAATGGCTTGTAATAAAGGGATCTTGATACAAATATTTTTCAATTCGTTAATAATATCATACTTTGGAAGAGTTGCAAGTTTCTCTATTGCTAGACGCTCAGGATATGGGGGTAACTTTTCTCCTGGAGTTGCTTCTTTCTGAGGGTGGTCATGTGTTGAAATTTTTGGACTGATCACATCTTCAAGAATGGCATCATTCAAGGTTTCATTAGGTATGTCTTCTTCTTCATTCTTTTCACAAATAACAACTGATGATTTGGGTTGATCTTGCAGAACTCTTCCAGACCGCAATTGAATCTCATGCATTGGTGCGGACGAAATAACATAAGATGGAAGAGGTGGCAACCCAATGTTGTTAAGAGCTTGAGTTGGTTTTCGTTAGGATTTGGTATCGGTTGTGCAAGAAATATTGTGGGTCTTGGGGGATTCATATTTTGGAAACGGTTAGGTTGATGTGTGATAGGGGGTAGTGAAGGAGGCACAAATCCAGGCAAGAGTTGTTGGATATTAGGTGGGTAAGGATAGTTAGGCACATGAGTAGGTGGAGATTGAGCATATGCTTGTCCCCTCCATCCTTCTGACCATTGTTGATGCTAAGCATTTTGAGGAGTATACTGAGGTGGCCAGTTCTTAGGTGGTCAGTTTTTCCAATTCGAGGTGTTCCATTGTTGAGGTGGTTGATAAGGGTGATAATAGGGTGGAAATTGTAATGATGGATCATGATATGAAGGTTGGTCTCTAGGTTTCCAAGGCCTCCTATATGTCTCACCAAACTTTCCACTCTTATATACGGCTTGCAACCCAGGAAACGATGGACAGTTATAAGTTGGATGTTCTTCTGTACAAAGGTGACATACTAGAACATTATTCAATGGGCATTCCCGTTGGGGATTTTTAGTTCTACACCTAGGACAGAAAATACTAATTGTTGCACGCTCTTCATCCTGTCTCTTCTTAGCTTGTAATGCATCTAATTGAGAACCCATGGCTCCTAAAATATCTGTTTTGAAATTTTCTAATAGGTTTCCCAATTCTACCCTTGTAACTCCAACAGGACTAGAGGTATTTCCTTTTAGGTTTCTAGTACAAAATTCCCGAAAGTGTCTCCCACTTTTCCCTCTGCTTCTAGAGTAATTCCTACACATCTCACAAATCTCTGCAAATGTTTTCCGAGAGACATCCCTAGATGCCATGAGGTTAAGGTTTTCTAAAATCTCTTCTGAAATTCCCTTAAGGAAGAGTGTCCTTACTATATCTTCTCGAAGGTCACTATATTTTGATTTATGCAATACATAGTTAAATATTTCGAGATAGTCTTCTAGGCTCTCATCTTCAAGTTGTTGTATTTTGAAAATGTCATTCCGAGAGTCCTTAGGTTTACAGTAATATTGATATTTTCGTAAAAATGCAGTCTTCATGTTGTTGATGTATATGTAACTTCGGAATGTATTTCACATATATGTATATTGTATTCCTATAGAGATGGTATTATTCCTCTATAAGGAAGTGTCGTCATTTATATTGTAAGTGTCGTAACTTATACTTGATGGGTTATTAGACCACCTTATTTGGGGTCGGCCCTGTATAAGTCATGTGGGTCAAAGGGTTATTAGACCACCCTATTGGGGGTCGGCCATGTGGGTCAAAGGGTTATTAGACCACCCTATTGGGGGTCGGCCCACTCAGCATTATGTTATGTGGTAAAGTTCGAGCCTACATGAGTTAGGTAAAAAGGCAAGTCAAGTCAAGTATAAATAGAGTGCGGGAGGCACTCTATTTACTCACTCACTTCTCACACATGCACTCAAGGAGGAGTGACGCACTTATGGAGGAGGAGGATCTGCTGCTAGGTTATGGCTATCTCTCTTGGTTGGTTGTATCATTTCTCTATCTATCTCTGAGGAAGTTATTGGGGTTTTTCACCTTTATGGTTTTCCCCAAGTAAATCTTTGTGTCTCTTGTGTGCTTGCATTATTGTCTCCATGATTGATATGTTGTAGATATGCTGTACATGTTGTTCTCTCAGTTAATATCCTAGATCAGATTGAAGTAAATTCTGAAAATTTAACATGGTATCAGAGCTAGCCTGAAAGAAGGCATGATATGGCATGTATGACACTTGTTGCACTTACGATGCTAGGGCTTGATATAGCAAAAACCAGTCATCGTAGCACTTTCGCTATAAATCCGTTTTGGTGAATTTTTCGGATCTGAAATTGTTACAGGACGAATCTAAGATCTCCAGGTACCTTGTGTCCAAAGGACAACCTCTAATTCGTTGTACTTTGTGATTTATGATCTGTGCAATATAGGGTTTCTGCCTCTTCCAGATCTGAGTTAAAATCAGGTGACCTTGGGAAAAAGGTCATAACTTGGGCTAGGAAGCTCCAAATGAAATTTCGTGAAAAGTGACAGGTAGTACACAGACTGTACTATCTCAAAAAACGTTTTCAGAGGCCGAAGTTGAACCAGTGACACGTGGCACTCCGTACAAGTGCGCTCTCCTGTATTATCCCATAAATAGGTCATGTTGCGACATTTGGAATAACTCTCTCTCAGAGAGTCCAATTGAGGTCAGACCTGTCTAGATGGAAAGGTAACAGGCCGAGCTATCTTAGGAAACTTTTTCAGAGGCCGAAGTTAAAACAGTGACACGTGGCATGCCGTACAAGTTCGCTCTCTTGTTTTATCCCAAAACAGGTCACGTTACGACATTTGGCATAACTCTCTCTCAGAGAATCCAATTGAGGTCAGACCTGTTAGGATGGAAAGATAACAGGTCAAGCTATCTCAAGAAACTTTTTCAGACCCTGTGGATCAAAAATTTCGGAGTTACACCAGAAACAATCAGCTCCAGGTCCAGTTCTTGCAAATCAAGTGGATTGGGTTAATCCTAGAAGAAGATGGATTGGTCACCTGCATAAGTGAAGAAGTTCCTGTCTCAGAGGGAGATGAGGATAAAGCCTTACATAAGAATATTACAAGCGATATCGACAGGTATGACTCATCGAGGTATGTTTCGATATTTGTCCATGATTAAGTTTATGGTATGTTTGTCTTCATGTTATTACGGTTAGTACAATTTTGATTTTAGATTTGTCGTATAACCTTAACAAAATTATGAATGCATGATAGAAGATATTCATTGGTTAGGGTGTTGACACTTATGATTGTACTAATGCATTATGGTGTTGTATGAGGTTTATGTTGTCTACTAACATGAAAGGTACACCAAGAAAGACAAATCAAGTTCTGGTCCAAAAAACATATGATCATGATAACATGAGGACAAAGATTCATCCATTGTCATGGATCTCATAGAAGATCCATTTACGAGGTATGTATAACTTGTTTTTGTAATAGTTAACCTATGAGATATACAGGCTACTAGCACAAGTCATTGAAGAAGAACAAGAAGACATCATGTGAGTATGTTAGACATAAATAGCTAGCATGCTAATCCAGGTATGTTTTTCCTATATCAAGATAGAATCCTACCTTGTGTTAGGATCTTATAATGTTGTGTTGTTTGATAATGATTATTCATGAAGTCATAGGTTTGAATAAGTCATGGTTGCATGCATATTATATTTCTTACCATAATTGATGATATGACTAACCAGAAGAATCAGGAAGGTATAGGTTTCAATAATCACAGGTTTTATGCATATTATATCTCTTATCTTGATTGATGATTCAACTAATCCGAAGAGTCATAGGTTTGAGTAATTATAGGTTTAGATATGTTATGTTTCTTATGATTTGACTAACCATAAGAATCCTACATAAACCTTGAATAATAATGCTTACTATTTCTGTTTGAAATGATCATGATTATACATGCTTGAGATTATTGTGTTTTAATAGTATACTAATGAATGTATGATTTTATATTAGACCTAGAGGATAACACAATGATGATACTAACAAGCATGCATAGGGATCGAGAATGTATATAAGTTCAAGGACAGGTAATCCAGGGAGCAAAGATCAAGAGGGAGTACACTGTAGTGGTTTATGCAAGGATGCAGATATTCAAAGGGAAGTTGACCATCTCTCTACATCCCACAACAGAAAGGTGTAGAAGAAGCTACATCAGATTAGGACTCCAACATCTCCTGCAAGGAAGCGAAGACTCAGAGGGAGTCCACCCAATGAACAAACCAAGATAAGTATTTTTAATTATCATTTCATGCATATTTGTTTGTTTAAATAAAATTGTTCAAATGATGTATATACTCATGTTCCTAGACTTAGGATGTGTATTATGCATATTAGAATAGTTGCATTGATGAACAATATACTACTAATATACATGGGTAAGTGTCCTATGGCACTGTACAACATTCCATTGCTACTTATCTAGAATGAAACCTCTTTGCTGACATGTTGGGAGTTGTGCACACTCTTAACAATGTTCTGGTAGAGATTGGAAGGCATCTAGAAAGTTACGGAATATGGATAAATGTTGTATTGAAGCATTGGATAAGATCATTGCATGACTATATGGCATATTTCTTTATGTGTAAGAATTTGTTCTGAAAACTATGAGATGTTTTCTAATCATGCAATTTAACTTGTTGTGTAGGAAAGATCGTATGCCATCTCCTACAAAAGAAGAACTACAACATTTGTTCCAGCATCAAAGATATCTATTGAAGATATTGAAGATATTGAAGTTCCCAGGATCTGGGATGAAGAAATGAAATGCCATGATTCGTCGATCATGAAGAATGATGTTTGGGATGTTGTCCCAAGACCTAAAGAGAAGTCTGTTGTGACTTCCAAGTGGATCTACAAAATCAAGCATACTGCAGATGGCAGTGTGGAAAAATACAAAGCAAGATTCGTAGCTCGTGGTTTCTCTCTAAAAGAAGGAATAGATTATGAAGAAACCTTTGCACCTGTAGCCAGGTATACTTCCATTAGAACAGTGCTTGCCCTGGCTGCAGCAATGAAATGGAAAATACACCAGATGGATGTCAAGACTGCTTTCCTGAATGGTGTAGTAGAAGAGGAAGTATATGTGGAACAGCCACTCGGTTTTGAAATACATGACAGGGAATCATATGTATGCAGATTGAAGAAAGCCTTATATGGCTTGAAGCAAGCTCCCAGAACCTGGTATGGTAGGATGGACAGTTTCCTATCTAGTTTGGGCTTTACCAAGAGTAAAGCGGATTCCAACCTTTACTACAAGGTTGAGGAAGGGAATCCTGTGATTCTACTACTGTATGTGGATGACCTATTTGTGACAGGAGATGACAGACTGATTGCAGATACTAAAAGGAAGCTTGCAGCTGAATTCGACATGAAAGATTTGGGAATGATGCACTATTTCCTAGGCATGGAGGTGTGGTAGAGTGCAGGGGGGATCTTCCTTGGTCAAGGGAAGTACACAGTAGATATCCTGAAGAGATTTGGGATGATGGATTGCAAGGCCATGGCCACACCTATGGCATCGAATCTGAAGCTTCTATGTGATGCTTCATCTGAATCGGTTGATATCACTATGTATCGTCAGATGATTGGGTCCTTGATGTACCTGACGAACACGAGACCAGACATTTGCTTTGCTGTGAACACATTGAGCCAGTTCCTGACGGATCCGAGGAGTGTTCACCTGGTTGCTGTAAAGCATGTTCTGAGGTACCTGAAGGGTACAGTGGATTATGGGCTCAAGTATGAAGCAAATCAAAAGTTTAACCTACAGGGTTATGTTGATTCAGATTGGGCTGGCAGTGCTGCAGATAGGAAGAGCACATCTGGGTGCTGCTTCAGTATGGGATCAGGTGTGATCTCTTGGTTTAGCAGGAAGCAGTCCTGTGTAGCACTGAGTACAGCTGAGGCAGAATATGTTGCAGCCTGCTCAGCTAGTTGCGAGGCAGTATGGCTACGGAAGCTACTGTCTGAGTTATTTGATCTTCCGTTGGAGGCTACTGGTATCTTCTGTGATAACCAGAGTTGTGTGAAACTGTTCGAGAACCCAGTGTTTCATGACAGGTCAAAACACATAGAGATCAAATATCACTATATCAGGGATATGGTACAGAGAGGAGCTGTGAAGCTCCTGTATGTTGCGACGGACGAGCAGATTGCAGATGTGCTGACGAAGCCACTAGCCAGAGTGAAGTTCGAGTACTTCAGAGAGAGGCTTGGCGTTCTTCAGATCGAGGACACTTCGAGGAAGAAGTGATGGACACATTTGCTGAAGCCATTCCAAGCATGTTGGAAGGAGTATCCTTCACATGGCTGTGGATGTAAGCGCTGGATGATGAGCATCAGGATGATGTTCTGGTTTCTGCAGGATATGATCAGTTGGATCATTTATGTATGTATGCATCATGTTGGATGCTGGATATGATCAGTTGGATCATGTGTACGTATTTTGTATATGCATCATGTTGGATGCTTGGACCATGTATCTGTATATGTATTAGGTGGATACATTGTATGATCAGGTGGATCATGTATGGTGATATGTATCATGTATTTGTATTTGTATCAGGTGGATACATTGATGATCAGGAGGATCATGTATGATGATATGTATCAGGTAGATACTTGGTATGCATCAGGTAGATGCATTGATGATCAGGAGGATCATGTATGATGATATGTATCATGTATTTGTATCAGGTGGATACATTGATGATCAGGAGGATCATGTATGATGATATGTATCAGGTAGATACTTGGTATGCATCAGGTAGATGCATTGATGATCAGGTGGATCATGCAGCAGGATGTTGCGGTGATGATCAGGATGATCATAGATGACGAGCTTCAGGATGTTGCTCCAGATGACATGCAGCAGGATGTTGCAGTGATGATCAGGATGATCATAGATGACGAGCTTCAGGATGTTGCTCCAGATGACATGCAGCAGGATGTTGCAGTGATGATCAGGATGATCATAGATGACGAGCTTCAGGATGTTGCTCCAGATGACATGCAGCAGGACGTTGCAGTGATGATGATCAGGATGATCATGGATACATCAAGATGATGTATGGTGAGTATCAGGTTGATACTCTGTGGCCGTAGATCAGGTTGTGCAGATGAGCATGTAATCCGGTGCCCTGGGAGATTTGCAGATGGTCTTTCGAGGTTTTGCCTATCGCATGTAATTCGGTGCCCTAGGACATCTGGCAAATGCTCTTTCGAGGTTTTGCTCTGGGAGGACATGTAATTCGGTGCCCTGGGAGATCTGCAGATAGTCTTTCGAGGTTTTGCCTATGGCATGTAATTCGGTTCCCTGGGATATCTGGCAGATGCTCTTTCGAGGTTCTGTCCTATGGCATGTAATTCGTTTCCTTGGGAGATCCGATAGGTTGGGCTGTGTGCCCGTAATCAGTCCTGGGATGCTCTTGCGAGGTTTTACCATGACCACATGTAATTCGTTGCCCTGGGAGATCCTATAGGTAGAGTTGTGTGCTTGTAACAGCCTGGGATGCTCTTGCGAGGTTTTGTGGTGAGGTCACATGTAATTCGGTGCCCTGGGAGATCCTATAGGTAGAGCTGTGTGCTCGTAACAACCTGGGATGCTCTTTCGAGGTTTTATGACGCACGTAATAAGTCCTGAGGATTCCACAGTGTGGCCAGTGATGATGAAGACCTGCAGGTGGTGGGCCTACATCCAGTATGAAAAAGGACTGGCTATGTAGAACTTCCTATGACGAGTAGATTCAGAGATTGATTGAGATAGTAGCAGTAGTGACGATGATGATGACTCGATGACGATTATCTAGTGACGATGATCCAGAGAAGATGACTTGTGCTAGAAGAACTGTGCTGAGAAATACCTTCCTAGTTAAGAGGGAGTGTTGATGTATATGTAACTTCGGAATGTATTTCACATATATGTATATTGTATTCCTATAGAGATGGTATTATTCCTCTATAAGGAAGTGTCGTCATTTATATTGTAAGTGTCGTAACTTATACTTGATGGGTTATTAGACCACCTTGTTTGGGGTCGGCCCTGTATAAGTCATGTGGGTCAAAGGGTTATTAGACCACCCTATTGGGGGTTGGCCATGTGGGTCAAAGGGTTATTAGACCACCCTATTGGGGGTCGGCCCACTCAGCATTATGTTATGTGGTAAAGTTCGAGCCTACATGAGTTAGGTAAAAAGGCAAGTCAAGTCAAGTATAAATAGAGTGCGGGAGGCACTCTATTTACTCACTCACTTCTCACACATGCACTCAAGGAGGAGTGGCTCACTTATGGAGGAGGAGGATCTGCTGCTAGGTTATGGCTATCTCTCTTGGTTGGTTGTATCATTGCTCTATCTATCTCTGAGGAAGTTATTGGGGTTTTTCACCTTTATGGTTTTCCCCAAGTAAATCTTTGTGTCTCTTGTGTGCTTGCATTATTGTCTCCATGATTGATATGTTGTAGATATGCTGTACATGTTGTTCTCTCAGTTAAGATCCTAGATCAGATTGAAGTAAATTCTGAAAATTTAACACATGTCTTCCCAAGTTCTAATGCTAGATTCTCCTAACCCCATAAACCATCTAAGAGCAGAATATTTCAATGTGGCAGGGAAAAGTTTTAACTTTTGGCCATCTTGTAGATAGTTATAGCTCCTACACAAAATGTCAAATTCAAACAGAAATGCATCCGGATCCTCACTACTCTTCCCATAAAAGGTAGGTAGGGAGGAGGGAGGAATGTTTTCCATGGTTACTGTTTGACGGACAATCCACTCGAGCAGACGCGAGCCAGATCTCCCTAGCTCAATGTGATTCTAGAACAAATAGTACAAACTATAAACCACTTTCCTAGATCTAGTTAAGGATCAAGTTATTGAATGTCTTACCTTAAGTTTGCAGTCCCTTTTCCTGGATGTTGTTCCACGCCTTGCGGTCGTCAGATCTAAGCTGCAAGACCTGTCAAGATGCACAAAACAAGACAAACAAGTAAGAACGTGCAAACGATAATGGATCTAAGTAACAACTTAAGCAGGTAAACTACACAATATCATCAACACAACAATATTGGTGGAAAGCGTTTATATTACTGTAAATAGAGGGAAAGTACACAGAAAAAAATGACTACAACCAGAGCTTAACGTAGTAGCCCTTCTCCATCCAAGCCAATGTCATGTCCTCCCAAGGAAGTGTGAGTCTCTCAATGGATGAGTAGAGATCTCTCTAGGATGATTTCACCAGCATGTAGACATTATAGACTTCCTCCCCTTGGAGAGGTATAGAGCTTCACTTATATAGGACTAAGTGGATAGGATATGGATAGAGTAGGTTGAGATATGGTAGAAGAGAGATAGGGGATCCTTCCAAGAGATTAGGAACCGAGTGTTAACTCTCCCACAAGGTCAGGGATAGGGATCCATGTCAGCTAGCTTCGAGAATGGGCTTGAAGGAGCTATTTTTTTCCATTAACTGACATCGTCGCACCCTACAAGAGAGCAAGATGCGACGTCGCAGGTTGCATGAGTGCAGCCTGTGACGACCTCTCAAAACCTAGTGTAAATGGGTTATATATCTTCCAGGCCAATAACTTAGTCAATGAAGCTTCAGGGATGTATACACTGAACCTCATGATGGTAGGATTTTAGGTGTAACAGAATGCCCCCCAAAGCATGAAGCTGTTGAAAATTGGACAGGTGAAATGCTTTGACAGAAGGAATGGCAATGGCTTGTCGGACAAAGGACACTGCTGCAGTACAACTGACTATCGGTACACTGTCTCATATGACATACATCATGGCTGCCAACCAATACATTGCAAATCCATGGTAGTAATGACTGACTAAACACAATCATGGCTACTAGACACAAGCGTAGATCCATGATGAGATGATAACACAGCCACGACCAATACAAATGTGGATCCGTGTGACATGACTCAATACAAAATCCATCGCAACCTGGATAAAACATGACTCCCCAAGGTCTTCAAGTTGAACCCACAATCATACGAATCTATCCATGTGATTAAAAATGTCTTGACGTCGAACATGGTAGAAACCACTTGATTACCGGCCATTGATGTATACCGTTAACAAGTGCGAGGGAAATCACCATTTATGTCAATGATTCCTAAGGTATCACAGTACATATCATCAAGCGTGAATAAATGAGTTGAATTCAAACGCGAGATGAAATCTTTCAATCAAGAGTCAATGATGTAAACTCATGTTGAAAGCGAGGTATCCTACCATTGAGGCATGCAGGGCCAAGGTACTTGGTTGGTTTCTAGATTCAATCCTCGGATGATGATTTGAAGTCAACAAGGATGAATCCGTCGAAGGAGGGCCATGATGAATCGCCCATCATCGACACGAAACAAGAGAAAGGATGTGTAGAGCAGATCGGATGATATAGTGACATGCAATACTTTACTCAGAGTAGACCGACATGATGGAAGATGTACTGACTGCAGATAATGAGTAGCGAGAGTATTCTTGAACATGGGCATGGCATGCCTTGGAAGTATTGACTTGACGAGTTATGGTACCAACTCCTAATGCAACTGATGATGGAAGCGTTGTTTGAATGACTCAAAGGAGTAACACGACTCAGGAAGTAGGTGAAACTCGAGGACAAACGGATGATCCAAGTGCAGTATGTAAATGCAAATGAGTGCCATGTTCAAGAAATGACTAGGTACTACCACTGATAAAGGGTGTAACATAAAAGATTTCCTTTTTCCCCATCATGAACGATGAGTGCCTCATGTGTTTTTTACGAGCTTGATGAGTGTAACCAGATGCTCAGTATAGCTCATCTCATAGATGAGTCCAATCCCAAATATTTTTTGAACTTGGGATAGGAGGGGTTCGTCCCATAGCGGGCCCTTCAATGTGAAAGTTTAACGAGTCCATAGAAGGTAAACTCGATCGTCATTTCATGTTTAGAGAGTCTGAAAAGAACTAAAGAAGACTCCAATGGTCCTTTTTCGTAAAGTTAGCCTCATTGCCCGAAAAAGGGTGAAACAACGCAGGAGAGGACTCTTCTAGTCATGATTGGCTGGAGTATATCTTTTTCGTAAATAGTGCCCCCTGGTTCGAAAAAGGGGTAAAATATCACCAGGAAGATGGACATTCAAATTCTTTAACAAGCGTGAACACAACAAGTTCGCTTGGCAATCTTTTCGTATTTCGAGAGCCTAAAAAAAGCTTAAAGATAGACTCTGAGGGGGTTCCTTTTCCGTAGGAATTTAACGAGCCCGGAAAAGTGATAAATCGTAACTCGGTAACTTATTCTCATAGTTTCAAGAGCACGAGAAAGAACAAAGAGTAAGCTCATCATCATAAAATAATTACAATCTAATAAATGGAAAATAATGACAAAAACACACAAGGGGTGTTCATACCTAAGGTGATCGTTCCAACGTGAAAACAGCGTAAAAAGACACTTAATGACTCCTGCACGCTCGAAAACTAGGTCAAATGGTCAACCAAGCGTTCAAATGCGATAAAAAATTATTTAAACTATAGCAAATGACCTAAAGGCATAAAATATTTGAAAAAAGAATATTCCTTTTTGTTTATAAATAGAAAAATGGGTCAAATAGAATCACCATTGTTCATTTGCCAAATTTGGGAGGAGAAGTTCCATTTGGAGCCAAAAGTTCACTTGTCGATTCCGGGAGCTACGAGAAACCATTTCACCAACCGTCCAGAGCAGGTAACTCCAAACTTCATCCAGTATAATTGCAGTGGTTTACATTTTTTTATTTTGGTTCATTTTTTAGGGTTTTGAATGGATTTGTGGAGGGCTACTGCGTCCTCGGGTCGTCGCAAGTTTCCCTTACGGGAACTGCGACGAACCTGGGTCATCACAAATATCACAAAGGTGGACTTCGACGACGTCTCACTATCATAATTGATGGAGTGCGATGGCAGAAATGTCCAACCCAACCATCAAACCTAGCCCAAAAAATGACCTTTCAGTGGTTGAAGTGAGTAGTAACAATGTTTAAACTCTCCTTTTGGCAGGTTACAAGCAGCCAAAATGGTCTTGGAGTGGCGTGAACGGGAGCATGAGGTAGATGATATGCAAATTGCAAATTTTACATTATGTGTGACAGTGTTGAGGAACAGTGGTCTTATAAAGTTCTTCGCGATCCAGGGCATGAGAGCCCAAATCCCCCTGCTGACACATATGCTTAGATGTTGGGATGTGGCTCAGTAGTATTTTGTGATCGGCGAGCATGTACTTACTATAGATTTCGAGGACATCTACTTTCTGACTGGACTGTCCCGAAGGGGGGACAATGTGCTTCTAGTGGGAAGATTCCCACAAAAGATGTATGAGAGCATCCGTTGCGTGCCATTCTTTTCACCATTACGAGGATAGAAGGGAGTCAGGATCCTCACTTGGCTACTCGGTCTCAGATGCTATATGCAGAGGACTCGCGAACATTCGAGCTCAATTGACCAAGTGTCGGTGGGGAGAGCTCAAATAGTTCAGATATGGGTCGATAGTGATCTCGTTCCTCTTGGAGCGGGTTCCCCTCTTGCTCCCTCAGGTGCCATTGGATGAGAGGGATCCTAGGGATCCTCACATGGCTAGATGGACAAAGGTGATGGCCCGACATGGTGGGGGGCCCATCATTTCATATGGTGTTAAGTTCTTCAACTGGCTAGAGGGCCAGTTACTCATGGTGGAGAACTACCCGTACAGTGGTACGGATTACAGAGATGACCCAGACTTGGCATTACCTGAGCGAGCAACATGGGGAGATATAGGTAAGAACAAAACCCTTGTACTTTTAAGTTTTTTGTATTTGTGATTTTTTTGTTATAGTGCTGACGAGTTAACAACATGTGTGTGCAGATGTGGGCCCCGTACAACCACTGGGAGTCTCTCTTCTTGCGAGGAGAGAGAGAGGAGAGGGAGCAATCATGGCTCCAGCCATACATGCTGCCATCGTAGAGATGGATGGTGTCTACGTGAACCTGAGTAGCTTGACGTTAGACGTCCCAGAGCTGATGGTAGATGAGTTACCACGGCCCATGCAGGTGTATACGGTTGGAGCGTCTGCGTGCTTCAATGCGCTGCTTCACAAAGTCGCGAGAGCAGTTGACTGTTTCCACACTCAGCAAGCTAGAGCTGTCAGAACTGGGGGTGTGCGGGCTAGGAGTTAGGCCTTATGTTGTTACCATGCATGTACTAAGAGCTTAGAGGCCTCATATTTTTTGTACTTACTGAAAGCTACAAGGCTTCAGATTTTGTAGAGACTCACTGAAAGCCGTCGTGCTTCAGATTTTGTACCAGCACTGCTTTTTATGATGATATATATATATATACATACATTCCAATGTTTTATACATTATGTGTTTTAAAATGGATGAATGGTGTAGTCTTGTTTATGTGTTTGCTTATAAAATGAGTTATTTACATGTTATGTCTACTTTTAACAATTCATGAATATGCTTATGTGTGTGCAATGTACCAATCTAAGATGAAGTTGGCCATAGAATCGGCAACTATGTTCACGTCTCGTGGAATGTGCAGGTATTGAATGGACTTGAAAGACCTTTCCAGAAGACGGACTCGTCGATAGAGACGGAGTAAGGTAGGATTGTGGATGGCGTAGACTCGGTTAAGATGAGAGACCACTAGTTGAGAATCCAAGTGGATGACAACGTGGTCCATACCCAAGGAAATGGTGTCAGTTAGGGTTCCAATGGCTGCTTGATATTCTGCAGCATTGTTGGTCGTGAAACCTAGACACATTCCCCCTGAGCTGATGAGCTCGCTGGTAGGTGAATAGAGTACCCAGGCAGCTGAAGCAAGGTTACGGGTATGCCAGCTAGCACCGTCCGTGAATCCATAGCATGTTTCCATCTACACACAGAGATAGAACATGGTATAAGAAATGAAACAAGACCTAAACACGTAAGAAATCAAAGCGTCACACCACACAAAAAACACACACACACACCATGTACAGTATATACAAAAGTACCTATGCATGAAAGACTCAAGCATAGTACCTCTTTAGGTAGATCCCATTGCGGGGCTCACCCAAAGATATCTCGTTGTAGTCTTCAAGCTCATAAGCTCCCTTCTCTAAGACTCGTTTCACTACGTATGGTCCATGCCACATGGACTCAAACTTTCCTGCCCCCAACTTATCATGTTTCTGGTCATATGTAAGGACCAAATATCCTTCGCTATAGGCACAAGGTTCTACCGACTTGTCGTACTTCCCTTTGACACGTCTCTCATGAGCCTTGTTGGCAAGAGCGACATCTCGGCGAGTCTCTTCTAGCTGAGTGAGGTAGAGGAAGCGTTCTTCCTCGGCAGTAGTGTTTGGGAGAAGTTCGATGGAGAGCTTGAGGGACGGAATCTCGCACTCAATAGGAAGGACCGCCTCCAATCCATACACTAGTTGGAAGGGAGTAAATCTAGTGGTGGTTTTAACGGAGGTTCGATAAGCCCACAATGCAGAAAAGAGCATATTATGCCAATTGGCCTTGTGCGTACCCACCATACGTTGGACCATAGTTTTCAAGACCTTGTTAATGGCCTCGACCTGTCCATTTGACTGTGGGTAGTACGGTGTTGAGTTTTCATGGCGAAAACCCAATCTATCGCTCAACTCGTCAACCATATGGTTCATAAAGTGGGAACCATGGTCGGTAACTATCGCTTGAGGAACTCCAAACCACGCTATTACATGGTTAAACATGAAGAGTGCAGCGGTCTTGTCGTCGTTCGTGTATGTAGGCATTGCCTCGGCCCACTTTGTAAAGTAGTCCATAGCTACAATGACGTAACTATGCCCCCCGGCAAAGGTAGGCTTACAATGCATGAAATCGATGCCCCATTTAGCGAAGGGGCCAACGGCAATAACCGGGTGTAACAGGGTGAGATGGGTGCGCTTTTTCGTATGAAAATTTTGACATGGAGGACATTTTTTTACGGCCTCGATGCAATCTTTGAAGATACATGGCCAATAATATCCTGTGCACAAAATATTCTGGGTTGTAGCCATCCCAGAGAGGTGGCCACCACATGCCCCAGTGTGACAGTCATTCAGAACGCGTTCAGCCTCATCATGAGTCAGACAAAGTCGAAGGATAGAATCGATACCACGATGGTACAAAGTATCACTGATAATCAAATAATACTTTGCATGGTGGTGTATGCGACGGCGGTCATCACGAGACAATTCAGGGCTGAAACGTTGGGTTTGAAGATACAATGTGATATCTCCATACCACGAATCAGACATACTGATAAGAAACGATGACTCATCCGGAAAAGAATCATTGGGCTCAGACTCTACATTAGTACGGGGGAGGTCACAGATGAGCTCAGCAAACACCAAATACTTTTTCGACTTGGCTTTTTCGAAAAGAAGATCGAATTCCTGCCGTATCATGATCCAGCATGAATACTTGCCCCCAAGTACTTAATGAGTCAGAACGTGGTACATGGGGTTCGAATCAGCGATGATGGTGGTGGTGCGAAGCAAAATGTAATGTCAAAACTTCTGCACGGTGATGACTGCCGCAAGGACAAGCTTCTCAACATGTGAATAGTGAGTTTCAGTGTCAATAAGACCTTTACTGGCATAGTATATCACATGTTCTTGGGCATTCTGGTCTTCCTGCACCAAAACCGTGGGGATAGTGGTGTCGGAAGCAGCGAGATATAGAATGTAATCTCGATAGTAATTCAGCGGTTGGAGCACAGGGGCATGTGTGATGGCATGTTTCAATCTATCAAAAGATTATTGAGCTTGATCATCCCAAATGAACAGGATGTCCTTTTTCATCAATTTGATATAACCCTGCATCTTTTGGGAGAAATTACAAACAAAACGTCTTAAATAAGTCTCACATCCTTGTAGACTCTGAAGTTCCGTAATATTAGTTGGAGGTGGAAGAGAGACAATGGCTTCCACCTTCAAGGGATCAATGCGGATCCCATCTTTCAAGATGATAAACCCTAAGAGGCGTCCAAACTCAACACAAAAAATACACTTATGAGGATTCAAATGGATATTGTACTGTTTGCATCTGAGGAAAGCGGTCGTCAAATGATCTAAGTGGAACTTGCGCTGCTTTCAGTGGGCAGGGAGGTCATCCAAGTAGGGTTCCGCAAAGTCCTTCACATCATGGAAAGCGTACGACATGGCCCGCTGGAATGTGGCACCAGCGTTTTTAAGACCAAGCGGAAGTTTGCGATACGCAAACATTCCCCAAGGGCAGATGAAAGCATTCTTGTGTTGGTCGGCGAGGTGGATCTCAATTTGGTTGTATCCGGAAAAGCCATCCATAACTACAAAAATGACACTTCTGGCACAATTGTCGATGATCTGGTCAATAAAGGGAGTCGGGTAGTTGTCCTTGGGACAAGCTTTGTTGAGATCCCAATAGTCGACACAGACATGAATGGTACCTTGTTTTTTGGTAACAGGGACGATGTTTGAGACCCATTCTATTAATGGGACAGGATAGATGAAGCCGGCCTTCAAGAGTTTCTCAATCTCTGCCTTGATTGTCGCAGTCTTCCGAGGGTGTACCGTTCACAACTTTTGGCAGACAGGTTTGACGTCGGGATAGGTTTTAATCTCGTGAAAAAAAATGGTGGGGTCTATCCCAGGCATCTCCTCGTAGGTCCAAGCGAACACGTCTCGGAATCTCTTGAATAAGGTTGTACAAGCAATGACTTCTTCAGGGGAACACTTCTGGCCTATGTGAATGTGTTCCACTACACCAGGAGTAACCGAAGTGTCTATCGAGGTGGTGGGTTCGATGTTTGTTAAGTTTCCTTTGGAGTCCTTTTGACATGTAAGTATCGAGGACTGAGACCTAGAGTAGATATCCGGTGTCAAGATGGTGTGAATGTTGTTCTCCACAGTATCCAACAAGGGAAAAGAAGACTAACAATGATGGAGGTCTTCCCATGGGGGATCATCTGCGCTCATTATTTCCATAATGGACTCGTTAGAATGAAAAGTCCGTAGCAGAGGATCGGATGATGTCCTTTGAAGAGAACAGGAGGTGGAGGCCACAGCTAAGTGGTCCTCCGGTGCTGATTGCATAGCCTCGCACATGAGTTCAGTGGGTGATAGACGTATGGTGTCTCCAATTAGGTGTGTGGTGGCTTCATCAGGTCCAAACCATGAATCAGTGGAGTTGGGGATAGGTGAAATCTGCGAGGAGATCATGTTCACCATGGCAACATGGTTTGGGGGATCCGAAGTAGGAAAGATGCCCATAATGGATGAATCCTTAACGAGTTCGACCCCCGCACTCTCATACTGATGCGAAGATTGTCGAATCGACGGAACGTTATCACCCGGGTGAGTAGCGGTGTCAGGTGTGCAGAAATCCAGTTGGTCGATAGTAACAATTCATCCCTGATGGGGGAATTGTACTATACGGAAGACAGATGATGCGACCGCAGTCATGGCGTAAAACCAATTACGACCAAGCATAATGTTATAATCTAACAGGGCAGCGACCACTTCCACATTAATGGTTGTGGTATTTCCCCCCAGCTCGACTGCTAAAGCTTGTAACATCCCATAAGGTTGAAAGCCACGTCTGTCGAAGGCTCTCAAAGTGGTAGAAGAACGGTTCAACTCGGGAGAGCCAATGGCCCTCCAACATGAGATCGACATGACTGAAGTAGAGGCACCCTCATCCAAAATGGTATGATGGATTATCTTCCCAACAATGTTTGTGGCAACTTGAAATGCCAACTGATGGGAGAGCCTCAATTTGAAGTATTCCAACCGGAACATGATAGTATTCGATGAATCTGGGTCAACTGCACCGATGGCCGCGAGGAGAGTCTTGCGCTGATTAGGACATTTTTGCAAGACTTCAAGCGTTGACATAGCACAAGGAGCTTGTTCTAGGTCCTCTACAATGTTGTAGTTTTGAGCAACCCGAGCATTAGGATTGAAAACCGATTTTCTAATCGTGCTCTTGGGTGGACGCAATACTGACTCGAGAGAAGGCTTCTCTATGGTGAGAGGAGCAGCCGGTACAGTGACGTCAGGTATCGAAGTGGAATATTTTTTATCATTACATCCAGCAGGTTCCTATGTCGAAACAGAGTCATACGAACGGGAATGGGTGTTCAAGTTGATGGTCTCGCTACGCATCATGAGAACATGTGTGGTGGTGGATGCTTCTCCTTGGGAAGAAGAAGTGTGAGCAATCGACTGCTGATTTTGAGAAGGGAAGGGGTCGTTGAGAACTGCGGGTGTGGGTTTTCCCTTAAGAAACTTTTGAACTTCGTCTCTATGGGGGCACTCTTTAGAAAAATGGTCATCACCACACAGTAGACAAGGATACTTCAACTTCCTTTTATGTTTGGTATCATCAGGGGTGCTCTTTTGGTCCTGTTGGGTGGAATATTTCTTAGGTTTCCCTTTGTTCTTTTTCTTACCACCAGACTTCTGAGGTGAAGCTAACGAAACAGAATTCACTTCTTTGGTGACAGCAGGAGTGGATGATTTGGTGGTGCTATGACCAGCCTACGTTGGTGATGGGGAAGAACCCTGGGGATTTGACGAACCAACAATTTGAGAATGAGGTTGGGTGCTCAGGGATCCAATTATGCCATCAGCTTGGGGTCCCTTGGGTGGTTTCTCGGGTTCGTAAGTGTTGTGGGGCGCGTCAAGAAGAATATCAAAAAATGTGCCAGATTGAGCATAGACTAAGTCTAGCAAATGGGCACGAGCGATGGCTTGTTCCTCAGTGACGGCGCCTCCCATGGCAACATCTCGTGCTATGGTTGGTATGAGATACTTCATAAACCAATCTGCTAGGAGTTGATATGGAATAGGAGCCTTAATGAGACGTCGCCTTCTCCGCCACTCATGTATATGTCTGAGATATGAGTAGCGGTATTTTGACAGAGCGAGGTTAAAAGCTCTGTACCAGTTTCATACCGTATAGGAAGCTAGAAATGAGTCAAAAAGTTCATAGCAAGAGAACCAAAATTAGGAAAAGAATGGGGTGGTAGTTCGATATACCACTTGGCAGCCAAACCAATGAGAGTCCGTTGGAATAACCTAAGACGGATCGAGTCATCCATCAAGGAGTTGGATGAACACCATAAGTGGTATGTCATCACATGGTTTTTAGGGTCCTCACTCGGCTTGCCATCAAATTTTGGGATATCTGATGGAAGTTTCACCGGAATGGGTGGCCAATTAGTTCCGTGGTAAATGAGGTCGTTGGTCAAGCGAGACAGGTTAGGTAGATCCAAAGTAGCCAAAAAGGGCAGTTGTGGATTAGGTTGCGAGTACTGATAGTACGGATAAGGTGTGTAAGGACCAACGGGACCTTGTGTCGACTGACCATAAGTTGTTCCAGGAAGAAACTGGTCATAGGGGTACGGGCCGCCCGAACCAAATGTAGGTTTGCCACCATAGTAAGGTGGTCCATTACCATAATAAGGTGGCCCATTACCATGAGGTGGGGGGCCGCCTCCGCCACCGGGAGGGGGTGGGCCGCCTCCAAATGATGGGGGTCCGCCACCACCGCTAGTGTAGGATGGGCCACCACCGCCTCCACCAGGAGGAGGTCGTGGTCTGCTACCACCACTGGAATAGGACAGGCTTCCACCACCTTCGCCGGGAGGGGGTGGTGGGCCACCACCACCACCGGAAGGGTAAGAGTCTCCTCCGCCACCTCCACCATAGTAGGGTGGTGGTCCACCACCACCGCCACCAGGATGAGAAGGTCCTCCACCACCACCACCGGGAGGGTGTGGTGCTCCTCCACCACCACCAGGATGGAATGGTCCTCCCCCACCTTCGTCGGGATGGGGTGGTCCTCCTCCACCAGAATGGGATGGTCCTCCACCACCGCCACCAAGGGGGGTGGGCCATGATGACCGAAATGAGGTGGTCCTCTGCTGGAAGGTAGAGGTCCGCCTCCTCCAGAGTTATGTGGGGGCTCGCCGACTCCAATGGGAGATGGGGGTGGACCAAACGGGGGTGGAGGGACTTGAGGGACTATAAGTGGGGGTCCATGTTGTAAAACATTTTGCTATCCCCATAGAGTGCAAGGATTTTCGGGTTAGGGTACCCCGTAGAGTGCGTTTCCGGGATTAAGTTGACCCAACACAGGGTTAAGATGACCTGGATACGCTTGACTCGATGGAGGTTGAATTACGTTGGACGGTCCCCCAACATGGGATAGTCCCGAAGTGGAAGGTCCAGGAGGTAAGGAATTTCCAATGGAAGGCCTGATGGGAACTCCTGCTGCAGTATTATGGGTAAGAGACGGGGGTTTCCCCCCAGCAACAGCTTGCTGACCACTAAGTAAAGGTTGACCCAACACTGGTTGTTGATTATTCACCGTAGGATTACTGTTACCTGTAAAGAAGGTAGGGGGTAAAGAGTATCCTCCCCTTGAATTTTGGGGTGGGGGAGGAGCAGGTGACGTAACTGTGGTAGTTACAGGTGTGTTGGACTATTGTCCTTCAACAGGTTGGTTCATGAGAGGTACTTAAATGGTCTCCTGTCTAGGGGACGTATGTGCAGGAATGGATGGCTGACCAGCTTCGGCAGTGGTCACGCGTTGCGTGGATGATTCCGGTGACTCAAAAGATAAAGAGCGACCTAGGATTGGTCGGTAAGGGGGTAATGACGGGTCCTCAACCCTTCGTTGGAGACTTGATCTCTGGAGCCTCTCAACCATAGAACGAAAGTGAGACAATTGGTCACGATAGTAAGCTAAGGGGTCATCCGGAGTAGTCCCACCGAGTGGGGGTGCAATGGAAAAATGGGCCACTGGGTGACCAGTAGAAGATGTCCAATAAGCTGCTGAAGGACCAGGAGTGGCTATGGGGTCGTCCTGGGATTTATTTATCCATTCCAACGATCCAGGTTCTCCTGGTGCAACGGGAGGTAAGTATTGTGAAGTGGGGATTTGTGCTTCTTCACCCTGCGGGGGATGAGAGGCTGGTGAATCTAGAGGAGTATGAGGAAACAAAAGTCCTCCAACATTCAAAGTGGGGTTTTCCACTTCATGTGACCTGACCCTGGCTTGTGGATCCATTCTTACCCTCGAAATTACCTCCTGGTTAAGGGGATATTCGGGTGGCAAATTTTGAATCCTGCGAGACCTTCTCCAAGGAAAGTCAGCCAGAGTGACTGAAACAAAAAGTTTCTCCTAAGGCAAGCTAAACGAAAGAAAAGCAAACCAGACAAACCCTACACAAACTAATCCCACAAGCAAACTTATGTTATAAGAGTGGATTCAACGGTCTGGAACCTCACAGGATTGTCAAGGCTACGCAAATCGCTATATACCGCAGGATCCAATAGTAAAACGTGACAAGGAGGATTGGGACCGTACCCTTGCCTGAATACCCGATTACCTAGATGGTACATGCGTAGTAATCTCCCTGAGTGTTGTTCTCGGTGTATTGCTCTGCTAAGACGGCCAAAAGGTTAACTCATTTGGTTTCAGGAATCCTAAGGGTGTCTCCTGATATATGCAAGGTACGTGGGAGCTCAAATCCGTAGTGGTGTTGTCTAATGCACAATCGTTCGGCAAGAGACCTTCCGATATACTACCGAGTACATGAAACACCTTTCGATATACACCAAGTACGTGTGGTACTTGGTGGGTACGTGAAAGACCTCGATATACTGATAAGTACATGGAAGACTACAATACCCCCTGGATATAGTGCTGGCAAATAACGACATCTGCCATGCCTAACGACGCCGGAACACGTCTCTAACTTACACACAAGTTACTAAAAATTTTACCCTAGTTCTACCGTTAATTTTATCTAGACGGTTAGGTGAATGCATGAGGTGAGTACATAATCGTAAACATAATGCAAACCCTAACTACATGCAAAAAATACACTTTTCTTTTGATGAACTCTATGTATGGGAGGGAGAAACTTTATTTTTCTTTCCAACAATTTCACCAAAGCAATGCAATGCAAGACAATCCCAAATCTACCAAAAAATGACTATGAAGTATTCTTTTCCTTTTCAGCGAAAACATAAAAGATACAACACTACTAAACCAAATCAAAGCATCTTTTCAAAACAATAATGATGCTAAGTGATGAAAAGAGAGAGTTTCTAAGTAGAGTATGCAAGTTTTTCACTTTCACTACAATGGCTTAAAAGCATAAAAACCAAAAGATGCATTTAACTTTCCAAGCATGAAACTAGCTTTTGCAAAACTTGATGTCTATCTGAATTTTTCAAGAAGATGAGCAACTCATAATTCGTGAAAAAAACAAATAATTAATTTTCTTTCAACTTTTCCAAAAGATCTACAAATGAGACATTCCAATGAATATGCAATTCTTCAAATGAGCTTGAGAAATGATGGAAATAAAGTACTTTTGATCTTTCAATGGATGTATCAAAATAACAATTTGACAACAACAATGCTTTTAAATATAAATACTGAAATGAAAATATTACTCGCAATACTCCAATAACCTCATAAAATCTCAAGAAAAGATGAGCACTCAATGGACTGAAAGTACATACAAACACTCAAAATTAATCAGTAACAAGTAGCACTAAAGCAAGCAAATCTCAAAGATGAATGCAAATGAGGTCTGAAAACTGATCCAATACAATGATTAGATTTGGAAAGGAGAGGAGGGAATGCAAGGGTGAGTGGATGAAGGTGGGGGAGACAAGAGTGTCCACCACTACCAAATCTCAGACTTGTCCAAGATGGAACCCAAAACAACTCCAAATAGAACCAAACAACTCAACACATAAAGCAAAATGGGATCTCTGACTGGATCTTACAGTACAAAGGGAGTCTGCACACAAACCAAACTCAAATCAAAAAAGGAGAAGGGGTGCCTGTATGTCAACTTTGGTAGATCGGTGCAGTTTGTGCTTGTACACAATGCGACGTCGCAGTTCACCAATGCGAGGAGTGCAACGATGTCGCAGTATACAAATGGAAAGGTTGCAACGATGGGCTAACAGGAAAAGAATAGAGATCAAAAACAACATAGTGTCGCTCTGGGTACACTGACCAAGTGCGACAAGCGAGATCTAAGTTCAAAAATAAACCAATTCTACAGATAATGAGCATGAAATGGTCTAAAAATGAGAAGTACAAACTCAAAGGAAGGTAATCAGACTCTTCAAAGTGAAGATATGATGGTGAAACCAGCTTAAGAGGCAAATGACAAATAATATGGCTTGTGACAAGAAGTCAACTGAAAAATGACATTCAAATTGACAACTACAAAGCAATGTTCTTTTTACCAGTATGGTCTCCAGATTTATTTGACGAACAATCCACTCGAGCGGACGCGAGTCGGATCTCCCTAGCTCAATGTGAGTCTAGAACAAATAGTACAAACTATAAACCACTTTCCTAGATCTAGTTAAGGATCAAGTTATCGGATGTCTTACCATAAGTTTGCAGTCCCTTTTCCTGGATGTTGTTCCACGCCTTGCGGTCATCAGATCTAAGCTGCGAGACCTGTCAAGATGCACAAAACAAGACAAACAAGTAAGAACATCCAAACGATAACGGATCTAAGTAAACAGTTAAGCAGGTAAACTACACAATATCATCAACACAACAATATTGGTGGAAAGCATTTATATTACTGTAAATAGAGGGAAAGTACACATAAAAGAATGACTACAACCAAAGCTTAACGTAGTAGCCCTTCTCCATCCAAGCCAATGTCATGTCCTCCCAAGGAACTATGAGTCTCTTAATGGATGAGTAGAGATCTCTCTAGGATGATTTCACCAGCATGTAGACACTATAGACCTCCTCCCCTTGGAGAGGGATAGAGCTTCACTTATATAGGACTAAGTGGATAGGGTATGGATAGGGTAGGTTGAGATATGGTAGGAGAGAGATAGGGGATCCTTCCAAGAGGTTAGGAACCGAGTGTCAGCTCTCCCACAAGGTCAGGGATAGGGATCCATGTTAGCTAGCTTCGAGAATGGGATCGAATGAGCTATTTTTGTCCATTAAATGACATCATCACACCCTGCAAGAGAGCAAGATGCGACATCGCAGGTTGCATGAGTGCAGCCTGCGATGACCTCTCAAAACCTAGTGTAAATGGGTTATATATTCCAGGCCAATAACTTAGTCAATGAAGCTTCAGGGATGTATACACTAAACCTCATGATGGTAGGATTTTAGGTGTAACAGTTACATCTTGTGCAGTATCTACAATAGGGAACCCAAAAGTACCTTCAATTCTAATCTCTCCCTCTTCTTCATCTTGCCGAACATGATCTTCGTTTTCATTCTCCATGTAAACTTGATTTCCAAAGAGAGTATGCCTAGGTGGTTCCTTTCTTGGTGAATATGGAATGTCCCAACGTTCTGTTTCAGGGAAAGTATTTCTCTGATGAGAAGAGTTGTCAGCTACGTGAGAGTCCATCTCTATAGGGATTGTAGGTCCTATAGTTGATGTTTCTATCTGTGAAACAACTAGATTTGCAGAGTTTTCAAAAAGAGCGTCTATCTGTGCAGGAACAACAAAATCTACCAAATTCGGACCCCCAACTAGCGAGAAGGTTATGTCTTTGGGTTTTGAAACTAATGGAGGGTTAAGAGGTTCTGGTGGTTTATCTTTTTGAGCTTCTTCCTTCCTAAGTTCAGTTTCAATACGAGACTGGGGTTCTCCTAGTAGTGTTTCTTTATGGAATGATTTTTCTGATGTCTTTATGGTTCCCCCTGAATGGTTTCCAGAAAGGATTTCCTTGGATTTCCAAGTAGGACTATCCCCTTTGGGTTTTTTTCGATACCTTTCTGCTGAGTTAGTAGTTGGGGTGGCACGCCCCCCATAAAGGTTAGTAGTAATTTTAGTGTTTTAGGGACTAGTTTTAATGTATCTACCTTTTAAATCTCTAGGTCTATTCATGAAAACAAATCTTAATTGCATTACTACTACTGTTGGGTTTTGGGGATGCCTGTTAAAACAGATGTGTAGGTTCTTACCTCTTGTCTTACCGCTCACCCGCCACCAGCCTATCACTAAGTTTCAAAAGGAAAATTCTACCTATCACTAAGGTTTGGAAAGAAAATTCTACCTATCTACAACTCCCCGGCAACGGCGGCAAAATGTTGGGTGTTTTATTGTCTTAATGAATTCACCAAATATTTAATTATCGACTAGGGTTGCTAATCTTAGAGTTGTGGCAAAGTATATGCTGAGGTAGAAGGGTACCTAAGATATCGGCTCCGCCTACCTTAGAAATGTTTAATAATGAAAAGATCGAAAGATCTTTCAAAATGAAAAACCAAGTCAAACTTCAAAAATACAAACTATTAAACTGAATAGTCCTAACCAATAGATCATAATAGTATCAATCTATACTACTCTACTCTCTGAAAAATAATTGAAACTACAAAAGACAGTACCATTTTAAGAAACAAGACTTGATCAAAAACAAACAACTCTTATGAAAATGGAAACTACTGATCAATTATTCAAACCCTAATCTAGGAATTAGAAAGACTAGCTACTATGTAATAATTATGAACAAGTTCAGAAACCTATCTATGAAATAATTCAGTTTACAACTAACTATGTAAACACAAGAAACTATACTATCTTGAGCAAGACTAGCTAAACAATCTATGAAATTAAACTTAACTATGAAACAAGATGAAATGATGATCTAAGATTTAAGCATGCATTAACAACACAAGCAAATCTACCTAGTTCCAATCGTCTTGAGCAACTATTGTATCTAAATGACTTACGAAGGCTAAAGAAATGCAAAATGGAAATAAAACTAACTTGACTTCTACAAAAATGTGAAAACTAAAGATAGACCAATTACAAGAAATCTTAAACATTGTAACCTACTGTTCATCCATAAGCAAATGACAAACTAGCTATAATACTTGAAATGGAACACTATTTTGACAATCTAGCTTTACTTGAAAAGTGCAAAGTCTAAGTTATCTGATCTCTAATGACTGCGTTGAAATGATTATCTAACTCATACACATGCCTATCAATATTAAATGATATCTATCAATACTTCAAACTAGTTCATAAAACATTAACTACAAGAAAAGCAAACTAAACTAAGTACAAGACAAGAGTTTAGATGATTGGAATCAATGTTAACTTGTGATCAAAACCTACAACAGAAAAACAAAGTATTATTATGCTATCCCTGCTTAAAATCAAACTATAATCTAAAACAGCTTGCTCAATTATACAAGTGCAATGCCGCTAATCTATAACTTGAAAAGTAAACCTATATTACACTAAACTATGGGAACTTTCAAAATGAAACTTTAAAATACTGAAAACTAATGCATCTACATGAAACTCCAAATGAACTATTAAGCTTGAACTTGAAATTGATTTCTAGACTATTATACCTATTGAAATGAAATAACTTGAAACAATGAAAACTAAACCAAGTCTGAACAACAAAACATTATGTAAAGGAAAATGAAAGTCTAATTATAAACTTGAAATGAAAACTGGAAATGAAATGCCAAACTGATTTCAAAAGCAAACTAATATTTAACAAGGTCTATGATAGCATTTTAAACAAACTTAAGCTAATCTAGGTTCTAGGTATGAAAGCAAATGAAAGTGAATCATGAACTATCTAAATCGTAAGTAAAAGACAATTATGCTATTCTTACTTAAACCATAATTATTTCTCATTTGAACAGTAAAACATATGTTGAATGTAAACTAGTTTCATTATTAAAACTGAAATGATTAACCTACGTGTGAATGTCAAACTGAATATAAATTACTGGAGGTGGATTTGAATCCCAAACTAGCTACAGAACATGATGAAGTACTGGAAAATTAACCTAAGCCCTAACTAATTATTTCTGCACAAAACGTAATACTGAAAATTCTGGAAAATACTGAAAATTCTATCTAAATGCGAATGAAATGTTGAAAGACAGTCTAAAAGGCAGTCTGAATGGATGGTTTGAATGGCTGGCCGAATGGATTCTGAAGATGTAAATTGCATAAAAACACAGGAAAATTACAGCTTATAAACAGCAAAAGGTCACCTACAGGAAAACGAACTACTTGCTTACAAAAACGAAATGACTTACAGGAAACGTAATAGATACATACAAAAACGAAATGACTTAGCTGCAAATATAAAAAGAAACTGTTGAATATACACAAATGGAACCTCTGATTGTTGAGGGGCCCTTCCCAGCAATAGGGGTTTATCTCCTAAGCTACTCAGTCACCAGTCATTAACAGAAAACAAGAATGATCATCAACAGTTGAAACAGGGTCTTTCTATTAAACTGAAGCAAATTTTATACAATATTTCTCTTCTCCCTCTATGTCTATGTGCGTTTCTCAACCTGATACGTCTTTATATAATGTTTACAAAGAGAGAACAAGTCGACCCTTTCTGTGGTCGACCTCTCTAAAAATAGAAGATCTTTACTGCTGCAGAAATGACCCATTAAAACGCACAGGTCGTCTTCCTCATTCCGTGTGTGTTGGTTCCCTTTGACGTGAGCAGCTGATGCGTTGGCAACCTGGGCGAGTGAGGACGCGGATCTTCTCGAACAAGGGATCACGATCCATCAGGGCCACGTCGCCAACAAAACCCACGTCGTGGTTTCCGCCTTCAATGCCCCGGAATATGCTAACCAGCGAATCCGAGGGTGCGAACGAAGGTCTGAACGGAGGTCCAAATGCGAATGGGCATCTAAACATGAATGCGCGTTTGGATGAGAGTCCGTATGGAAACCATAACCTGAAGAATGAAGACTGTGTGCCCAGCAAGTCGAGAAATGCTAAATTAATGTTAATAAACCATAAAAAGATGATAATCAATTAAGATTCATGAGATATTCAAATATATTCATACCTGAGTTCGAATGGTGGTCTGAATGGCAAGAAATATGACTTATCACATCAAAAATGGTAAAAATAATGCCAACCAAGCATGTTCAATGATAAAAAATGATGACAAAATTGGACATCAACACATACCATGGGTCGGATGTGTTGATGAGGAACAACGACTCATCGGGAAGAGAATCGTTGGGCTCAGATCCTAGATCAACACAGGGAAGATCACAGATGAGCTCGACGAACACCAAAGACTTCTTAGACTTGGCCTTCTCGAAGAGGAGATCGAATTCCTGAAGTATCACAATCCAGCATGAATACTTGCCCCGAGTACTTGACGTGTCAAAATGTGGTACATGGGGTTCGAGTCAGCAATAATGGTGGTGGTGCGGAGCGATATATAATGACGGAACTTTTGGACGGCAATGACTGTAGCGAGAGCGAGCTTCTCGACATCTGAGTAGAGAGTTTCGGAGTCAATAAGACCCTTACTGAGGTAGTAAATCACATGTTCCTGGGTGTTGTTGTCCGCCTGGACCAAAACCATGGCGATCGTGGTGGCGGAAGCGGCAAGATAAAGGATATAATCCTGGTAGTAATTGGGTGGTTGGAGTACAGGGGCATGTGTAATGGCATGCTTCAAACTGTCGAAGGATTGTTGCGCTTGCTCATCCTAGATGAATGGGACGTCCTTCTTCAGTAATCTCTTGTAGACCTGTGTCTTCTGAGCGAAATTATAGACAAAATGTCATAGGTAAGTTGCTCAAGGACAATGTGCGTCGGCCCAACTAGAAATGTGGACAAAGAGTATCAACTTGCTCTAACATGACTTGCTTGATCATAGGAACTTCAGGGAATGAGGCATTGAGTTAACATGGGACTCATGATGACGAGATTTAGGTGTAACAACACGGTCTATGACGACATTTGTGTGTGTTTAGTGGATCGTGTCATTTTTGCTTGTAACATTGGATTGTGTTTCAGTTGGGTTGAATTTCATCATTGATAGATAACTTCCCTATAGGAGTATTCTCTCCCTTGTCTCATGGCCAGCATGTTGTTTGTTGCTCTTTTGTACTGCGAAAAGGGATTTGAAGAATTCAGACTGTGGGCTTTTTTCAGAACCCCTTCTAAGAGAATAACATAAATCATGGGTTTCTCATTCCTGCCAGAGGTTTTCTGAGGAAGATCAGATGTTGATGAAGTTAAATTCCAATGTGACTCCTTTTTGCAAGGTAGGATTCTTTAGCAGGATGAAATTTTAGTGGTTGAATTCTCTTTTTTCCAAAGGAAAAAAGAGGTCGATCGAAGAAGATGATCTGCCTTGTGTATGTGGACTCCATCAGTTTTCTAGGCTTTGACTTGTTGCCACCGGAAAAATATGGCAAGGACTCGGTTCTATGCTTTTCTCAAAATATTTACCGTCTTTTGGATCAATGCATTAGTCAGATCACACCCATCGGTCTTTTGGATACCTTGGACATGTCATGTCACATCACTGAGAACTGAAGTATGAAGTGGATCAAACAAAATGAAACTAGAACATATTATGATGTCATGGTTTTATACCCAAATAGAGTGCTAAAGTTTTCATCTTTAAAACAAGAAGCTACTAGCTAGAGTGCTTTAGGTACGAGACTGGCAAAAAAAAATTGACCCTTTAAATATGAGAAGTAAGATGCTTCAGGTTAGAAATAAAACTTTACTACTGATTTCCATGAGTAAATATTTCTCCTTTTCAGCGCTTATAGTTACCTTCAAACAGATCCTTGATTTTCACCATTACAACATACCTGTAAATGCATTATTGTTTTGTTGTTTTAGGTCTAAATGTACAGATGGAATACTGATTTATGGACCAAAATTAGCTTTTGGTACTGTCCATACTTATATTTAGGAACTATTTTCCTTCACCCCCTTTCCATCTCATTGGAATTTCAACTGTAGCCCATATTTGAGAAGTGGCCTTTGCTCAAGCTATAAGACTGCTAGGAGGATGCACAGGTTTGTTTAGGTTTTGTTGTCCACCGAGATGCACACCAGCAGCAAAAATATTTCGAAATTTGTTCCCTCACTATAAGTGGGGAAGGTGTGGCCTTGGGGGCAAGCAATGAGCCAGGTACTGTCACCTAAATCCCAGCTCCTCCGTTTAGGAAAACTCCTAACGAAGCCAAGGGGGGTTGTCCCTAACAAAGAATTTTTCTATGGCTCTTATGTTTTAAGTGTTTTTGGTGTTGAGTGATGAGAATGGGTGTTTTTTAGGAGTTTTTATGATGAGATCATAGCTTTTTTGTAATGAGACAAACACAAGATAAAAGAGCAATCTACGTTGCGATCACAAGATACAAGATTTAGATATAAACAATATAATGAAGACTTGCGAAATAAGATAGCATCCACAGATAAAAAATGACTTGAACAGATTCTCAATGGACAAATGGCCCAGATTAATTAATACATGAAAGTGAAAACAGACCAGTGCCAAATGGAGTCAAAATATGTAGTGCTTGGGGATGGTGAAGATACAAGTCTCAAATAGATTGTTTGTGAGAACGTTTTGTAAATTATCTTGGTAAATTCAAAAAATTTAGTGATCTTGATTATTAGGCTAGAAAAAGCAAGGTATGTGTCCAACCGGAAAGAATACTTTCAGTGGCTAACCCGGCAACTTGACGGACCGTCCAATATTCTTCGGCTAGGTGTGCTAAGGATTTAACCAGCACTAGAACTCTATGACAACGGTATGTTTCCGGCATCACCTCTAGGCATAGCACACTACTTGAGTATTCATCGAAAATCAACGCCGGTTCGTTGGTTATGGGGGGAATATTTTATTAGGTTATCACTTTCAAGATTAACAATTCCAATCACCGTTCTGGGTACGAGTCCAAATTTTTTAAGGTTGGCAGAGCATACTAAGTGATGGAAAGCAGCGAAGTAGATTTTAATGGGGAATGTGAGTTGAAAATTTTTAATTTAGGAGCACACAGTTCAACTCTTCGATAGAGAGTGCTCTTGACTTCGTCTTATGACGGCAGTTCAAGAGACTTTAACTAATCTATATGCTTGATGTAAGGAAATGCAGTGGGAATGCTCTCTGATAGAGAGTGCTCTTGACTTGTGTTACGGCAAGTTCAAGAGACTTTGGTTCTTTTTAAGATACAAGCAGTTTGTAAACATAAACCAAATGATAGCTCAATAATGATGAAAATGAAAATAAAGATCTTGCAGAATTATAAACCACTTGCAAAAATGAACTGAATGAGCAACTAGCGTTCTACAACAAAAGAAACTAATCTAGCAAAGGAAGTAAAAAATGACTACACACTGTTCATGAAACTTCCAGCTAGCTGGTTGTACGCAGTACACAGTGGGGAAAGAGAAGTAGCACGCAAGGTCAATGCGGCACTTGGGATCAAATCCAAAGACACTTCTCAGGTCAAAACTGAAATGACAACTAAAATTCTAAGTACAAAATGAAATTATTCTAGAAACTTAAAGCAAATCTAAACTAAGAATACACTAGACACTCTTCCCCAAATGGGGAAGAAAAACCAAAATATGGGAGGCCTTATCCCACTTAGCCTTATTTTATTAATGAAGTACAAGTGCCTTGGGATTTTAACGCTTGAAAGGACTTTTGAGATAAGAAATGAAACTTAGAAAGACTTGAAGCAAGATCTTAGGAGCTATTACAAAGGATAATTAATGATAATTTCATGTTTTGGATCGTCCTTATGGTTTCTTGAATTTTTTTCTTGGCTTAGATCTTCTTGTTTCAAAACTTCCCAAACTCTTTTATCCTTCAAAGTACCTACACAAACGGTTCAACTCAAGGCACCCTTTAGAATTAGTCAAAATCCAAGATCTAAACTATAACCAAAATGCTAGATGCAAACTTTTAACTTTTTAATGAGATCCAAATGCCAAAATGCAAGCCAAAAAATAAACTAAATGCAAGATCTAACTATTCAAAATGAGATGCAACTAGCAACCTAAGAGATAAACTAGATCCTAAGCAAATACAAATGCAAAGTATGAAGTAATAATGCCTAACTACTAACTTTTCAAAGAAAATGCAACTTACTAATGCTAACTTTTTAACAAAATTTAAAGTTTTTATGTGTTGTGATTTTTAGGGCTTTTGAAGATGGACGAAAGGAGGAGATTGAAGAGAGTTTGAAGGCAAAAAATGAAGGGGTAAGAAAACCTAAAGAAGGAGGGACGAAAGGAGGGCTTTGAGCAAACTCAAAGGCAAAAACAAAAGGTAAATAAGGGGCCCAAAAGGAGTTGGACGAGAGGGATGAGGAGAGGAAAAGGAGTGGGACAAAAAACGAAAGGAAGAGAGGCTAACAAGAAGGTAGGACGAAGCTAGAAGAAGTAGATCTAAAGGGAAAATGAAAAGAGGAAAGGAAGGGTGATGGCTAGAGGAAAAAGGGCTATCAAGTCAAGGCAAAGGGATTCAAAGAGAAAACGAGAGAGCTAGAGGAGAGAGGCTCGTAGATCCAAGTAACCAAAGAATTTGTTTTTTGAAAAGTGTTGATGGATGAAGGCTAGCCCCCAATAGCTTATGTTTCTTTCTTGGAAATAGAAGCCACTTGAAGAACCTGGAAGATGAATACGTTAAATGGTAAAAGCTCATGATTAATGAAGACAAGCTTGATCCCAAGCTACTCTTCACCTTTGATGATCCCTGCAAAACAATACTCTCAAGCAAACAAACTAGATCAAATGCTTATTGTACTAGATTTTTAGTCTTCTCAAAGCATAAACTAAATAATAATTTGAAACAAGAAAGCGGAGTGAAAGAAATATCACCAAATAAAAGATGAAACCACAATGCATAGAGCTCTTGCATGGACCTCCAAAGTCACTTCTTTATTCCAAACTCAAACAAATATTACAATATGATTTTGGCAGAGTGTTCTTGCCCAAAATATCCATGAGAAATGAGGAGGCAATGCCCTCACTATATAATAAAACAAGAGAACCCCTACCCTAATTCGAATTGGCAAAGAGGAGGGAGCCAATGGCCTTGACATAAAATCGAATTCCATCAAATCTCAATCAAAATCCAATCATGAGTGGCTTGGAGTGCAAACTCCACTAAATAACTCGAGTTGTGATCTATGTGGATGGGGAGGTGGCCTCCACCTTGGCAAGGTGCCCCCCATCCCAATCTTGGAAACTTCACCCTCCAATTAAACCACTGCCATGTGTAAAACTCGAGCTCCAATGAAGGTTGACGTGAGCTCCTTAAGAAAGCGTGAATGCCACATGTGGGAGACCAAGATCGAGTTACAATCAATGTAATTTGTGTGTAATGAGAGCCAAGTCTATGTGATTGCAAAAATTAAGGAGGGCGCCTACCATAGGCATAAATGCAACCCACCAATCCAATTAATTGATGCCATATCACCAAATTCGATTTATGCATGCAGGTGGGCGAATTCTTTTGGAGTTAATCATTGATGTTGACTAGAGAGTTGACTGGATGATGACTGAGATGATTGGAAACTTCATTAATGCCATGTGCCATGTCATTTAGCCACTGAAATAATCCAAGTTGGATTATATTGGAGAGAATTTGATTATCTCCATTTATTAATTTTTTAATTTTAATTAATTAATAATCCTCTTTTATTGATTTTTGGGGAATTATTAATTAAGTGGCCAAATAACTATCCGAAACTTAGGATAAAGGTGTCTGGGGTCTAAGTATGATTTGTTGGCTTAGGAATTAAGCCTCCAATCACTGAAAAACACCCCCGGACGACTGACATATTACAATTTGAATTTTTCCATTTAAACTGTGGAAAAAATAATTATTAAAAAATAAAATAATTAACTGTCCAACGCGTCCGGTAAAAAAATTTCGGACAACGTTTAAAAACCACTGCATACCTAGGAAATGACCACTGACTCGAATTATAGTGTCTAGTAAGTTCATATTCATCAGTTGGACCCTAATAACCCCCCATGGCCAGAATTTCAAAATCGGGCATTCCAGCTTTGGAGGAAGCGGGAGAAAACCTTGTCAATTATATCTCAGCCAAAGGTAAAGTATAATTGGTCAGGGTAAAAAACTCCCTGGAATACCTTAGTTGATAAACCAGTCATGGGTGACTGGGCCACTCAAACCCTACTAGTACACTTTTATTACAAAGACCCCGTGGGGCATGGTCATTTCAGGACAAAAAACAAACTGACTAGCCAAAACTAGCTAGGCACAAAGGATGGATCATCTGATACACTGGAACACAAACATTTATCATGTTTGTCAAATGGTGGCTCTTCAGATAATCCAACCATGGTACAAATATGTTGGTAACATCTGGCTCCAACTGTGGGATGGGTACTCGTTTGATTTATGGATCAAAGAGAGTATTCGATAACCCCAAAATATCAGTTTCCTGCATGGAAATAAAAGTGTCTTAGTCCACGTGTACATGATAAATAATGCCAAAATGAAATACCAACACAAAAATATTTTTTTCTTTTTTCAAATCAAAGTATATGAAAATAAAATCTTTTCTTTTCTAGGATATATATGAAATATGATACAACAGCTTAATATACAAATGCTATGATATAACATAATATACATGCATATGATACATCAATATGGTACAAAAAATAAAATACAAAAATATGACAAGGATGGGTTTAGAGAAGTCCTGAGATGACCCCTTGGTCATCTTGGATATTGTTTCGATAAAAAGGCTTCAGGTGTTGCCCACTCCTAGACAATGGAAACATCTCTCCATCCATGGTATTAAGTAAGAAAGAGTTTGTTCCGGCAAGGATGCGTATAATAAAGGGGCCTTTCCAAAGGCTGTCAAACTTTTCGTGCATGCCCAGTTTTTCTCTTCTTTTGTCCCATAAGAGAACAGTAACTCCTACTTGGAAAGGTCTCGGCTTGGCTGACTTGTCAAAGGTGGCATTCATACTTTCTTGATGTCTTAAGGATTTATCAAGGGCAGCTCTTCTTGCCTCATCTAACTCGATAATCTGATTTACCCTATCTTCCATCTCTAACCTTTCTACTCCATAGTCACTTAGCATTCTAAATATAGGTATTTGCATGCTGAGTGGCAAGGTTGTTGTAATGCCATAGACAAGTTCAAAGGGAGACTTTCCGGTAGAGTTCTTCTTGGTGATCCTATCTTCCCATAGAGCATATTTGATTTTGCTATCCCAAGATCTTTTATTGTCACCCACAGTCTTCTTTAGGATGGTCATTAAGTTTTTGTTGGAGGACTCAGAAAGTCCATTACCCTGTGGATAATAATCGGAAGAATGAGATAGGACAATGCCATATTTGAAACATAAATCATTCATTTCTATTGAGCTGAAGGCCTTGGCATTATCAGTCGTTAGCTTTAGAGGGGTGCCAAACCGGGTGATGATCTTGTCCTCGATGAAGTCCATGATAACCTTTTTCATGGTTGTTTTGGTGGGTATGGCCTCTACCCACTTGGTGAAGTAGTCGGTTGTGGTGAGAATCCAGCAAAATCCATTGCTAGAATTGTCTTTGAATTTCCCGATAAAGTCAAGACCCCATTACTAAAAAGGGGCAATGACAACTACTGGTGTAAGGGGAAGAGCATCCAATTCGGCTTCCCCGTAAAAATCTGACACTCTCGACAATACTTGAAATGCTTGTGCACATCTGCAAAGATAGTTGGCCAATAGTATCTGGCTCTAAGGATCTTATGGGTAGTTGCATTCGCTGCATAATGGCCCCCACAAAATCCTGAATGGAATTCAATCAAGATTTGTTTAGAATCTTGTTCATGCACACATCTAAGTATTACACCATCTGGGTTCCTCCAACCCAAACCCTCCTGAGTGAGGCAGTACCTAGTGGCTTTTAATCTTAGTGCCCTTCGCTTATGTCCTTTGAGATGATCAGGGACACCTAAGTGTAATAGAAAATATATAATGTCCGAGTACCAATGATGATCAAGCTCTTGTAATGCTCTTGTCATGCGTGGACTAGGTGAATGGTTTGCACAAATCATACCAACAGCCTCTTCATTCTTTTGAGTTAACATTTTGGCCAAGCCTTGTCCTTTTATTAGTTTGGTAGGCTTAATCTCTAGATCATACTCTTGTATCTTGGATACCCATGTGCCCCTTGTTCCTAAGCAATCCTGCTGAGATAGGATGTCTTTCACTACAGCATGGGGGACATATCCTATAACCTTGGCGTAGCCAACGTAGGTTCTCAAATGTTTTAAATATTTGACCAAGGCAAAGGCTTGCTTTTCCATGATTGTGTAATTTGGCTCAGAATTTTGCAAGGCTCTACTCATGAAGGCAATTGGTTGCTCGAACCCTTCGAAGTTCTTCTGAAGCAACACACTGGCAATGGTGTCTTCTGAGGCAAAAGAAAAAATCATTAAAAATCCTTTGTGTAATCCGGGCTGACTAAGACAGGTGACCTAGTGATGGCATCTTTTATGGTGTCAAAAGCATTTTTTCCTTCACTTGTCCATATGAACTTAGCATTCTTTTTCAGGAGAGCTTGCATAGGTTTCATGAGTTCAGCAAGGTTAGGGATGAATCTCCTTATGAAATTAATATGACCATTAAATGATTGGAGACCCTTGACATTTCTTGGAAGAGGAATCTTCAGTATAGCCTCAATCCTTTCGGGGTCAAATTTGACCCCATCTTTATTAACGATGTGACCCAAAAGTTTTCCTTCTTCAATACCAAATACTGACTTAGTCGGATTCAAAGAAATCCCATATTCTCTGCATCGTTCAAACACCTTCCTAAGATGACCAACATGGTTGGATCTTTCCTTTGAGAAAACAGTTAAATCATCTTGGTATATCTCAATGATTTTTCCTACCAATTCCTTGAAAGCATAATCCATGGCCCTTTGAAAAGTGGCCCTAGCATTTTTAAGTCCAAAGGGCATTCTCAGATACTCAAAGGTTCCCCAAGGGGTTGTGAAGGCAATTTTCTGTCTATCCTCTTCTTGAATGACTACCTGATTATAACCCGAAAAACCATCCAGCATTGACATCATGCTCGATCCAGTGACCCGTTGGAGGAGGGTCTCCATGTTGGGGAGGGGGTAATTGTCCTTCTGACATGTTATGTTTAGATTTCTGAAATCTATACATATCCTTAAACTCCCGTTCTTCTTTCTAACCACAACTAAGTTGGAGCACCATGATGTGTGTCGAGTGGGTGTTATGATACCTGCTGCCAACATTTTTTCTAACTCTTGTTTGACAATAGGGGCCAACTTAGGATTTATTTGCCTAAGTTTTTGTCGGAAAGGCTTGCCTTTTTTACATTCAGGTTTCAAGGGAATGGTGTGCTGAAAAACATCTTCCCTATATGCTTTAAGTTTGTCATAAGTGAAGGAAAATATATCCTATATTCTCTTAGCAAGTTTATAAGGTTGTTCCTTTCTTTTTCAGAGGTACCTTTTCCAATTTTTATTATTTTTGGTTATGTTTATGTCCCGATATTTATTTTGATGTATTCACCCAACTTCATTTGGTCAACACTACTCTTTCTTCTATCCTATCTGTCAAAAATGTTCTCTGAGGCAACAAAACCTCGTGGGACAGGATTGAAGCGGCTACCTTCATCTTGATACTCTTTACCTTCCTCATGGTCATTGGATTTATAATTTAAGAACTCATCAATATTATTAATGAACTTTAGTATTTGTTCATCATCCTTGAAAACCTGCCAATGTTCTACATTATCATGAATAGAAGGTCTGAAGTTAATTTCCAAAGGACTATGCGCCTCTAACATCTCGTCTGATGGTTGAAGTGTTGAAGCTGAAACTGCAAGTCTGTCGGCGGAACTATTCTGATCTCTAGGGATTGCTTCTATATTAAGGGCATAAAAAAATTCCATGGTGTCCCAGATTGCATTTCTATACTTTTTTAGCCTTTGACATTTACATGCAAACTGACCCTTAATTTGTTGGACAATTAGGTCAGAATCCCCTTTAATACTTAGCAATTTGATTCCCATGTCCTTGGCTATCTCAACGCCTAGTAGAAGTGCCTCATACTCTGCCACATTGTTGGTGGCCTCAAACTCTAATCTGAAAGCAAAGTTGAAAAATTTTCCCTCCGGTGAAATGATGACAACCCCAGCCCCTTTACTAACTCTGGAATATGCCCCATCAAAGTTCATTTTCCACAACTCATTAATTTTTTCATTCTTAATCTCTTCTTGGATGGGTTCCAAGAAGGTGGATTTGATCTGATATATTCCAAGTTCACTAGATTTTTTTACATACTCATTTGAAGGTCTTTGGGGATTTTCAACATGGTACCTTCTTTCTTTTTCAGTGTGTAACTTAACTAGTGAGTCTTCTGATGCTGGAACAGTTGCATAAGACCAATCTAATTGTATTGACCCACCCAAAGTGGCACCCCATTTCCTAGAGAGTAACATCCCCCACTTATTTGGCACATCTATGACAAGGATGTCCATGGTAACATGGATGTCCGGATACTTAGCCAATTTAACAGGTTGGTTTTCGATCATCCCTTCAACTTTAACTGGTATGGAATCCATGGCACATACATTCTAGTAGGCCCTAGTGGTTTTTAAGTTAAGTTGTTGCATAACTTTCTTAGTCATCAAGTTCGCACCAGATCCTGAATCCAACATACAATTGTGTAGAAGAAGATCCCCTATCATCAATGATATATAGAAAGGTGGGTGAGCTTCTTTTCTTGAGTCCCTGTTATGTAGGATTATAGGAGGATCCTCATGAATGTTGCTATAACTGGTTGAAGGTTCTTCTATTGTGTCGAAAAAAGTCACTTTCTTGGGAGTAGGAGGCCTTGTAGGTGTGGAAGGTCTTACAAGAGTGGGAGGTTTTGAGATAGGGGGGGGGACATCATCTGCTTGAGTGTCTAGCATTTTCAAAAGCTTCTCTTTCTGACCAGGAATTTAGCATAGCTCTAATACTGGGACTGGCACTTTAGAGTTGGGTAACCAACTACCTAAATCAAAACTTAAAGCAATAGATTCCTTTTCATCATTAGTTTCTTGAGTAGTGTTAGGAATTGTTACCTTAGGAGAATTTTGAGTAGAAGGTGCTTCTCTCGGTCTTCTTTGATATGTCATGCCTTTGAAGTTGTGAATGTTGTTGACATTTGATGGCATCTCACCATAGTATTGAGTCATGTTATCAACCCATTGATGACCTTGGTTGGCTTGAGTCCACTTGTCCCTAGGATTGGTGTAGATGTCCCCTACATGGTTGATGAATTCAGGCTCGCTTGCAGATGTGCTAGGACCACAACCCTCGAGATAACCATGTTCTTGAACATAACATGCATAATGACAACCAGATTCCTCATGAAAATCTCTGCATGCTCTACAAAATGGTTTGTATGACTCAACCATGTTAGCATCCTCTAGCTGATGAGGAGGTCTTTGTTCATGGTTGGGAGGTTTTCTCTGCCATGTTGGTTTTGCAGCAAAGGTCCTAGGAGCAGGTTGTGTCTGTGTTCTTTCCATATTTACCACCCGATTTTGTATTTCCTTTAGTTGAGCAAGGTGTTTAGCTTCAGCTTCTTCCATGTTTTTCTTCATTTCCTTCATTTGTTTTTTGTAAGTATCCTTTATAACCAATAAAGGATCTTTATCTTTTGGTTCATTAATCTTTAAAGGTGTTGAAGATATTGAGTAACCTTGAATGTTGGACTCACCAGATGATTGCATGTTTAAATCAATTTTAATAGCCATCTCCTGGGATTGAATCAAAGTAGTGGGTTCCTTGTCTCTTATCCGATACTGCATCTTGCCACTAAGTGCCTCAATGTAGTAAACCAGAATGGAAGGTGCAGGTGGTGCATAGGTGGCAGGAATAGCATTTGATAACTCGGTGAACCTAGTGTTGAACTCGTCCATCGTTTCAGTGTCCTTCTTTTTGATGTTGGTCAAAGAAGCAAGTTGATGCCTTGGTTCCTTCTTCTCACCAAACTTGTTGGTGAAGGTAGTCTTGAAGGTAGCTAGTGTGGCAAATGAGTTGTTTGGTAGGTTGCTATACCAATCACTAGCTTTTCCATCCAAGTAAAGAGAAAATAGTTTCATATAGACGTCATCATGCTGGTTTGCAGGGTCACTGACATAGGAATTAATACATCTAGAAAATCTCCTGAGATGAGCAACGGAAGTTGTGGCATCAGTGCCAGTGTACATCAGGAGTTTCTCTACAGCTTTGTCTGGGAGATGATGGGGTTGACCTGTTATCTGAGAGAAATCAAGCTGAGTAAAATACTCGCCCATGATGTCAGAAATATTAGTATTATTTTCAAAGTTTTCTTGGAACAAAGTATGGATGTCTTAAATAGACTCAGATCCAAGTTCTTCAAGGATCCGACGAGAATCAAGTTTATTCAGTCTCCTCCTATAAACCTTTTCAAGCTCGGGGATGAAACTGAGTAAACCTTCAGAATTTCTCCTAGTTGAATACCTTGAGGTGTTTACTGACAGTGGAGTCACCAGGTGGATTCAAGTCTAATTTCAGAGAGTGATTTGACTAAAAATCTACCAAAAAGGAAAATAAAAAGCAATGGAGTGGCCAGATAGATATCAAATCTATCAAAAAGGTAAAACAAACTAGAAAAAACTAAGGTCGTCCAGGAACAAAAAGATTTGTCCCCAGCAGCGACGCCAAAGATGTTGTCCGCTGAGATGCACACCAGCAGCAGAAATATTTCGAAAGTTGTTCCCTCACTACAAGTGGGGAAGGTGTGGCCTTGGGGGCAAGCAATGATCCAGGTACTATCACCTGGATTCCTGATCCTCCGTTTAGGCAAACTCCTAACGAAGCCAAGGGGGGTTGTCCCTAACAAAGAGTTTTTCTATGGCTCTTATGTTTTAAGTGTTTTTGGTGTTGAGTGATGCGAATGGGTGTTTTTTAGGAGTTTTTATGGTGAGATCACAACTTTTTGTAATGAGACAAACACAAGATAAAAGACCAATCCACGTTGCGATCACAAGATACAAGATTTAGAGATAAACAATATAATGAAGACTTGCGAAATAAGATAGCATCTACAAATAAAAAATGACTTGAACAGATTCTCAATGGACAAATGGCCCAGATTAATTAATACATGAAAGTGAAAATAGACTAGTGCCAAATGGAGTCAAAATGTGTAGTGCTTGGGGATGCTGAAGATACAAGTCTCAAATAGATTGTTTGTGAGAACGTTTTGCAAATTATCTTGGTAAATTCAAAAGTTTTAGTGATCTTGATTATTAGGCCAGAAAAAGCAAGGTATGCGTCCAACCAGAAAGAATACTTTCAGTGGCTACCCCTGCAACCTAACGGATCGTCCAGTATTCTTCGGCTAGGTGTCCTGAGGATTTAACCAGCACTAGAACTCTATGACAATGGTATTTTTCTGGCATCACCTCTAGGCATATCACACTACTTGAGTAGTCATCGAAAATCAACGTCGGTTCGTTGGTTATGGGGGAAAGATTTTACTAGGTTATCACTTTCAAGATTAACAATTCCAATCACCGTTCTGAGTACGAGTCCAACTTTTTTAAGGTTGGTAGAGCATACTAAGTGATGGAAAGAAACGAAGTATATTTTAATGGGGAATGTGAGTTGAAAAATTTTAATTTAGGAGCACACAGTTCAACTCTCCGATAGAGAGTGCTCTTGACTAAGTCTCCTTTGTTGAACTATTGTAGCCTCTTCTTCCTATCGCCTCTCAACTTGTATGCTGCATTACTCTTTTCTATGCGCTTTCGCACATCTGCATGCACTTCTTTCATATGCTCCATGAATGATTATGCATCTGCGCTTTTCCTGATTTCTGTCGGTATCTCGACCAAATCCACCCCTCCATGTGGGCTTCGTCCTTGAACAATCTGGAATGGGCTCAAACCTATCGTCTGATTCATAGAATTGTTGTACGCGAACTCTGCTTGCGCCAACACGTTCTCCCACTGCCTGGTTCTGTCGGGCGTCAAACATCTCAAAAGGTTTCCAAAACTTCTGTTCACCACCTCGGTCTGTCCGTCTGTCTGCCAATGATATGCCGAGCTAAAATGCAACCTTGTGTCCAATTTCTTCCATAGGGTTCTCCAAAAATGACCCATAAACTTGGTATCTTTTTTCGACGTTATACTCTTCGACAACCCAAGCAATATGACTATTTCTTTGAAGAATAGTACAGCAATGCTTGTGGTGTCACTTGTCTTCTAACACGGAATAAAGTGTGCCATCTTCGAAAATCTGTCAACTACAAAAAATATTGAGTCATTACCTTGCTGTGTCGTCGACAATCCTAGGACAAAATCCATGCTCAGGTGCTCCATGGGGTATTCGGTACCGGTAATGGTGTATACAACCCTGTATTTTGACTTCTTCCTTTTGCCAACTGGAAAACTCGACACTGTCGTACCCACTTACCGACATCTATCGTCATTCCTGGCCAATAATACTTTTCTTCGACCAATGCCTTGGTCTTGTCGATGCCAAAATGACCTGCTAATCCGCCACTATGGAGCTCTCAGATTAGGTTCTCTCTTACGGATCCTCTGGGAATACACAATTGTTGTCCCCTGAATAGGTATCCCTCTTGGATGAAATAATCCAAGTACAGCGTTCTGTCGACACTCCACGGTTCTGGACTCGCCTTCCATGCTTTCGCAAAATCCTCGTCAGTCTCATACTCTGACTTCACCAACTCTATTTCTTTTGCCTAAACTATCATCGTGTTCAGTAATGAAACGCTTCGACTTAGTGCATCGGCAAGCTTGTTCGAATTTCCCGAATTATGTCGCAACATGAAGGTACATCCCTACAGGAATTCGACCCACTTCATGTGCCGCTGATTCAACTTCGACTGAGTATTCAAGTACCTCAGTGCTTGGTGATCTGTGTATAACACAAATTCCTTGGGAAACAAATAATGCCTCCACTTCTTCAATGCTTGGACAATAGTATAGAACTCCTGGTCATAAACCGATTATTTCTGCTTCGCACCATCCAAATTCTCACTGAAGAATGCAATGGGTCGGCCTTCCTGGCTCAACACTACTCCAATTTCCATTCCACTCACGTCGCAATCGACTTGGAAAACTTTGTCGAAATCTGGGAGCACTAACACCGGGCTCTCAGTGACCTTTTCCTTCAACTTTTCGAAAGATCTCTGGGCAACTTTCATCCACTTAAACTCCCCTTTTCTCATGCACTTTGTCAATGGTGCAAATATCCGACTGAATGCCCTGATGAACTTCCTGTAGAAACTAGCAAGTCCATGTAAACTTCGCACTCTAGTCACTCTAGTCACGCTTGTCGGTGCCACCAGATCGCAAGTAGTTAAACCCTGTTGAACATGTGACAGATCACGAGAAGTGAAAGCATATATCTCATATGATAGATCTAAACTAACAGTTAAGGAGGAAAGCTCTAAACATCATCAAGGAGACAATATTTATGGAAAGCAATTATATTAACTGTATTGAAAAGTGAGGAGTACAATAGAAAAGAGGATTACAACCATAGCCTTAACGCTGAAAGCTCCTTCCGAAAAGCCATGCCAAAGCTCCTAGAGAGAAGTAGATGTTCCCCAAGCTAGAGTGTTAGATCTATTGGGCTTGATTTCACCAGCATAAGAGTACCATAGACTTCCTCCCTTAGGTTGGGAGTGAGCTTCATTTAAATAAGACTAAGTGGATAGGGTATGGATAGGATAGGTTGAGATATGATAGGAGAGATTTAAGGGATCCTTCCAAGGTGGTAGGAATCGAATGCCAGCTCTCCCAAGAGGTCAAGGATAGGGTCCCAAGTCAGCAAGCTTCGAGAAGGAGCTCGAATTAGCTATTTTTGCCATTTAACTGACTTCGTCGCACCCTGTAATGGAGCAAGCTGCGACGTCGCATGCTGCATGAGTGCAACCTGCGACGACCTCTCAAAACCTAGTACAAATGGGTACAAATACTTCTAGTTCAATCACTCAATCAAGGTAACTCCATGAGTGTATACACTGAATCTCATGATGGGAAGATTTTAGGTGTAACACGTGGTTCTACCAACAAAGCTCTCGTGAACTTAGTGCTTGCGCACTGGTTCTCATTATCGTTTTGATGTGAACCAAAATGGTTTCGAAGCCTTGGGTACCACCAGGGTTTACATTTTTTCTTCCAATGATGCTTCGCATGCTTCCTGGCACAAAGGTAAGGGTTCACCTTCCCTTCATCGGCTCTCTGTTGATAGTTTGAAATCGTATTTATTTTAATTTCTAGGGTTTATATAATATATATGCACATTGGTTTAACAAAAGCTCTCAAACTTTTGTGCAAGTACTTCTACGAATCCTGTAGGATTTCGAGATGCTGAGAACAATACTAAACAGAGAATGAAAAAATGAACGAAGTTTTGCTCACAACATTTCCAGTCGTTTACGACTTTAAAAGGTATGCTCCAAGTTTCTTCCTGAAGATTTATCATACTTTATTTCCAAGTTTATTTAAGCCGAAGCTTTAAGTGTTTATTATATATATATGGTAAATCAAGGATAGACGCCTCTTCATCAGAAATGAAATACTCGTCCAGTATTCCTATCTAAATGCTAAACCTATAAGTTGATTCTTGATATTTGAGCTTATTGTTTGGTTATTAAAAATTCTTGGACAAAACCCTAACTGTATTCGTAATGGTTTGTTTTGCATGTGGTCACATGGACATGATGGCTTTGGTTTTGGAAGCAGGTAAGCGTCCACTTCTTGTTGCTACTATGGCGGAAATACCAATGGCATACTCTAAGCTTGAAGCATGAGTAATGCTTTGTCTTTGGTTACTTATAACATGATTTGCGTAGGGTGAGGGAAACCATACGGATTTCTTCATAGTTATTATAACATCTGTATGTAATGAATATAATATATGAAGTCGTTCGGTGTTTCATACTCTGTTTCGAAATATAAATAGAAATCCAGTCGGCTCTTACACAATCTCGATTTCTAGTTATGAAGTTTGTTCTTATTTAGTGTGTTAATAATGTTCTGTTCTAATGTGTGAGCGTTTACGCTATTTTTCAATGAAACAGTCGATTTGTTTGTGGAAAATCGAACCCTCTAGTTATGTGTTTATCTATTTAATTCATAGCTAAGTTCTGTCTTTGTATAATTAGTTTTAACTCTGTTATATAAGATATTTGTGAATATTTATGAAAGCAGTTTGGCTTTGTATAAAATATCTATGTATAATGTAATATAAATGGTATACTTTGTTATGTTACTTCTTTGATACTGTATATTTTATAACAGGTTCTTCAATACTATGTAAAAATTGGAAATATTAACTTTATCTAATTAACACATAAATATATTAAATATTCCATATAAATCCTAGGTTTACATATAAAAGAAATTCTATGAAAAACAAAAATAGAATAATGCAGTTAACATAAACATGGTAAATATAGTGTAAACAGAATAGAAAACATAATAATTGTATTTCTTAGAATAATAATCATTAACAGAACATTTTATCAGTATAAATTAAACTTTACAGTTCATCAATCTAGAATAACACTACACACAAAAATACTAACAAAAGATAAGAACCCAACTGTAAGAACAGACCTGGAAGGTCGTCGTTCCTCCCAACCAATCTTCCAGAGCATCCAAGATTACTTGTTCTGAAACCCCTGAGCATGTTTGTTGGAACACAAGGACAAAGGTTGTTGAACCAGTTATGAACTATCACTCAGTTCCCCTCCTTTACTCAACAAATATATTTTTCCCTCTTCCATTCAAGCCCCCTGCTTGTCTGATGGGAATGCTTATTTAGCTTTGCCTGGGACTTAGGTCTATCATTAGCCTCCTGCTCTAGAACCTCCATCTGGAGTTCTGACCTGAAAAATAGGGATGATGCCTCCTGCACCTATTGAGGTATTAAATATATGTTTTCACCACTATGGGAATTTTGTCCAACACTTGTCATTTCTCCTTGTGGGCCAGCAAACACTCTTTCAACAGCTACTTCAGATTGGATTCTCCTCTTTTTATTTATTAAATAATAATAATAACTCAAAATCCTCATACAAGTGTCTTTGACCACACTTGGTCAAATAATTTTTCAACAATAATTAAAAACAATACTACAAAGTATTAAAATTTAATTAAGGTTCTAGGTATATTACATACGCCCCCCCTTAAAGATAACACCATCCTCGATGTTATTCAATCTTACATTGTTTCTTCTCGAAACATAATTGGATATGCCTCTCACATATTACTTTCCAATTCCCAAGTAGCTTCTTCTAGGCTAAGGTGCATCCATCGCACCTTTACCTGCCCAATAATGCGGTTCCAAAGGATAAGCTCCCTCCTGTCGAGGATGCAGTCTGATTCCACTTGGAATTCTCCTTCTGGTTCCACCTGAATAACATTCCAATCCACAACATGAGTAGCATCATGTGTGTATTTCTTTAACAAGGAAACGTGAAAAACATAATGTACTTTTACTGTAGGTGGTAATGCCAACCAATAAGCTACCGGTCCAATCGAGTCTAATATTTCAAAAGGGCCACAATACCTGGGTGCTAGTTTAGAACACTTCCTCAATCTTAAAGAACTCTTCCTTGGATTTGCTTTTACATAAACATGGTATCCTACCTGGAACTCTCTTTGAGTTCTTTTTAAATTTGCATAGCTCTTTTGTCTATCTTGAGCTATCTTCAAGTTTTGTTGTACCTGTTTCACAGTTAGTTCCATATCCTTTAATACTTCATGACCTAACATCAATCTATCAACTGGACTACTCCAAGATACTGGAGCGTTACATTTTCGTCCATAAATTATTTCAAATCGAATCATCTTAACAGAAGCTTGAAAATGGTTATTATAAGCAAATTCAACCAAATGTAAATAGTCTTCCCATTTTCCTGGTTTATCCATAGCATACATTCTAAGCATGTCTTCTAAGATCTGATTTGCTCTGTCTGTCTGTCCATCTGTTTGAGGATGAAAAGATGTACTGAAATTTAGTTTAGTATATAACCCTTTAAACAATACCTTCCAAAAAATTCTTGTAAACTTTGTATCTCTGTCAGAAACTATTACTTTAGGTACACCATGCAATCTGAAAATTTCTCTCATAAATATATCAGCAATATGAATAGCTTTGTATGTAGATTTAACAGGAATAAAATGTGTTGCCTTACTTAGCTTGTCCACAACAACCATTATAGAATCATTTTGTTTAACATTTCTAGGAAAACCTGTCATGAAGTCCATACTAATGACTTCCCACTTCCATTCTGAAATGGGTAAGGGCTGCAATAAACCTTTTGGGCTTGATGTTCAATTTTAACTTGCTGACATTCCATGCATTTAGCTATATATTCTGCAACTTCATTTTTCATATTAGGCCAATAAAATTCTTTCCTCAACATGGTAATCATTTTCTGATATCCAGGGTGTCCTGAATAAGGTGTCTTATGAATTTCATTCATAATTACTAGCTTAACTTCTGCAGAATTAGGTACATATAACTTGTCCTTATACATTAATAATGCTTTTCTGCTCAATTTAAAATCTTTTTTTATTTGACTTGCCTCATTTTCTGTTGTTTTATCTTTTATTTTATGATATTCATCATCAGTTATTGTTGTTGTTTGTATTTTTATCTCTAAATCTGTTTCGTAACTGCTACTTGCAGCCACATACAACATATTAGCACGACGACTCAAAGCGTCTACTACTTTATTTTCTTTCCCCTTAATGTGTTTTATTTCGAAATCATATTCACTTGGAAAAGACAACCACCTTGCTTGTCTTGCATTCAGATTCTACTGGTCAAATAGATATTTTAGACTAACAATATCAGCTTTTAGTAGAAATCGCCTACCAATAAGATAATGTCGCCACATTTTTAGTGCGTGAATTATAAAAGCCAGCTCCCAATCGTGAGTTGCATAGTTTCTTTCATGTTCTTTTAATTCTCTTGACTCATAGGCCACAACATAATTATCTTGAATTAACACTCCTAAACTTCTTTGCATGCATCCGTGCAAATGGTAAAATATTTATAAGGATCTACAATCTTTAAAATAGGAGCTATTGTTAACAAGTGTTTTAGTTTATTAAAACTATCTTCGCATTTATTATTCCAAACAAACTTCTTTCCCTTCTTCTGTCATGAAGTTATATGGTAGGCTATTTTTTAAAAACCTTCAATAAATTTTCTGTAATATCCTATGATTCCCATGAATGATCGTATATCAGATACGTCTTTAGGAACTGGCCATTCCATTATGGCTTTTACTTTATCAGGGTCAACCGATATGCCTTCCTTAGTTATCACATGTCCTAAGTACTGAATTATATCTTTAAAGAAATCACACTTACTGAATTTTGCATAAATTTTTTGTTCTCTTAATACTTTTAGTACAATTCTTAAGTGTTCTTCATGTTCTTGTTCATTCTTAGAGTAAATTAATATATCGTCGATAAACATGACTACAAATTTGTCTAGGTATTTACTCAATACACTATTCATTAAGCACATAAATACTGCTGGCGCATTTGTCAACCTAAAGGGCATAATGACAAACTCTTAATGACCGTATCTGGTCCTAAAAGCAGTTTTATATATGTCTTCATCTTTTACTCTTAATTGGTGATATCCCGATCGCAAATCTATTTTGGAAAATATAGTTGCTTCTCTGAATTGATCGAATAAATCATCAATTTGGGGTAACGGATATCTATTTTTAATTGTCATCTTATTTAGTTGTCTATAGTCGATGCACAATCTTAAAGTACCATCTTTATTTTTAACAAATATTACTGGTGCTCCCCAAGGGGATACACTTGGTCGGATATATTTCTTGTCAATTAACTCTTGAATCTGATATTTAATTCATTCAATTCCAAAATGTTCATTCTATAAGGAGCTTTTGAAGCTGGTACTGCTCCTGGTATAAGATCGATTGTAAAATCTATCTCTCTTTTAGGAGGTAGTCCTGGAATTTCTTTTGAGAATACATCTTTGAATTCTTTCAATATTGGAATATCATTTCTATCAAGTTTATCACTTTTATCTCTATCATCAAGTATGTGAACAGAAAAAACTTTACAACCTTTTTCTAACAAATCTTTTCATTTGCAAAGCAAATATTTCTCTAATCATAACTTTCCTAGGAATTCGTTTCACTACAACAGAATTATTTTCTTCAGCTTTGCATGTAAAAGATTTATCATAGCAGTTTAGAATCACTATATGTTTTTCTAACCAATCCATTCCTATTATCATGTCATACGATCTGAAAGGTAAAACATTCAAATCTGCATGTGTTTTGAATTCATTCATGAAAAAATCACAGTTCTTAACAAAGTTAGTTACTTTCCTTTTTGTTCCAATAGCAAGCTGAACTAACCATGACTTTTCAAACTTATCTTGCTGAAGTTTACATGCTTCTACCAATCTAGGAGATATATAACTTAAACTTGCACCTGGATCTATCAACGTAGAAATAGGTTTGTCTTTTAACATACCTTCGATTTCGACCATTGTCGATTGATGATCTGCTTGTCGATTCTCCAATGCTGCGCTAATCCTTGGTATGCTTTTGGCCACATCTCCGACAGTAGCATCTTCTTGTATAGAATGTAAATTATTAACATACTTTCTTCTTTTTGGACAATCTTTAAAATAGTGTGGTTCTCCACACTCCCAGCATTTCAAAGATTCTTTTTTATTATTAACTTTGTTATATGTAGCAGATACATCTCTTCTTTGGTTATTCATTACATTTTGAGGTATGTTTGTGTAATTAATCCCTTGATAACCTTTATAATTATTTCCAGTATTTCTGAAAATGTTATTTACTCTTTTCTTTTGATCAAAACTCTTTCATTTCCAAGCTGGTATGTTATCTTTTCTGTTTTTTATTTTGTTAATAGAAGAAATTTGCTTTTCTCATTGCTTCTTCCAGAGTTCTAGGATTATCATATTCAATCATTTCTTTATATATTACAAGCAAACAGCTTAAGAATCGTTGTACTTTTGGTTTCTCTTCAATAATGTAGGGTACATATCGAAGTAAACTTAAAAACTTGTTGCCTAATTCCTTCATTGTTAATGTTCCAAGTTTCAGATCATAAAATTCTTTAGCCTTCTCTTCATAGTACTGTTCAAATAAATATTTTCTTTTAAACAGTTTCTTAAAAGAGCTCCATGTTATATGACGTTCCTTTATATTTTTCACCTTTTTAATATCTTGCCACCATATATCTACCTTTCCGGACAGATTGTAAATAGTCATTTTTGCTTTTAATTATGTGGAGTAATTAAAAATCTGAAAGTACTTATGCATTTCGGACAACCATGCTTTAGCTTCTTCTCTGGTTTCTACTTCACCATTAAAGATATGTGGTTTTATTTTCTTAAATTCCCCAGTAATTTCTTCATAGTGCTTACTCATTTTCTTGATTTGTTCCCTGCCATTACTTTCACTAGTATTATATTTTTGTTTATGTTCCCTCACTGAATTTACACTAGATGAATTAGTTCCGTTATCTGCAAAGTTTAATTTTCTTGCTCTACGCTTATATGATGTAGTTTTTACAATTTCTTCATCTGTAGGTTTGTTCTTTACTATTTCTTGCTCAAGTATCTTAATAAGCATAATGTTATTTAACTCTTCTTGTGCCTTTAAGATACGTTCATTATCTTCTTTCACACTTTGTATTTATGCCTTTAATTCTTTGATTGTTTGTAAGAATCCAGATTGATTATCATTTCTGTTATAATTCAAATCAACCCATAGATTGTCGTTATTAATATTTTCTTGTTCATGATTTTCTTGTTCACTGTGATGTGATCCTTCTTCGGCAGATGTCTCTATTCCTTCCATTTTCCTGCAAAATAGAGATTATATTTTTGTTCCTGAAATACCCATACAGAAAACATAAGTCAGCTTTTATTTTCGTTTTGTCAAGACATTACGTGTTGAGCCTATTTGCAAGCCTAGTGTTTGTAACCATGCTCTGATACCAATTTGTCACAACCCCAAATTTACCCAAATTTTTAAAATATATATATATAAGTATGTTGACGACATTAATTCTTATGTCGCAGGTATGCAAAACAATAAGGATGTAGTGTGACTCAGCATCACCCGTCTATAAGGTATAACTTGTATTTCAGTAATCCATGCATGCGTCATATAATTACTGAACGTAATTTGCGGAATGAAAGTCAGCCTTAGATTTGACGACTACATATTTTTATTACGATCATGGTTGAGTCATTCACTGTCATGAATCCATTATGATTACAGTTTATATTTCTATCTCATACATCTTAACTTGTGAACCTAATAACATTATTATTATGGTCCTAGCTTAATGGCCAAGCCATGGCCAATCCTAAGCTATCCACTTACCACTACTTCTACTATGGTAATAATAGTACTATGATAAAATATGAAAACTTGTTAATTTGTTATCATTTATGAGAATTTATGTGGAAGGTCTAACATGTGGTATTGCTACCATAGTCGACCCAATTCCACGATTTGTAACTATATAAGGTTCCAAAAACTTATAAACTATGTACAAATCCCATTTCTTATGCTCATCGAGTTTTGTATTAACATTACCATAGCAACTATAAACTATGCATAATTCCTATGCAAATAAATATATATCAGATCCCAAGCCTATATCTCGTATCACGACTATAGGGAAATTGATAAGCCTGCTATGATAGTCTATGTTATGATCATAGTTTAACTATGGTTCTCATATAATCTCTGCACTATAAATGATATATCATAAGCTGTAATAAATGAAGATCTATGAAATATATGTTATGATTTCATTAATTAAAAATTGTGATATGCATTGGTTAATGCAGGACCACCACGAGGTGCCAACGCAGACTTGGGTTGGTAGAGCCATGTGATGGCATTTATGCAGGTAGGTTGTACCAGGCTTGCCTCTTCGCGTGGCTTACCACGCACCGTCAATTGTTGTTTCTCAGGATTGTAATCAATCACTCCAATGTTTTGTCGAGCAAGGTTCCTCGTTACACCATTGTTTCTTCGCAGCACAGGGTTATGCTATTGCATGGTGGAGCTTGGCTCTGCACAGAGCTCACCCAAGCTATACTACCAGTTGTAATTTAAATACAGTGATAACTTATTGCTTAATGAGGTTAATCGCACTGATGAGCATCTACGGCCTCCTCATGGAGTGCTCATAGAGCTTCTACAAGGGTTTTCCATCCAGTTTGCAATGTTATTTAGTTTCCTGTTCGGCTCTGTAGTTTTTGTTAGCTCTATAATCAGTATTATCTTGACTCCGTAACTTCGGCTCTGTAAACTAAACTCATTTGGATCTTGTGCTTTGGAGTTTGATTATGAAGTTGTATTTTAAGAGTCCTGGAGCATCGTGGTTCTACCAACGAAGCTCTCATGAACTTCGTGCTTGCACACTGGTTCTTATTATCGTTTTGATGTGAACCAAAATGGTTCTAAATCCTTGGGTACCACCAGGGCTTATGTTTGTTCTTCCAATGATGCTTCACATGCTTCCTGGCACGAATGTAAGGGTTCACCTTCCCTTCCTTGGCTCTTTGTTGATAGTTTGAAATCGCATTTAATTTAATTTCCAAGGTTTATATAATATATATGCATATTGGTTTAACAAAATCTCTCAAACTTTTGTGCAGGTAATTCTACGAATCTTGTAGGGTTTCGAGATGCTGAGAACAATACTAAACATAGAATGCAAAAAGGAACGAAGTTTTGCTCACAACATTTCCAGTCGTTTACGACTTTCAAAGGTAAGCTCCAAGTTTCTTCCTGGAGATTTATCATACTTTCTTTCCAAGTTTATTTAAGCCGAAGCTTTAACGGTTTATTATATATATAGGGTAAATCAAGGATAGACGCATCTTTGTCAGAAATGCAATACTCGTCCAGTATTCATGTCTCAATGCTAAACCACAATGTGGTGGGTCCTTTTATTACGATTACAATAGAGGAGCGTAGGTTCTACTTATAAGTTATAATTGAATCAATTAATTAATAATTTTGCTAACAATGAAGAATAAATTGAAATTAAACCTCAACCATATCTCAACCAAACAATTTGGTCTGCAGTGATATCTCAAGCAAAATACCAAACCTGATTATAATGTTTTTAATAACTAATCCCACTAGTCATAACATACGTTTTAGAAAAAAAAAATAGATTCGTGTTACTTTGCAAAGATTCATCTTAATCCCAATTTAATAAAACACGAAGAGTAAACCAAGTACAGACTTTTGACTACAAAACCCGAAGTGCGGACTTCTCACCGCTTGAAAGATCCAATCACTTCTTAGAAGATCTAAGGAAACAACGATCTATTGTAGTTTAGTTTCTTATCTTACAAGAATTATATAAAGGAATCACAAGGTAGCATTTTTCTTTTGGTTCAATTTAGTTCATTAACATTAATTTCACACATAAACACCAATGTCTTGCACTTATTAACAAGTGACGATTATACGGTCTATGTCTAAGATGATCCATGCTACTTTATATTATTGTGAGAGGTTATTCTAATGATGATATATTGAAGATGATTATATGGTCTATGTCTAAGATGATCCATGCAACTTTGTATTCTTGTGAGGATAGGATTAATTTTTAATGTCAAGTTCTCATGATAGTTTTACTGGTGTTCCACTCTCAGTTGATTTATGTCGTTTATGATCTTTGTTATGTCTTATTTCATAAGACTTTTCCCATCATAAAGGAAGGAGTAATTGATCATGATAATGATTTGTAACTACATATAGTTTGGTAACATTATTACTTTTTCATACATTATGCACTTGAGATGGTATATCGATGAACAGTGTTCATATTCTACTTCATTGGTTCATATTATATTTGTGATTATGTGAGATGCTTAATGTAGCATGTGGTATTGCATAGACTTATTCCATAATAAATGAAGATTGAATGAACATGATAATGTGTGGTTTACATGCAAATTATAATATCTATGATGAATTAAATGATGTCAGGCAATGTTATGAGATTCTATTCATAATAATAATGACATTTTTCCTTACGATGTGGGATGTCTTGTGGTAGCATGCACTCCTTGATTTTCTTAGTAGATATGATGTCATGCAGTAACTACTATGTCTTTGTTGATACGATATGATCATGAAGTAATGTGATATTGTGTATGGACTAATTTCGTGATGATTAATGATTGACTATATGATGGTGAGTGGAAACGTTACAGGAATTCCACTATGGGGCCTTCGAGGCCAAGTCATTTTAAAAACCACGATCTCGTGGGAGCCCATAACCACGACGGAGTATGGGCTAGGGACCGATTCTCTTAGTAATACCTTGTCAATTATGATTATGTCGGAAGTCCACAGCTTGAGCTACATCAGTCGTAGAAGGAGGTATATGGAGATGGACTTCTAATGCCTGGGATTGCTTTCCTTGGAGGGATATGGAGGAAGTTAGGGAAACTCTTTCGAGATGACTAGCACACCAAAATATGGTGCAGGCGATGAGGTGATCAAATGAGACCAAAGTCTAGTGCAGTCAATGAGGTCAAAATAGATGTCAGAATTAGACCAAAATCTGGTGCAGTCAATGACGTCCATAGATCAGTTTAACCATTAGGTTAACCACAAACATTTCGATGCCTTTCGATATATTTAGCTAACCAAAACTTTTCGTGGCCAATGAGGTGGCTAGATGAGAGCAAAATCCAGTGCGGCCGATGAGGTCAAAATAGATACCGGGAGTAGACCAAAATTCGGTGCGACCGGTGAGGTCCATAGATCGCAATTGTGATAATTGTGAAGCTTTTGATGCATATTGTACTATATATGGACATGTTACAGTAGAGGGCCCGTGCCATGGAAAGCGGGACCACCTAGAATGTTGGAATGGAGGGTTGTGGAGGTTGCTCGAGTAGTATGATTCTCACAAGAGGGTGAGTAAGGAATGAGGGAGATTTGGGGGGGATGTGATGTCTTTCTGTCTTGTTGAGTTGGTTTTGATTTATTTTCTATTTATTCATATTGGTTATGTCATATTTATGAAGTGTATGATGAAGTTAATGCATAACTTGTATGAATGGTTGCATATTAGACCATGTGTAATTAAACAAGAGCATATTGTAATTATGGCGTTAAATGTATTAGTGAAGGGGGGGGTTCTTGTGTGATGTTCACATGCAAGAGTTTTCATCTTCACAATATATATATAGATATATATAGTACTAATTAAATAAGTATTGTGTTGTGTATGAGGTTATTTTATGTTGTGTATGATGTTATTTTGTGTTGTGAACCTATCTCTGTGGGGAGTATAACTTTGGGGTGAAGCTTCTCGAAAGGGGGAAGTATGTAACACCCCAAAATTAATTAAGACTAGTTAAGTATTATTAAACCTGGTTTAGCCATTAAGGAAATATTAATAAACCAGATATTATCTAAATTGAGAAATAAGAAAAAATAAATTATAATAAAGTTGAAATAACAAATAAAACTTAATTAAGATATATAAATATAATTAGAAAAAGTGATATGTATGAAGGCCATTTGGAATCCATGCATAAATAACTTTAAATTAATTAATTATTGGAAATACCTACATAAATCTAGGAATAGGGGGGGGAAATTTGGGGTTTTTTTGTTCATGTTACTTGTGGTGAGTCTGGTGGGAGTTGTTGAGTTGTGCCTATTACTTTTGTTGTTGTGTTTGATTGAGTTGTGGTATGAGTATGGTGTATGGAGGTTTAGAGGTTGAGGGTAAAATAGGATTATGGTTATGATGTTTGGCTAGATTGGTATTGCTAAGTGATGGCTTAGGGTCTCTCAGTCTAGGAATGAGGGGTTGGTTGGGAGGAGAGTGGTTTCTCCAATTGTGGTTTCCTTGTTGTTTCGTGCGATGGTTTGCTCCTTCTACTTTGGTTAACTGGTCATTGGTGCAACTGTAAGTCTTTCTCACAGGTTCAAGTATGTACTCTTGATTGTCCTCATTATTTACTAATTTGGCATATTAAAGGCTTTTAAATTTGGGTCTCTTGTAATTATTCATTTATGGTTATTTCTGCATTCTGTGAAATTATGAATCTGTTGTGAATATTTATTTCTCTGCTAATTATTTCCTTTTATGGTTATAACTATTGTTAGCGTTGCATAATTTATCAATTTTGTATAATCACGAATTTAGGGCCTTGCAAGTACTTTTTACAATGATCAGAATCGGGGATTTTAATGCATCTTGATACTATAAATCTGCTACAAAAAGACCCTTCTTTCTTGTTGTTAGGTGCCCTATAGGGAAGATAGGCAGATTGGCTAACATAAAGCCAATAATACAAGATGAATCACCACATGGAACAAAGAGAATGACGTTAAAGCACATTTATTCCATTAAGGATGTACATATTTATACAAACTAAAGTGACACTTGGTTTCATCTTCTAAGTTGTCCCTTGGACTCCCAAAGACCATTCGTCTTCACATAACCCTAACAGATTAGGTTCCAACAATCCCCCCCTTAATCAGAAGGGGTGTATATGAGTCCAAGCATAGAGCTAAAATATGGAGAAGGATGTTGAGCATTGGTTGTCATTGATGTCAAGTGTTTGACTGTCATTCAACGTGAGGATATTGTTGAGCATTGGTTGCCATTCATGTCAACTAAAGAAGATTTCAAGTGTGTTATTGTCATCCAATGTCAAAGAGGATTTCAATCGATTCAATATGAGTCATTGATGTCAGCCTAAGTCAAAGTGGATACAGCATTCCAACAGAAGTATGAAGAAGCCACTTTGAGGAAGTATATGTGCATGATAAAGAAAGCATGAACACCAGAAGTCTGTGTGCAAATGATGAAGGTGACAGATATGCATGCAACTTTGGAGTATATCTAAAAGTGCATTATGTCTGAAGATGTATATCAAGGATACAACACTCGAGCAACTTTGGAGTATATCTAAGAGTGCATCAAGGATACATCTTGCAGCTCAAGTTTGAAGAAGTACATAAAATGATACATCATGCAGATCTAGGAGATACTTCATGAAGATCCAGTTCAAAAAGAAACTCAATTAATGGATCCTACATCATGTGGCCCTTGCACAAAAATCAAGTCCACCAAGTCATACTCTCTCATGGCAGCAAATTGAAGGAGTTGGTTGGACCATGGTACATATGCTCAAACAGACAAGAAGTTGGTTGAACAAATGGTGCAAGTATGCAAGCAATTCTAAGCATTACCTGGTTGATGGTTGGGAGTGCACAGGAAGAAAGGAACAACAGATGGACAGACAATCCTAAAAGTGCACAAGCATAGCCAATGCTTTCAGTAAGTGGAACGTGCACGAACTCCTAGAATGGTACAACGACCAAAGTTAATAAATGCGCAAATTCCACAACTGACGAACAGTAAGTGCGCAAGTCCCACAAGTGATGACAAGGAAGAAGTAAAAGTCCTACCAAATAGAAGTCGAAGAATGCGCAATTTACGCAAAGTATTTATATCACAAGGGCGCATTACCCACAAGGGTTAGTATAGCACAAGTCTTGATGACACCAAGACAAAGTAGAAGATTGTGCACACACCATAAGGCAGTGGTACATCAAGACCACAATGAAGGACCTTGAAGATGCTTGATACATCTAAGATGACACACCAATAGCGCAGATGATGACATGTGGCATATGCACCATACGTGAAGTATGGAAGAAGGGATGCCACGATCAACTTGTGAACATACAATCAATGCAGGACATGTATAAGTAGAGATGCAAGTTGAAGATTAGAAGTAAGCTTGGAAGCAAGAACACAAGGTTTTTGTGTAAAAGTTTCAGTTTGTTTTTCGGGGCATCAAAGGGCTCGTGGACAGAATAGATGATTTAGCAAAGAGTCGAATGCGCACATGCAGCAAAACAAAGTTTTGATGGTGCGCAGAATGATGTTGTATATCTATGACAATTGCGCAAACACCGAAAGGAAGACATACTGAAGAATGCGTAAGTGTTGGATATCTCAAAGGACAGTTATGCAATCAGCACGTCCATATTCATAGATGTTGTAAAGACATAAGCACATAGATAGAACCAATGTTTATCAAATATTGCATAGATGTCTAGCTGATGAATAAGAACATAAGCGAAAGTGTGCAAAGTTGAAAACTTCATATGATGCGCAACAACATAATAGCAACAGAACTTGACAGGCACATCATGATGCAGATGATCTGAGACAAGTGTATTAAATTGAACGGACCAACTATTTGATGCACAGGACGTCGCAGATTATCTGAGTAACTGCATCACTTTATCAGAACGAACACATCATAATGTGTGTGGTTCCATTTGTTACTAGTGATTCACATTGACCAGGAAACTATCAATAGAAAGCATAGTATCAGTTGATCTTTGTAGTCACGCAGAAGAGAACGCAAATCAGAAGCGCAGACTGCAGATTCAATAGAGCACATAATACAAGAAGTAAGTCATCAGCAAAAGGTTGAATTGAGAGGAATGAGTAGTCAAGTGAAGTATGCATCGCAGTGACAGAGTACAGTATTCATATCATTGCAACTATAATATTATACCATTGGAGCTTGGTTCTCCATTGTTTAACTTGTTGCTCATTGAACTGCAACAAGTGGTTTTTTTTGTGTACAGTAGTACTAGTGACTCTCATCTTTAACATGACACATGGGTGTTGTTATTATTATACATCTCCAAATTTTGCAATTGCATTGGTTCCTTCTACATGCTACGGATGCAAGGATGATCAAAATGCCCATTGATGCTTATTACTCACATTGCTTCATTGCATTTGTGTGGTATTATATGTTGCATGAGTGTGCGTAACACTAAAATAAACAATTTTTTTCTCAATTGTGGAGTTGCCCTATCCTTACTTTCTTTATAGAAGTGAAGTCACTTTCACTTTCTTTGGTGCCTTAGCTTGTAGCACTCACTAAGGGTGCCTCATTCTTGAGTGCTTATCTTTGCTAGATTACTCTTCAAAGAGCTTCACTCTTACTTGCATGGATGCCTTTGCATTTTGGTGCATTGTTTCTTTTTTCCCTATACTTTTGAAACCTTCTTAAGTTGTTTCTCTGGTTGGTTATTAGAGTGAAGTTCAAAGTGGAGTGTCAACATTTAGAAAACATTCTCAATATTTAAACATGTGATCATTCTTATATGCATGGGAACACATAATATACATTCTGGACACTCATCACTACACTAAGAGATGTGAGTCATTGGCTCAGGTGGACATACCAATTTGCTTAGTCATTTCACATTTTATGTGTTTTATGTCTCGTGTTCTTATAAATTAATGTGGAAGAGATGTGCCTCTTACTGATGTCTCCAATAAATAAATTGATTTTATTAGTCCCTGCCATTGGGATTATTGTTATCGTCCATAGTCAAATTGTATTGACTCTTTATTAATTCACTAAGATTTATTGCAAAGTTTTGTTAGTATTTTTTTATTTATGTTTTTTTAATAAATAAATAAAAATAAACTTTTAACTAATTTTTCAAATTTGTTATTATATTTTATCCTTTGTTTACATAACTATGATGGGATTAAATACACCGGGTGATGGGCATTTTTGGGGGATATTTTCTAGAACATAAAAATCAATTTAATATATATATAATACAAAATCAACCATTGGCCAAATGTTAAGTGAACTTAATTTTCTTATAGATATGTTAAACCCTTCACTTTCTAATTTGCATGCATGCTTCACATGGCAACATGCATGCTCACTGGAATATTTCTTTGAGTGTTCATACCATTAATCTAGATTGATAAATACAACAACTAAATTGAGAAGCTCCACACTATCTATCAAGTGGAGAAGCATGAAACATTACCAAATACATGTGCTTTTGTATTGTTTCTCTTTGGATCCACAGCCATTTCTCTGGATTATGAGCATCTATCCAAAGAAAGAAACATCTTTATATCCACCCAAAACCTATAAAGAATACAGGAAATGAGATTAGGAGGCGATTGACTTCCCCTTGACCAAACCAACAAAGAAAGGTTTTCGTTTAAGAACTTTTTTTTGATAGTGACAACATATTCATTCACTTCTATATAATTGTCTAATAAATTATGTGACAATGATGGCTTGTTTGATATATATACACAAACACATGGGTGATGGTGGAGGATGGTTACAGTTCGAAGTTTGAGGTTCAAGGGCCGCAGGTTTTCCTATGTCTATCATGGTTTTGTAATGCCCTAAGTTACTAAGGCCTCGACCTTTTGGCTATCTGATTTCCAATTTTGTTTTTTCGGGGTTTGTTCACGCTTAGTTTACCATGGGGGAGGAAAATGAGCTCGTGGATTACAGGGATGACAAGGAGATCACATCACCATCTATCTTCCGTACATAGGTGGAATTGAATGAGGCTTGGGAATGCTCCTGGGCCTTCCATGAGAATCTTCACCAACTGGAAAGCTTTAAAGTTTAGGGTACAGAGGTGCCATTTGGCATCCACACAAACTCCAGTTCACATGATAAGATTAATGGTTTGTCTAAGGACAAATATCGAATCCCGAAGATGGGTTTTTCATATCCCCAAAACTATCAAAACAAGGATTTGGAATTAAATCCTCACTCTCCTCCGGAAACCGATACTCTTGGTTTTATCTCTATAGATCCTAAACTTGTGTCCAAATTCCAGGATAAATGTAAGACAAAGTGTTTGAAATCGTGCCTTGATGAGGTTAAATTGGTTTTGGGCCATGACATGGGCATGGTATGGGTGGAGGAGTTGGTTATGCATGCCCTTGTTGGTAAATTCATGGGAAAGCAAGTCAGTCTAGTAGCTCTAGAGGGTTGGATGGAGAAAATTGGCGATCTATCTTAACATATTTTCCAGTTTTCCATGTGCTTCTAAAGTGGATTTGTTTCGAGTTCCAATCCATAGAGGAATTGATTTCTATCAAAAATCAAGTCTAGATTTGAGGCCCTTGTAGTCTAGTTTTGAAAACGTGGAGCCTTGCTTTTGATCCATGTTGGGAACCTTTAAACCTTTAGCATATCTAGATGTTGCTCTCTGGTCTACCTCTGGAACTCTTGTCCAAATAAGTTTTAATGAGGATTGGTAATTATGTGGGTAAGTTTCTAATAGTAGAGTAATTTTGTTTTTATCTCTGAATGATAAAAGGGTAAATAAATTTCTTATAGACATGGACATCTTGAAAGGCTTGTTAGAACATAATGAGCTAGAATGGAGGAAAACTTATTTTCTCCAACCTCTTGATTATTGGAGACTCCCATTCGGTTGTAATGTGTGTAGAGAATTTGGTCACCTCAGCAGGAATTGTGACAAGGTGGTCAACAATTTTATGAAGAAAATATGGTGCAAAATCACTCAGAAGCAGGATGGTGGTATCTCAGTCTTTGTAGGAGGAAGGTCCTACTGCAGTGCGGGTTTCACAGCATTCCCCGCAAGTATCCTCTGGGGAGCTAGTTATGGAATCTCATCCCGAGGGAGATTTGAAGCTTGCGTCGTAGAACATCAAGTTGATGAAAGAAGGTACATCTTTCCTTCCCGTGGAAGATGTTTTGAAACAATTGAATCCTCCACAATTGAAGGTGCAAGATTCTTTGTCCCTCCTTCCTGCTGAAAATTCCCGTCCTTCCTCCCATTGCAAAGGAAGGTGGCTCTCCAGGATATTTGAAAAGTTCATAGTGTGGCTTGATTAAATCATCCTATCTACTAAGGTCAAAGTTATCTTTACTTTTGACTGACCGAGGGGAAGTCAACAGGGGCATGGGACCGTCGTTAGGGTTGGCCTAGTGTGCTCAATGTAGCCTAGTCATAAATCCTATATTTCAAAAACCAAAAATAAAGCCTACATGGAGGTTCTCACTGAAAAACAACTCACTATCATCGAGGCACTTAGAGTAGGAAAACCCAGGCCAAGGGGAATCGATGATTTTCCTCTCTTTAAACGTGCATGGGTAGGGGGTGCCCTTAAGTTGCAAGCCCTCAAAATATTAGTGTCAGTTTATAAACCAGATTGTATCATGTTCCAAGAAACATTTTGCTCTGACATGAATCATCGTGCACTCATTGTCTAGGGTTTCAGCTCTGATAAGCTAGGGTTTCTTGTTCAACCATGGCTCCTCCTCCTATGGACCTCAAGTCGGAGGAGAGAAGGTGTCTTCTTGATGAACTATTTAGGAGAATCATGAAGGAAATTCCTCCCTCTTCAAATAAGTCGGTTTATGATTCCAAATTTTCCAAATGAACAGCAGTTCTGGAAGTGAAACTATCTTCTTCAGCATCGAAGCACAAAGCCATTATCTTGACAGAATGTGCACTTGTTGGTCATTTCACAGGGCTATGGCCTTCCCCAAGGGCCATAGAAACTTGCCTTAACAAGAATTGGAAGCCTCTGATCCAGGGTGGAGTGCAACAAAAATTTTGTGGAAGGGGTTTTTTTGCGTTCTTGTATGAGAAAACGGAAGATCGAAATTTAATATTTTGAAACAACTTGTATTTTATGGGGCTGAGAGGAATGTATTTGAACCAGTGGGACATTTCTTTTGACCCATAAAATGATATCCCATCAGTTGCCCCGTCTAGGTCAAGCTCCCCCATCTTCCTCTCCATTGTTGGAGTGATGAAGATCTTAAAGCCAATGGGAACTCCTTGGGAAGATATATTGATAAATATGAGGCAAAGCCCCCAATGTTCTCTTGTGCAAGAATCTGCGTAGAAGTGGATTTGGAAAAGGGACTTCCAGAAGCAATTAATTTTATAATGGATGGTTGGCACCACTTACAAACAATGGACTGTGAACATATCCATTTTAAATTCAAGGTTTGCCATGAATATGGCCACTTTGCTAGGCATTTCCCAAAGAGAAAGGAACACAATCTGGAAGAAGATCAGGAGGGAGAATGGAATCAAGTCACAAAAGGGGAAAAAAGCAGGAAGTAGCTTGCAACAAGAGAATCGTAAGGTAAACAGTTCAACAAACAGGTTTCAGGATTTATCAAATCCTAAGATTGAAGGAGATCGCGAAAGACTAGAATCTCCAGTAGAGGAGGAAGACAAGGAGAAAGAAATTGGGGTAGATATCATCAAGATAGGGCAAGAGGATAGTTATGTACCAACACTTCCAGATCAGGCATTTGTGGAATTTGAACGTGAATCCCTTCTAAATTCAGGAGGCTCAGTAACTAGATCTAGAGCGGAAATGCACCAAGAAGAAACATTGAACAATAGGGAAGAGGAAATAGAACTCCCATCTAAGAAAGGAAGGAAGCCAAACAAAACACATAGAGATATAGAAGCAGCCCAAGAAAACGCGGCAGGTAAACAAACCAACCTCGACCAACATATTAAAATAATATATTCAGGAAAGCAAATCTAAGGAACAAGGGAGGAAAAGAAGGATAGACCAAACCTCCAATTTCTAAAGAAATAATGAAAATAGTCTCCTGGAATTGCAGAGGGTTAGGGGGGAAGCAAAAAATAGAAGCAATCAAGAATATTCAAAAAAATGCAAACGCCTCCATATTTCTGATCCAGGAGACAAAAATGTGTAGGGAGGAAAGCAAGAAACTAATGAACAAAATCTAGGCATTTGGAGAAGGGATGGCAGTAAGTTCTCAAGGAGCATTGGGTGGACTCGTAACCTGGTGGGATAAAAGTTGTTATAAATTAATATCCTCAAAGGTTACTCAAAATTGGATGTTTGTGGAAGTGGAAATCCAAGAGAGTAAGGAAACTATAGGAATAGTAAACGTGTATGGCCCATCTCAACCAGGGAAAAAAGAGAGCTTTTGGAGGTCCTTGGAAATCCTATTGGAGACAAGTATTCAGAGACATTGCATTATAGGAGGGGACTTCAATGTCATTATTTCTCCAAATGAAATAAGAGGAGGATCAAAGGTTAGAGACCCCTTTGGAGAATATTAGGAAGACAAGTAGGACAATTGGAATTTGATTGACATCAAACCCAAAAGAGGGAAATACACCTGGAAAAACAAGAGGGCGGGGCCAGGGCATATCGCCGCAAGGCTAGACAGTTTCTTGGTAAGTAACTCCTTCCTGAGCAAACCTATCATTCATGAATCTAAAATCCTTGCTTCTACCATCTCTAATCATAATCCTTTAGCTCTCTTTTTTGTAAGGTTTGGGAACCTAGGGCCGATTCCTTTCAAATTCAATTCAGTCTAGTTGAATTCCGAAGGAACTATGGAAATCATAGGGGAAACATGGAATATATATGTTGTTGGTTCCCCAAGCTATATTTGGGAAACAAAATTTACAAATGTAAAGAAATCCCTAAAGCGATGGGTTATTTCATGCTATAAAGACCCAGGTACAGAAAGGAGGAGCGCCCAAATGGAATTAGAAAAGCTTCAGAAAGAGATGGAAACATCACATATGATTGAAGATCTCATTTCCTGCGAGGAGAGAGATATGGCTCGCAAAATCCAAGACTTGGCGAGAAAGGAAGAGGAGGAATGAAGATTACGCTCAAGGAGCCTCTGGTTAAAGGCTAGAGACAAGAACACCAAATTTTTTCACAACCTGTGCAGGGAAAGACAAAGGAAAAACACCATTCTTAAGTTAAGAAAAGAAAATGGTGAAGTCATTAATCACCATCAGGAAATCAAAGACAAGATCTTTAATTACTTCAAAAAATTGTATACTAATGAGGAAGATGCAGATCCTGGAGATTTAGAACGGATGGGTGAAGAAATTCCAAAGTTAATATTAGAGGAGAAGAACAGAATGTTGTATCAACTCATCTTTGAAGAATAAATTCAAGAAGCCATATGGTCCCTTCACCCAGATAAAGCTCTTGGACCAGATGGATTCCCAATAAGATTTTATAGAAGCTGTTGGAGCATTTTCAAAAAACATTTGCATAGGATGCTCAATTGGTCTAAAGGAAGGGGCAGGATCGGGAGAGATACCAACTCCTCTTTCATCGCTCTAGTTCCCAAGGAAAAAAAATCCTTCCTCCTTAAACAAGTTCAGACCTATTTTGCTTTGCAATTTATCCTACAAGATACTAAGAAAAATATTGTCCAGAAGGATGAAAGAACTCATCCTAAATTTAATATCATCAAATCAAGGCGGATTCATAGCTGGAAGACAAATCTTTAACAATATCTTGATGGTGCATGAAGCGGTACATTCAAGACAATCTAGGAAAGAGGCAGGTATGGCCATAAAGTTGGATCTAGCGAATGCATTTGACAGAGTTAGGCATGAATTCATTTTCCTGGTTCTAAGGAAATCCATATTCACCCTTATGTTTGTTAAATGGATAAGAGCATGTATCGAGAAGCCTTGGATTGCATCGTTGGTAAATGAATTCCCTTTCGATTTCTTCAGTATTTCGCACGGGATCAGGAAGGGGTGCCCCCTCTCCACCTTCTTGTACATCTTGATCATTGATTCGTTAAGTAGAAAACTCAACCGATAGCTGGAGGTGGGCTCCATCCCTGGGATTAGCATCGCAAGGGGAGTTCCTCCTATGAACCATGCACAATTCGCCGATGACACCATCCTCCTTGGCAGCTCCTCTGTCCATATCGTTAGAAAATTCAAAGAATCTTTAGATCTTTTCTTCAAAACCTCCAGAGGATTGGCCAACTCTTCTAAAAGTTGTATCTATGGATGGAATTGCAATCTAAGAAGTCTTAATGAAGTCTCCATGATCCTTGGGTACAAAGTGAAAATCAATTGAGACTCCTTAAAATATTTAGGGGTCCCCATATCTTTAAGGGGGATTAAGTTTGTCGACTAGCATCCCATTGTCCAGAAGATCAAGAAAGAATTCAATATTGGGGAATCAAATGACCAAATTTAGCTGGTAAGGATACTTTCATCAAATATGTGCTCTTTTCCTTTCCTCTATTTGTTAGCACTATCTTCCTTGCTCCTGCAGGTGTTATGACTAGTATAAGTAAATAGCTTTGAAGGTTCCTATGGCAAGGAGGGAAGACTACCACAAAAAAGTACCATCTGGTGAAGTGGGAAACTGTCAGAGGATCAAAGGATAAGGGAGGCTTAGGCATAAGAGAACCAAGGCTAATGAACATTGCAATGGGAACAAAATTCTATGGAGACTGATTTTGGGGAGGAAAGAGTGGTAGAAGGAAGTGTTAAGGAAAAAATACATCAGGAAACCACGGCTAAGATGTCTAAACAGTGATATCTCGAGAAAAGGCTCCTCCATTTGAAGACTATATATATATCTGTTGTCAGCATAGTAAGGGATCATCTTCATTGGATTCCAGGTAATGGAAAGCGAATCCACATGTGGACGAACAGTATTCTTGGACAACCTCCATTAGGATCAATTCCTGCCTTGGCGAGGATTAAGGATTGGCTTTCAGTGAATGGATTCACATCTCTATTTGATAAATCAAAATGGATGGATAGTGGGGTGTGGAAAGTGTTAACACAATTCTGTCGACAGGGGTTCACTTTGCACTGTCGTCAACAAACACCAACCAATCACTGTTAAGCACCAACCCGGAAAGGTTTTATCCTTTCTAGCAACACTCGCGGAGCGAATGAAGTCTCACCCGAGATGATTAAGGGGGCTACCGGAACCAGGTTTCCGCAGTGGGGAAAGGACATGCATCTACTTTGATTCTATCGCAACAGAAACCAGAGATTCACATTTGCATCATGCTTTGAAACTCATACATACATTCATCATTCGCATATTTGCTATGTAATCAACATTCGCATTATCAGATTAACACTAGTGATCGCATCAATCAGAACTTATAGAAAACAACATAAAGCATTCATCATTTGACATAAATGGTGACAAAAGAACATATCCAAACATCTTCATGCATTAACTCATCAAAACTTGCGGTATAACCTTCGCAGAAACAGTTTAGAACATCTTATTGCAGATCCATACAAAACTGTCGAAAATATAGCAAAACATTACAAAGTTCATCCGCACATCTATCGATCACTTATGATCTCCTTCTTAGATAGGATGCCCTTAGGCTTACATTCTTATTCTTATTTATAGCCAATTATGGCGGTTACAAAATGGTCCAAATGACCCTTTCTAACAAACTAAAGTAATCTTGCGCTTCCTTGTTCTCCACGAATGGTCCTTTCTTCCATGGATGGTCCTTCTTCGCTGTTGTCGGCTTCCACACTTCATGCGGACTAACCCCGTGCCAATAGGACCCCAACACAAACTTGTGGCTCGCCCTCGAGCCACCTCGGCTGGCTCTGCTGGAACTGTTCTCGTCCTTCATTGTGCTAAACTTATGAGGTTGTTCTTTCCATTTGGAGCTCGTTGTCATGTACTTCTCGAACCCATCCTCCAGTCTCTTGGTCATTGTCATGTAATTCTCGAAATCATCCTCCAGTCTCTTGGAACCTTCATCATCTATTCCTTCACACTCGTCCATTACCTTTTACGTTGGCTTGCGACGGGACAGAAATCTCTCGACAGCACCAACTTGTGGAGTGGACGGAGCGGTCCGACACATATGTTTCACACATTTGATCATCCTTTTTTGGTGTCAGTGTGCCTTGGCTCTTGGTACTTCTGCGGTCGAAGGGACCGCTGCTCTTCTAACACTCGAAACTTGCTTAACCATATCGGGTAAAACCTCATCTTTGTTTTTCCTAATACTAGGTGCCTCTCCATCACTTGGTTGCTCATGAACACTTGTTGTTCTTTCCCTTAGCACACCTTAGGTGCTTCCGCTGGAAACAAACAGCACCATTGCAACTATCTCACTTCCTCTTTCCACGGCTTCCTTAGAATTTCCTACTAACTCTCTTCATCCGACTTACTTCATTTGACTTACTGACTCTCGTCATTCCACTTACTAACTCTCTTCATTCTCTGTGCCTGTATTTATGCTTGCTCCTCGTGTCCTTGACGCGTGATTATCAAATCATTCGCAAATATTTCCCATAGCAATCAGATTCTTCCCTCAAGTGTGTCATCATCCATCTCCGTTGTCTTCAGGTGATGCTTAGCCGCAGTAATCATGCGATGATTGGACTCTCGTGTGCTAAATGTTCTAAGCATCAACAGGGGACCTGTCTGGCCGTGTCTCCCACTTTTTGTCATAATTGCTTTTCTTTTTTCTTTTTCTCTTTTTTGACCTATTCCTCAACTACTATGTGCCTAATCATGGCGATAGGGTTTCAACTGATTCCTGTTTACTAGATTTGGAAACAATATCCCATCTAAACTTTGTAGTTGCACCACACCTCCGTCAGTGACAAAATTTATTATGTAGGGACCTAACCAATGCATATGTCACTTACATGGGTGCTTTGCAAACTTACTGTCGTATAACATAACCATATCTCCGCACTGAAAGTGCTTTGGTTTGATGTGGTGATCATGCCAAGCCTTATGTCGATCCTTTTCTACCTTCTGATGAAATCCTGCGATGAACCGATCCTCATCGAGCTGTACCAACTGCGCCAATTGTTCTTCAACCACTCCATCATCGCTCATATATGTAGTTGTTGCGATGCACATACTTGGGATGATGTATTCCATTAGCATTACTGCCTCTTGTCCGTAGACTAACTTGAACGGGGTCTGTCCTATCAGTCGTTTGCAAGTTGTGCGATACGCCCAGAGTATCGCGGGGATCTTTAAATCCCAATCGTCATGGTTTGTGTTGCACACCTTCGTGAGTGCATGCTCCAAGATTTTTTTGAATGCCTCAACTGTCCCATTAGCTTGTGGATGATATGGGGTGCTCTTCCGGTGTTTAATTTGAAAATCCTCCGTCATCGCTGCGATCATCTGATTAACAAAATGTGTCCACTAGTCACTCATTAGTATCTTCGGACACCCAAACCTGGTGACCACGTTGTTGAAGAGGAATCGTGCTACGGTCACAGCTGTGCAATCCTTTACCAGTGCAACTTTCACCCATCGCGTCAAATAATCTGTCGCAGTAATAATGTAGCGTGACCTTGTTCTTTTTCCCGGTGGGTTGATGGGTCCCACGAAGTCATCTTCCCACTTGTCGAAAGCCTACAGTGTCAATTGAGGTACTAATGGCATTTCATCCCTTCGTGATGGCTTCCCTATCCATTGACATACGTCGCAGCTTTTGGCGTAATCCGCAGCATCTCCGTGCATCGTTGGCCACCATAGTCCCACTCGAAGGATCTTCCTGGAAATGGCACATCCTCCATAGTGTCCTCCTACGATTCCATCATGAGCTTTCACTAAAATAATTTCATGTTCATGCAGAAGGACGTATCATCGAAGTATCTCATCTCGTCCCATCTTATATAGTTTCCCTACAATTAGTTGGAAATCTATAGCTCTGACGACTAACTGCTTCTTCTGGTTGGTGGTGAATTCTTCCGGCGCCTTCCCTGTTACCAAAAATTGAATAATTTGCTCGTAATGGTCATCGACCATTCCGACCCTGAACAATTGAGCATCAGGAAATCCTTTGTCAATGTTCCTTGGCTCTTCTCCAGACTCTATCTGTGACAGATGGTCTGGTCCTGCATTCAGTCGTCCAGGCTTTACAAATATCTCGAAGTCAAATTCTTGGAAGAGTAACAACCAGGGCAGATTTTCCCCCCCAACACAGTCTTGTTCACCAGGTATTTGAGTGTTGAATGATCGGTGAACATTTTAAAATGGCACCCTAAGAGATAGTGTCAAAACTTCTGTAATACGTAGACCATCTCCAAACCTTCCCTTTCTGTGGTCGTGTAATTCTTCTCCACAGTAGACAGCTTTCTACTTGCGAAAGTAATCGGGTGGTCTATCTCTCCTTCTCCTGGCTGGGCCAATATGACTCCTAGTGCAACTGATAATGCATCGACATGAATGTGGAACTCCTTCAACCAATATGGAAATTCTAGTATGGGGGTTGCAACCATCTTTGCTTTCAATATATCCAAACTCTTCGAGCACTCTTCATTCCATTCGAACTTGGCGTCTTTCTTCAACAATTTTTCCATCGGTGTCGTGATTGCTGCATACCCTCCAATAAAATTCATGTAGTATCCCATGCGTCCCAACGTCGCTCTCAATTGTTTGACTGTTGTTGGTAGTGGTAGGTCGACAATAATGGCGATCTTTGCAGGGTCGACCAACATTCCTTCCTTGCAAACAATGTGCCCCAACAAAATCCCAAACGGAGCGCAGAAAATGCATTTATTTAGGTTCAATGAGATCTGATGTTGTTGACATCTTTCCAGCATCAGCCTCAGATTCGCAACATGATCCTTGACCAACCTGTACACTGTCCAATCATCAATGTACACTGCTAGAAATTTATGGAATTAATCCTTGAACGCCGCAACTACTAGTCTTGAAAAACTTGTTGGTGCATTCTTCAGGCCAAATGGCATCACCGTATATTGAAAACATCCCCATTCGGTGACGAACGTTGATTTGTGTTGATCCTCTTTTGCAATATTTATCTGGTGGTAGCCTGAGAATCCTTCTGTGAAGGAGTATATTTCCTTACCTCCCAGTCCTTCTAATACTTCATTCGTAAACGGTGTAGGGAATGGATCATGTAGGCATGCGTCATTCAACTTTCTTAAATCGACACAAATTCTGACTTCATTGGTTTTCTTATCTTGGACCACCATCGGGATGATCCACTATGATTCTTCTACTGGTTCTATATTTCTTGCTTCCAACATTCTCTCAATCTCAGCCTTCACCCTTTCCTTGTACCACGGATTCAACCTGTAAGGTCGTTGCTTGACTAGCTTCACATCAGGCTTTAGTGGGATTTTCATCTCGCCTAAGTCCCTTGAAATTCCTTTCATCTCCGAGAATTTGGTCAGAAACAAGTCCTGGAACTCATGCAGTAGGTCAGTCATCTTTGCAATAGTCGAGTCATCCCAGTAGTCTCTGATGCTTGCGAACTTGGGATTCTCTTCCAACCCAATGTTCACTTTCTTGATTCACAATGGCTACTGAAACTTGTCGGAAGGAATATCCGGTGTCTCGACGCTGCGACTTCCTTCTGACTCTGGGATATACATAGCCCTTGGATCATCCTCATCGTCTGGTTCTCATGTTATGTTGTAGCATTCCATCAGCATTTGGGGTGTTACAATCCACTGAAGTCCCATAGGTTGCTCTGTCGGAACTACGTCGAGTACCTTCTCCCCGACCTCCTATAATTTGATATGGATGAAGGGGTTTTTGTTGGAGAAACTGAACGTTTGGCTAAATACAATTGTTATATGTTCCCATGAGGTTGTTCCGCGTCGCAGTTCTGCTACGATATACCAACTTCACGGTACTTCATCCAGTGTGTGAATAAACGCATGGACCCATTCTTGTTTCACTCGTGGTCCCCATTTGCTTTCACATTCATTCAAATGCTCCTTCGGATCTCTTTTTCCATCGTACTTCCTTCCGTAGTATCCTTCAGTGTCGCCGAACCTAACCGTCATTAGGTGTTGACATAGTGTCCAGTTAGTTATTGTGGGCTTGTGTGCCACCCACCATCGTGCTGGTGTAGCCTTCAGGGCTTCCTCCAAGGCCAATAGTCGTTGTGGTTCTGCCACTTTTTCTTCAAATTCAGTGATAAATGTGGCCAATTTGGGCAATCCCTCATACGTTGGTAGCTCGCACTCTTTTGTAGTTACCCATCGCAACGACTAAGTGATCCGTGCACACCTCCTAAACGATACTTCATGCAGTCGATTCTGCCAATTTTCAAGTGCTTCGTCTGAATCTGACTACGCCGAACTACTACTGCGCCACCCTAACTCTCCATCTGCATTAGGGTTGATGTAGTCTTCGAATATGTTGTAAATATTCTCCCATCCCTCAATGAATTCATCCCTTGTTGGTTCAACATACATCTGCCCTTTTGCGGTGTCAAGAGGTGCGACTACCCTTATCTCACAGTTCTCAAATGACATAGTTCTTTTCTTGAAGTTGATAATAGCCTGATTCTCCATCGCCCAGTCTATCCCTAGCAGCACTGGATAGGGGCTTGTGTTGTCCACAATTTCGATCACATCGAAATCTGTGTATGTTTTGAGTCCCTCAATCTCAACGAGGACCTGGCATAGTCGACCGATCAAGGTGACCTTACTTTGGTTTGCTAGTCGCAGTTATATCGGGGACCAAGCTGTCGAGCACCCTATATGCAGATAGTTTATTACCAACACACAGAGCATAAGAGATTTATTGTCAACCCGAGAAAGTCTTTTTATTTCAAAGGATAAATGCACAGTCTATGCTTAAACACCAAATCACTATAATTGAATACTGTTATAATCTAACAACTATGTTCATCCCAAGGAGCTGTGTAATCCCAGTTGATGTCCAATTACTATTCTACCATGCATCAACAAGGAATCAAATAAGCTTCAAAGATAATTGCAGATACAAAGAAATCCTATTCACATCCTAGAACAAATAACTCACTTCTTCAATCTGATCATTCTTAAAAACCATAAGCAGAAACTGAATATTAATCTAGAAATTCAATTGCAAGGAATTGAGTTCAGCTGTTCTAAGAAATTGAATTGCAGGAATGAAAATCAACAATCATACAGGAAAGATAAATTGTAAAATGGCTCATGGGATCACAACTTAACTGTAAGATGAACAAGGCTGTGTACAAAACTGCCAATGAAACGCATAAAGAAAGCCCTACTCAGTCGACTGTTACTCTACACCAATTACCAATCTCAAGGAAATATAATCTTAACCATACTGAAAATCCACGTCACACTTACTACTGCTGCGTACAAGGAAAATATCATAAATAAAACATCACACAACAACAAATTCGAAATCCTATTTTAACTCAGCAATCTCTGTGGAAGACGGGCCCAGCCTTCACACAGAGACGATGGCTGAACAACGTGAATTCCTTTAACTCAGAAGTAACCCCTTATATTAACAGAAGAATGATTACACAGTTTGCCTTGGCTGCTAATACAATGAATTAATTATCTGTTGTTCAACCCCTGGGTCGAGGAAGCTCCCCATATTTATACATACAAATCATAACATCCAATCCTAATAATGGGCAGCCATGAAGATCTCTGATCTTCAGGCGCCCTAAATAACTAGCTATTACAATACGTGGCAGAATAGAGACATAAAAATATGAGAAAGTTGTCGATTGACCCCAAGAGTGGCGATCCTTCCAGATCACAACTAGACTCGAGCAGCAACATACTCAAGATAGCGCATTCTGTTACAGCTTGCCCTATCACAGCTCCTCCTAGGATGTTGTATTGGAACCATGTGCCTTAATTGAAGATTCGAGCCCCCGAGGATCCTTTTTAAGCAACGAACATCCCTTCTTCCAAGACTTGTTCAGACCCACCTTCCTGCAGTCCACTTATCTCAAATTTCCTTCATCAATAATAACATGTTAGCACAATTGAGAGATACACAGCTTTAATTATCACAATCATAAGCATTAATAACATAAAACCATGATCAGTCATACCTTGGAAACTTGGGGGAATAAAGTAAGGACAACAAGTCTGATTATCATGATAAGTGGTGTAAGACAGGGGCAAGAAAGATGATTAAAGATGATTAAAAAGGGCCAATTCTGGGCTCAAAATCTCCCCCCAACTACCGTGTTGCATGTCCTCATGCAACAACCTGCATCATTCAGAATCTGAGTCCTATACTGAGCTCTATCCATGGAGAGAGGAAGAATTGTAGGAAACTTAGGCACCCCATCTGTCCTTCCCATGCTACCTGATGGTGTCTGAAAATGTAACTGGTACAAGTGGAAATCACTTCTTCCTGCAATCTCTTGTATGCTGTACCTGGGGAGGACTTGAAAAGAAATCCTTAATCTGAATCCAAATCAATGACATTTCTAGGAGGTGGAAGCACTGGTTCTTGTGGGGCAGTGTCTTCCAGCACATCTAAGTTTAATAAGAGAGTTGTTGGTTCTTGTGTAACAGCAACATCCTTTAAACCTTCTTCAGCAGCTACCTTCATTGCTCTTAGAGACACTGGTTCTTGTGTAACAGTGTCTTCTTTGTCCTTCTGCTGCTGAGATTGGATATCCTTTTCATTGTGCAGCTCCTCCTCCAAGATTTTGGTGTCACCTGAGCATGGTGTCTGTACCTGTTCATCTTCACTCCACTGTGTATCAGGAATGATATCCATTCCAGGGTTATCTTTCAAATGGAATTCAGGAATTCCTGCTGCAACCTCCAAGGATGTTGGTTCTTGTGTAACAACATCCTGGCTTGCCTCTTCATCCTCCTGTTGTTGCAACTCTTCTCCTATGAGCTCTGTGTCATGGGAACCCTCTGGGGTTACAACCCAGAGTTCATCATTAAATTCCAGAGTGTCCTCTATTCCAGGTTCTTCTTCCATCTGCTTGGTCGGTTGGACAGGTACACTTAGGGTTCCTGGTTCTTGTGTTACAGCACCCTGTTCAAGTTTATCAATGTCCTGCCCTTGTGGCTCATCTTCTAAAATTTCTGTGTCAGGGGAAGATACTGGGGTTACAGTATAGAATTCTTCATTAGACTCCCGAGTATCCCCCATTCCCGGTTCTTCTCCCATCTGCTCTATAATTTATGTGTCGTGGGAACATTCTGGGGTTACAGTCAATTCTTTATCCCCATCATCACACATGAATTCCTCCCTTAGCTCCTCTGTTACAGGATTGGTGGCAGCTTCAGCAAGGATGTGTAAATATGTTGGTTCTTGTGTGGAAGCATCTTCTTTTTCTGCAGCTTCCTCTATTGTGGCCGCGGGCTGTTGTGCTGAGTAAGTGCTAAGTATAATTTTGTGGCCTGCTTCCTTGAAGATTTCTCCACAGGTGGGACAGAGTATTCATTCATCCTCCTATCCAGCTTCAATAGAATCTGATCCCTCCAATTGGTCTGCAGCTTCTATTAATGTATACATTTTTCTTTCACCCTGTTTTCTGCAGGTTTCCTTCCAGATTTCCAACTCCCTTCTAAGTACTTGGAGGTCCTCTTTTAACATTGCGTTCTCAGCCAGAAGTCCTTCAATTCCGGGTTCTTCCTCCACTGGCCTTTGTGGAGCATCCATTGGTCTTGGTACAAGGATTGGGGGCTCAACCTGTGCCTCTAGGGTTGCCCATCTTTTTCTGGCTGCCTCTGCTGCTGTCGCTGATCTAGTTCTTTTCTTTCTGATAGGTGAGGTTATGTTAAATTCATTGATTGCTCTCTTTCTTTTCTTTTGTGGTGTTTTCTTTTGTGGAGCTGGTACATAGGAAATCACAGCTAAGGTCGAAGGAATGTTTTCTTGCCTCTCTTCTTGTTCTTCTTCAATTAAAGCTCCTCCTTCCCACTCGAGTGAGGATTCAATGGTTACCAGCTCAATGTTTTCTTCTATTGCCCTGGCTCTGTCACCTTCAGGTTCACTTGTAGCAGCATTTGGTGCTGCTCCAATTTCACCTTCTGGTGTCAGAGCTACCCTACTGTCTGGATTTTCCACAGGGTTTTTATCCACACCCTCCCTCGATGGCTCTGCCTATGATGGAGTTTCATCCCCCAATTGTTCTTCTTCTAATGGAGGTTCATCCCCCCCAAATGGCTCTGCCTGTGCCCCCGGTTGCTCTTCTTCTAATATAGTTTTGTCCACCCCAGATGGTCCTGCTTGTGCCCCCGGTTGTTGTTCTTCTATTGTAGTTTAATCCTCCCCGGAGGGTCCTGCTTGTGCCCCCAGTTGCTGTTCTTCTTCCATTTCATCCCCCCCCAACTTCAATGGAGGAACTCCGGTCCTCCTGTTGTGGTGGAACCCGTATCTGCTGTAATGGGACGACCCGCAAGGGAACGGGTTGCTGAGGTCGGGTTATGAATTGTTCCCAGGTTATATGATGTTGGGCAAGGGTTCTTACAATGATTAATTTGATAAGGCCATGGTGGCTGAGGGAAGAAAGTGGGTGCTTAGCGGACTGGACAAATGCCGCCATATGACGCAAGTCATGCAATAAATAATATGGAATGTTCAATAAAATGCCATGGCGGAGATGAGAAAGTAAGGGAAGTTCAGAATTATAAACAGTTTGATATCTACCTTCACAAGTAATGTACTTCTTGAGAAAAACAGCAACTTGGTCCCATGGCCGCGGCAGTGAGTTCAGTGTGATCCCTCTTCTGGATGATTCAACCTGCTCCCCCTCCAGTAAAAATGCTTCCCGTGTAGTCATTGCGGGGACTCGTTGGTTAAACCATGGTTTTCCCACCAGCGGGATGGCTATAACCTCAGATATAATGGTCTCGGAGACCTCTATGCGCAGTCCCCACACCATGGAGTGAGTTTTGGTAAGATTCAAGGCAAATTGCAAGGCTGCGTCCCGATCGAACCCATCTAGTAGCTCAAAAAATTCGAGCTAGCTGGCGGCTTGAAAGATGGCAAGAACTTGAAGATTTTTCCTGAGTTCCCGTGTATTGAAAGGTTCATGACGAACTGGAATCCCCATGGTCCTTCCTGGCTGCAGGCTGAAGTTGCTATCCCACAAATTACAGGATCCCAGAATGGAAGTTGCAACACAGAGGATGCACGAATCGCTGAGCGGAGACGTTGAGAGAATGGGAAAATTTGGAAAGTTGAGCACAGAAAAACGTTTGAAATTTCCATGCCGAATTGGGGAAGGTGGCAGTTATTAGTGTTTACGTCGTACGAGGGAAAGGTTTAATCAGGTATAATGGTAGTACGAGTGAAGGTACGACTGATATTGTTTAAATGATATCAACACTTAATCACGTGATAAATCAAAGCCATACCTCATAAGACTGTGCGTCGGATAGCCTGCGGAGAATGGTGGAGCGTGCAATTGTGACGTTGCGGAGCCAGACTCGTGCACAGTCATAAGTAATGCAATAATTCCTTCCGCCAATGAAACACAAGCCGTCGCGTCCTCCGGGTCGGAATGATGATTTCACCGGCACGATTGAGATGAACCAGAGCCATAGTTTTAGCAGGGTTGGAGCAATTCTTCCGTTAACATAGGAGTTACCACTGCAAGTTGCCAGAAATGATATCACAGCCAACGAAAAAGATGTTGTAGCCGCCAGGAAATATGTTGCAGCCGTCGGGAAAAGAAGTTGCAGGCACCGAAAAATGATTCACGGCAGTCGGGAAAAGAATTTACGGCATCGGGAAAAATTACGGCTGTCACGGAAAAGTTTTACGGCGGCGGGAAATATGTTGCAGCCGTCGGAGGATATGTTGCAGCTATCGAAAAATGATTTACGGCTGCCGGAAAAAATTCACGGCGCCAGGAGATATGTCGCAGTCGCTGGGAAATAAGTTGCAGCCGTCGATGTTGCAGCCGCTGGAAAACAGTTCACGGCTGCCGGGAAAGAAACTTTACAACCGTCGGAAAAACAATATGGCAGCCGCTTAGGAAACAGTTCACGGCTGCCGAAAAGGATGTTGCAGCCACCAGAAAAGATTCACGGCAGCTGGGAAATAGGATATTACAGTCGCTGGGAAATGATGTGGCGGCTGCTGGAACATGGTGTTGCAGCTGCCGAAAAAGATGTTGCAGCTGCCAGGAAAAATGTTGCAGCTGCCGGGAAAAAGGATTTGCGGCCGTAGGGAAATGATGTGGCAGCCGCTGGGAAATGAGGTGGCGGCCGCTGGGACATGGTGTTGCAGCTACTGAAAAAGATGTTGCAGCTGCCAGGAAAAATGTTACAGCTGCCGGGAAAAAGGATTTGCAACCGCGGGGAAATGATGTGGCAGCCGCTGGGAAATGAGGTGGCGGTCGCTGGGACATGGTGTTGTAGCTTCCGAAAAAGATGTTGCAGCTGCCGATGTTGCAACTGCCAGGAAAAATGTTGCAGCTGCCGGGAAAAAAGGATTTGCGGCCGCGGGGAAATGATGTGCCAGCCGCTGGGAAATGAGGTGGCGGCCGCTGGGAAATGAGGTGGCGACCGCTGGGACATGGTGTTGCAGCTGCCGAAAAAGATGTTGCAGCTGCCAATGTTGCAGCTACCAGGAAAAATGTTGCAGCTGCCGGGAAAAAGGATTTGTGGCCGCGGGGAAAATGATTTTACATTTGATGGGAAACAATATCGCGGTTGCCGAAAAAGATATTGCAGATGCCGGAAAATATGTTGCAGCTATCGGGAAAGATGTTGCAGCTGCCGGAAAATATGTCGCAGCTGCCGGAATTTTTTTTTTTTTTTAAGGCAAAAGGGAAATACAGCACAGGGAGACTCTCGCTTGACGGGCCCAATCTGGTCATTCTCCTGGCACTTCCCTGAAAATTTTTGAAAAATAACAGCAAACAAAAAGATCAAATGCAAAGAGAAAAAAAAAACAACACTTATACGCTACAGCAGGAAATTATTTATGTACAGCAATTTAAAATACGATTTCCAGTTTAAGGATTGGCAAAGGCAAAGAGAAATTCCTGCTCTGGTGCCAGCTGATAATCTGGATCAGCGGCAATTTGCGAAATGAATGCATCTTTCAAGATGGGCTTACGATACAGTCGCAGTCTGTGGCCATTAGCAAGTAATGGTATACGGTTTTCATCAATGGTCACCAGGCGAACAATGCCGTTGTCAAATACCCTGTCGACCAAATATGGACCCAGCCATCTTGTAAGTAATTTACCTTTAAAATCCTTCTTGAATTTGGAGTCGTATAATAGCGCCCAGTCTCCCTCAAAGAAAATTTTCTTTTTAATAAATCGGTCATGCCAGTTGGATCTCTGTTGCTGAAGTAACATAGTCTGATCTACTGCAGCTAACCGTTTCTCATCTAATTCGTTTAATTGATTCAATCTTCTCTTCTGGGCTTCTATTACATCCAGACTCATTTCTGTGGTTGTTTTCAGGGTTTTGATCTCAAACTCAATTGGAAAGATGGCACTCTTTCCATACACCAGATCATAGGGAGAAAACCCTATGGTGTTGCGCAGAGTTGTGCGATATGCCCACAGTGCTTCTGGAAGCCTGTCAGCCCAATCCTTTCTATGGCTTTTAACTGTTTTAGTAAGGATTGCTTCAATAACTTTATTAGTACTTTCCACCTGACCATTGGCTTGGGGGTGGTAAGGTGAATCTATCCTATGCTGCACATGATACTTCCGGAGCAAGGATTCAAATTGGTGTGAGATGAATTGCGGTCCCCCATTGGTAACTAGTTCCTTTGGTACCCCAAAGCGGGTAAAGATTTCACTGTACAGAAAGTCAATCACCGCCTGGTCATTAGCCTTAGCCAAAGCTATAGCCTCTACCCACTTGGTCATGTAATCAGTACAAACCAGAATGTAAACCTTCTGTCTGGAAGGAGGGCTGATAGGGCCAACAAAATCCAATGCCCATCTATCAAACGGTTCAAGTACCACTTGGGGCTGTAAAGGCATCTGATATGTTTTATTAGGTTGGCGCATCCTTTGGTAGCTGTCACAGAACTGAACATATCTTTTAGCGTCCCTGAACAGAGTCGGCCAATAGTAGCCCATCCGTAGTGCTTTATGCCCTGTTCTTTTGTCTACAAAGTTTCCTTCACAAGGTTCATCATGACAGGCCTTCAGTATAGGAAAGATCTCATCTTCCCTTACACATCTCCTAATCTCAAGATCAGGTCCTGTGTAAAAGAGATGACCATTGAGCCAACAATACCTGGCACTTTGCTGGATAATTTTTCTCTTCTCTCGTTTAGACATGTGTGGCAGGAGCTTCCCTGCGACCAAATAATTAGCAACGTCTGCATACCAGGGGGAATGAGATGAGAGTGCAAATAAATGTTCATCTGGAAAAGAATCATCAACAGGCGAACTGTCATCACTATTAGTAAAACGTGATAAAAAATCAGCAACAACATTTTCTTTTCTAGGTTTATCTATAATGGTAATATCAAATTCCTGCAATAATAAGAGCCATCTGGTCACTCTGGCATTGGTGACAGGTTTATTCATTAAATATTTAATGGCAGAGTGATCAGTGTGCACAAACGTAGGATACCCAGTAATGCAATGCCGAAATTTATTAATAGAGTAAACAATAGCAAGGAATTCTTTTTCAGTAACAGTATAATTAAGTTCAGCAGGGGCTAAGTTTTTACTAACATAGTAGATGGCATAAGGTACTTGACCATCCTGCTGTCCTAATACTGCTCCAATGGCGGCATCAGAGGCATCTGAAGAAATGTGGTCCAATTAGGTCCCCTTAAGATAGGAGCTGTGGACAGCTTCTCTTTAAGCTTGTCAAACGCTGTCTGGCATGTTTCACTCCACACAAACTGTGCATCCTTCATTAAAAAAGAAAACAAAGGAGAAGCAAGTTTGGAGAAGTTTTCTATAAATCTCCGATAATATCCAGCATGTCCCAAAAAACTTCGCACCTCCTTCTGAGTTGAAGGAGTCGGTATATTTTTTATCACCTTAATTTTTTAAGGATCCACCTGAATGCCATCGGTAGAGATGAAATGTCCTAATACCACCCCCTCACTCATCATCATATGGCATTTTTCAGTACTTAATGAGAGGCGAGCTTGTTCACAGCGAATTAAAACCTTCTTTAAATTTTTCAGTGCTTCCTCAAAGTCCTTGCCATTAGGAGTAAAATCATCCATAAAAACTTCCATACTATCATTAACTAATTCAGAGAATATGCCAATTACAGCTCTTTGGAATGTTGCTGGTGCATTACATAAGCCAAAGGGAAGCACTCTGTAAGCAAACGTTCCCCAGGGGCAAGTGAAGGTGGTCTTATCCTGGTCCTCAGGAGCAATCTGAATTTGGTTGTACCCGCTGAACCCATCTAAGAAGGAGAAGAACTTCTTCCCTGATAGGGTATCAAGTACCTGGTCAATAAAGGGCAGAGGGAAAAGATCCTTTTGCGTAGCTTTGTTCAGCTCCCTATAATCAACACAGACTCTCCATTTACCATTTTTCTTGGGCACAATTACGAGTGGGGAAACCCATTCACTATTTGAAATAGGATATATAAATCCTGCTTCCAAAAGTTTTTGGATTTCCTCCTTCACTATATCCCTCAGATTGGGGTTCATGCGTCGTTGGGGTTGACAGACAGGCCGGGAATCATTTTTAATATAAATATGGTGGGTGCACAAATTAGAGGGAATACCTCTCATGTCTGTATACTCCCAGGCGAATGCCCCCTTATGTTCCTTCAAGAGACTGATTAGGCGCATCTGTTCTTCTGAGGAGAGACCAGGGTTGATGTTCAAAGTCCTTCCAGGCTCTACCTCAATCGGAATACTTCTCGAATTTTTCAAAACTGGGATTATGTTTGTGTCACCGACTAGTGCTTCTTCCGTAAGATTTTCTTGTTCTTCCTTACCAAGGGTAATGTTCAGAATTTGATAGACTTCTTTATCCACTGAAGCAGGTTCACTAATGAAATTACTGATGGCATCGTCTTCTGTTTCGTTTTTAAAAGTTAAGGCCTTCCCTATTGTTAATAGTGGCTGAACATCCTCCTCCTCCTCCTGCTCTATCCAAAGAGAAGTTTCAGCCTCTAAACTTGGCCGAGCTGGAGGATACAGGGTGAGGTTTTTAATCTCTGTACCATCAGATATAGTCATGGACCCAGATCGACAGCTGATGCAAGCATCAGTTGTGGCCAACCAAGGCCTCCCCAGGATCAATGGATGTCCTCCCAGCTGTGATTTTGGTTGCAATATCAAAAATTCAGGAGGGTATTCCCATGAATCTACTGAGATGACAAGGTCGTCCAGAATCCCTTCGGGTCTAATGGTGGATCTGTCTGCCAATTCTAAAATGGTAGGGGTCGGCCTAAAATTAGTGAGTCCAAGCTTCCTTACAGTCTCAATTGTTATGACATTGATCATTGCTCCTAAGTCGACTAGCACGTTGGGTATCTGCGTTTGTCCTATATGTACAGTGACAGTAGGATTTCCAGGGTCGTCATACTTAGTCACAGGGGTTTTTCCTGTTATTAAAGCAGATAAATTCCCTATGACGTGAACAGTGGGAGGGTCTCTAGGTTTCCTCCTTGGTTACTTAGTGCACAGGTCCCTCAGCCATTACACGTAAATGAGTCAATTGTTCACGATAAGGTGCCAGAGGTTCGTCGGGAGTAGCCCAACTAGGTGGGGATGCAACGCCAAAATGAGCCACCAGGTGTCCTAGAGATGATGTCTAATAAGCTACAGCTAGACCAACAGCTGCTGCAGGGTCGTCCTGGGGTGGATTTAACCATTCCACCGATTAGGCTCTCTCTGTAAAATGGAAGTTAGGTCTTGTGAAGTGGAAGTTTGCGCCTCTTCACCTTATGGGGGGTTGGAGGTAGGTGAATCTGGAGGGATTATATGTGCTCCAATATTCAAAGTAGGGTTTTCTACTTCAGGTGACACGACCGTGGCTTGCAGGTCCATTCTTACCTTCGAAATTACCTCCTGGTTAAGGGGATATTCATGCGGTAAGTTCAGAATCCTACGGGACCTTCTCCAAGGAAAGTCAGCCAAAGTGACTGAAACAAAAGTTTCTCCTAGGGTAATCTAAATAAAAGAAAAGCAATCCAGAAAAATCTACACAAACTAAGGCCACAAGCAAACTTATGTGATAGGAGTGGATTCAAAAGTCTGGAACCTCACAGGATTGTCAAGGCTTCGCAAATCACTATATACCACAGGGTCCAATAGTAAAACGCGATAAGTGTAAAATTAGTCACAGCAGATCTAATGAACAAGTAAATCAATCACAATAGATGAAACTCAGAAAATATGGTGTAAACTGTGCATAAACTTGCATCAGTGCTCAATATCCCAATGAGGGTGAATAATTACAATACAATACAGTTACTATGACTAAGCAATTTGAATTGAAGAAGAAGGTCATTCGAATTACTGAATGGTGTAGCTTGGCTCCAATTAGGAGTCCTCATCATCAATCAGTGGTGGTCATCAATGCACAAGAACCAGTCATCCAGGTGTCAATCTGAGTCTAATTGACTGTAACAAGTGTAACTGAAGTGTGTAGCACTGATATAGGGAAGGAGGCTCAGTGGAGGGCGCATGGGAGGCTTAACTGAAGTCAAAACAAGTCATCTAGTCAATCTGGAGGTCCAACGGAGTAAAACAGTCAGTCGGGAGTGAAACTAGCCTCAAATCAAGGAGAATCGAAGCTAACTGAGTGTAAACTGAGTGGGTAGGTGAAGAAGTGCACCCTTCTCTGGAAGTAGGTGAGAAATGGGCGCCTTCATGACTAGGAGGGCTAAAACTCTGAGGAAAGAAGCTCCCGGGTGCTAGAAAGAAGTAGATAAGGTGCTGGAGGCATCAACCTGGTGACTAGGATGCATGCAAACCCTAGAGATTGCATGCAAACCCTAATTGCATGCAAAACCCTAACAATGATGATGTGGATATCCGAACACCCCCCCTCAAGCTAGACTATGATGTAAAAAATAATAATGTAGGGCCCTGGTTACTGAGACCAAAGGTCACCCCAATACAATAATAATCCAAACTAAGAACAGTCAATAAACCGAGGAAATGGGGAAAACCTCATGGGAAAAATACCCCCCCTCAAAATAGACTGTAGCACACCAAAAGATTTAACTACTCCAAAATCAAATAGATATGTCTAGAGGTATCTTACTCTTGGGAGTAAATGGATCATGCTCCAAAAACATGTGCTTGAATTCTCCATCAGTGGATGCAAGCGAATGTGGAGACTTTATGAACTTGCTCTTCATACCGAAAATGGTGAGAACAAATCTGAAAATATGAGGATGATCCTGGAACCTGTGATTCGAACCAAGTGAGGTAGGAATAGCTCCAATCGGATCAAATAGATCTTGAAACTTGAACTTCTTATCAATAGAAGTTAAATCAGCTCCAAAAATAGATGAATGGTTTCTTGAGATCTCCTTTGAACCAACAAGGGTGAGATCAAAACCAAAATCAGCAAAAGGTGCATGCGAATTGAACTCAGGCGAATGGTAGTGCTCTTCATCTTCATTAAAACTCTCAGAAACTTTGCAAATGATAGAACATAAGTCTATAGGAGGCATGCAATCAAGGAGGGCGAATGCTTCACCTCCAAAATCATATTTTACCTCTAAAACATCAAGTAGATCATTATTTTGCATGCCGGCAAACTCATGTGAAAGAGAGGATTCAAGAACCTCTTCGGAATCTAGAGTATGAGCTGGTTTATCTTGCTCAGAATTCGAAATAGAAGACAGTGAGAGAATGAGTGTTGAATCTATAGTTTCTTCTTCATCTTGAACAATGGATGAGGCCAAGACATAATTGGAGAGAGCACATAAGGAGATCTCACTGGGCTTGTTCTCCAAAAGGCTAGCATGATCCTCTTCTTCCTGCTTTCCAAATTCTCTGTCAAGTTGGACCCATAGATCACTTGGATTTTCAGCAGTATTACTGAGGTAGCGCATACAAGGATACATAGCAAGACATATTGTCCCAAAAGCTCTGTCACAATCATTAAGCCAATCATTCTCCTCTTCATCGGAATCAAAAACTCTTGTATTACCAATGCACATATCAAAAAGACATTGTCTCTTCAAGAATGCAATCATCTTTGGTTTCCATTCATCATAGTTGAATGGAGTAAGAATATTTTGTGAAGAAGAAGTCTCCATCTCTGCATTAGCGAATGCAAATGGAGGAAGTAAGAAACCAGCAAATCACACACAAACAAACACTATGTTTTCAGCCTTGCATGCACATGAGCGAATGCACATGAGATTTTGCATGTCGCTACTGAAATATATTGGTGAGCAGTTCACTCAATCTTCATGTAGAACACCTGCAGAAAAGAGATCTTGTCCCTGCCATGGCTCTGATACCATGTAAAATTAGTCACAACAGATCTAATGAACAAGTAAATCAATCACAATAGATGAAACTCATAAAATATGGTGTAAATTGTGCATAAACTTGCATCAGTGCTCAATATCCCAATGAGGGTGGATAATTACAATACAATACAGTTACTATGACTGAGCAATTCGAATTGACTAAGAAGGTTATTTGAATTACTGAATGGTGTAGCTTGGCTCCAACTAGGAGTCCTCGTCATCAATCAGTGGTGGTCATCAATGCACAAGAACCAGTCATCCAGGTGTCAATCTGAGTCTAACTGAGTGTAACAAGTGTAACTGAAGTGTGTAGCACTGATATAGGGAAGGAGGCTCAGTGGAGGGCGCATGGGAGGCCTAACTGAAGTCAAAACAAGTCATCTAGTCAATCTGGAGGTCCAACGGAGTGAAACAGTCAGTCGGGAGTGAAACTAGCCTCAAATCAAGGAGAATCGGAGCTAACTGAGTGTAAACTGGGTGGGTAGGTGAAGAAGTGTGCCCTTCTCTGGCAGTAGGTGAGAAATGGGCGCCTTCATGACTAGGAGGGCTAAAACTCTGAGGAAAGAAGCTCCCAAGTGCTAGAAAGAAGTGGATAATGTGCTGGAGGCATCAACCTGGTGACTGGGATGCATGCAAACCATAGAGATTGCTTGCAAACCCTAATTGCATGCAAAACCCTAATAATGATGATGTGGATATCCGAACAATAAGGAGGATTGGGACCGTACCCTTTCCTGAATACCCGACTACCTGGATAGTACGTGCGTAGTAATCTCCCCGAGTGTTGTTCTCGGTGTATTGCTCTGCCAAGACGGCCAAATGGATAGCTCAGTTGGTTTCAGGAATCCTAATGGTGTCTCCCGATATACTCAAGGTACGTGGGAGCTCAAATCCGTAGTGGTGTTGTCTAATGCACAACCATCCGGCACAAGACCTTCCTATATACTACCGAGTACGTGAAACACCTTTCTATATACGAAAAGTACGTGAAACACCTTTCGATATACGCCAACCACGCGAAGTACTTGGTGGGTATGTGAAAGAGCTTCGATATACCTGGTTGGTACGTGAAAGAGCTTCGATATACCGGTTGGTACGTGGAAGACTACAATACCCCGGAATACAGTGTTGGCAAGTAACGACAGCTACCACGTTTTACGACGTAGGAACACATCTCTAACTTAACACACAAGTTACTAGAAATTTTACCCTAGTTCTACCGTTAATTTTATCTGGACGGTTAGGTGAATGCATGAGGTGAGTACATAAATGTAAACATAATGCAACCCCTAACTACATGCAAAAAATATACTTTTCTTTTGATGAACTCTATATATGGGAGGGAGAATTTTCTTTCCAAGTGGTTTTACCAAAGCAACACAATCCCAAATCTATCAAATTTGATGACACAAATACTCTTTTCATTTTTCCGTTTTTCCAAGCAAAACACAAAAAATCAACAAGCGTCACAACCAAATCTAAACATTTTCTTTTGTCTTTTCGAATTAACAATTAAGAGATGAAAAGAGAGAAATTTCCTATCTAGAGAACTCTAACTTTTCAAATTTCACAATTATGGCTTAAAAGCACAAAAAATCAAGAATGCATACAATTCTTTCAAGCATGGAATTACTTTTGTAAAACTTGATCTCACTCGAATTTTTCAAGAAAATGATTGATTCATAATTCCTTAAAAGTACAAATGATTAACTTTTCTCTCAAACTTTTCAAAAGACCAATGAATGACAAATTCCAATACATGAACCAATTTCTACCACAATTTTCAAATGCACATGAAAACAGTAAAAATGATGCACCTTTAATTTTCCAATGATATGCCAATATTATAACTTGATAACAATGATATTTTTAAGCATGAAAAACTGAAAAGAAAGTTGATTTGCAGCACTCTAAACACTTAGGAAATTCTCAAGAGAATGACAAGCACTCATGTGAACTGAAAACACTAAAGACACTCAACAAACAACTGAATGCAAACAAAGCTAAATGACAAGTGCAAAAAGAAGTTTGGGGTGAGATCCAATGCAAAGATAAGATCAGGTGGGGAAATGAGGGAATACAAAGCCAAGTGGATGAAGGTGGGGGAGACCAAAGTGTCCACCACTACCAAACTTAAGCTTAAGCTCATTAAAAAATGGAGCCCAATACAAATCCACACAGAATCCAAACACTTTCAACACACAAATAAAAAAGGGTCTCTGACTGGATCTTGCAGCACAGAGGGGTCTGCACACCAAATCAAAACTCAATTCAAAAAATGGAGGGGGATGCCCTTGTATCAAAATTAACAGATCGACGCAGTTTGTGTTCAGGCACAGAGCGACCGTCGTAGGTCACCAGTGCGGGGTTTGCGACGATGTCGCAAGACACTAATGGGAAAATTACGACGACAGCTCAGAAGACAGAGAAGCAAAGTGCAAAAAATGACAGATCACCACTCTGGTTCTACTGCCTAGGTGCAACAGGCGAGATCCAAACTCAAGGATCAACAGATCTCCAAGAAATGAGAAATGAAAGGGTTTAAATATTGTGAGTACAGACTCATAGGAAGACAACAAACTCTTCAAAGTGAAGATCTGACGGTGAAAAAGGCTTAGGAGGCAAATGAGATGGCTTGTAAAAGAAATCAAATGAAAATGACATTCAAATTGAAAACTAAAACCAATTTTCTCTCCCCAGTATGGTCGCCAAATTTGTTATCGGACAATCTACCAAGAGCAGACTCAATGCGTGATCTCCCTATCTTAATGCAAGACTAGAACAAATGAGACATAATATGAAATAACTTTCCTAGATCTAATTAGAGATCGAGTGACTATATGCCTTACCTTTCAGATCGTGGATCCTTTCTCCTTGATGTTGTTCCAAGCTTAAAGGTCTTCAGATCTCAGCTTCAAAACCTGTCAAGACATACAGAACAACACAAGTAGTAAAACGCATATAAACAATAACATATCTAAGTAAGCAGTTAAGCAGGCAAACTACACAAACATCATCAATGCAACAACATTTGGTGGAAAGCATTTATATTACTGTATAAAAAGGGAAAGTACATAGAAGGAAGTGATTACAACCAAGGCTTAACGTAGCAATCCTTCTCCAACAAGTCAATGCCAAAGCCTCCAAAAGAAGTATGGATCTCCCAAGAGATGAATAGAGATCTCCTAAGCTAATTTCACCAGCATGTAAGTACTATAGACTTCCTCCCTTTGGAGTGAAGAGGAGCCTCATATAAATAAGACTAGGAGGATAGAAATGAGTTGAGGATTAGTGGGAGAGGACTAAGGGATCTTCCCAATGATGGAGGAACCGAAGGACAATTCAACCTATAAGTTAGGGATAGAGATCCAAGTCATCCTCCTTCTAGAAATCGCTCGAGGCTTCCTTTTATCCATATTAATTGACATCGTCACAGGTTGTAATAGGGAAACAAGCGATAGGTGAGGTCGGCGCAGGCTGTATAAGGACAACATGCTACATCGTCGCACTCTATCAAGGAGGAACCTGCGATGATCCTGGTCGTCGCAAGCTGGAAGAGAGCAAGTTGCGACGATCCACCTAGATTTTTAGGATAAAGGATCAACAACTCTTTCAAATGACTTCCTGGTCATGGATACTTCAAGGGTATATACACTAAGTCTCATGATGGTAAGATTTAGGTGTAACACCTTGGAATTCCAGTGTTCCAAAAATTCCCACACGGTAAAGACTGGCTTCCGTTGATCGACAAATTCAATCAGAAAATGCAATTTTGGGGGACAAACTGGCTAAATTTGGCAGGGAAATTGGTACTGATCAAATCGATATTAAATAGCCTACCAATCTTTCAATGCTCCATCTTACTTGCTCCAATTGGATTCATCCGTAAAATGGAGAATATTATTCGAGCATTTCTTTGGAATGGAGGAAAAAACAATAATAAAAAAACTTTTGCTTGTGAGCTGGGACAAATTAATCAAACCAATGATGGAAAGCGGCCTTCAAATAAAGGATCTGAAATCCCAAAACATCACACTAGGTGCCAAAATTCTTTGGAAACAAGTCTCGTCGAACCCAGGATAGGATCAAAAAGTAATCTGGAAGAAATATTTTCATAACACTAGGTTGAGAAGCTTAGATACACCTTTGGTAGCTCGTCATGGCTCTCCGATTTATACTTTGTGTAAGCATGTTCTTCCCCTAATTCAAGGAAATTTGTTTTGGGTCCCTGGAAATGGGAAAAAGATTAATCTTTGGGAAGACAGAATCATGGAGGGAGGGGCATTAATATCTATGCCAGAATTGAGAAATATAAGACTTTGGATGACAAGGGAAGGAATCACCACTTTATGGGATATCTCTGAATGGGCCAACAATACTTGGGCCAGCTGGAAAAATCTGGATATACCCCCCCATCTTCATCAATCCTGGATCAAACTCAAGGAATTGCTAATTGGGAAACCATCGGTCGCTGCAATAAAGAAGGATAAAAGAGGATGGGGCACTAAAAATGGAACATACGTGATTTCCCAGGGATACAAACTCCTCAAGGAAATTCCAAATGTCCCTCCAAATCCAGCGATCTGGGCGGGGATTTGGAATGAAAAAAGTATTCCAAAGATTGACCTTTTCGCTTGGACGTTGGGACATAATAGCATTTTAATTGGGAAAAATCTTCAGAAAAGAGGATGTCATGGACCATTTTGTTTCCCTCTCTGTCAAAACAATGAAGAAAGCTCAACACATCTACTTTTTTAGTGTCACTTCGCTAAAGAAATCTGGACTGAAGTGCTGGAGATATGGAAAACAAAAATAGTCATTCCATGTTCTGTCAATTTTCTATTTGGAAAATGGATCTCATTATATCCCAAAATGCTTTCCTCCAAAGGTTGGTCCAAGCTGGGTTGGATGGCCATCCCCAAGATTATTTTCTGGGAAATCTGGCTTGAAAGAAATTCTCGAATTTTTAATCAGAAAGCCTTGAAACCAAGGCAAATTCTGTCAAAATCAAGAAGTCTGTTAAAAGAATTATTGCAATCTAAGATGGACAGGAATGAGATTAGGTCCCTTTCCTATGATGAGGAAGATTGGGGTAAGCACCTGGGCTTGAAACTCTCATCCTCTGAAGGAACAGATGCACAACTTGAGGATTGGAAAATCAAATTAAAAGGGAAGAACTTCATTAATTGGAGGAAGCGAAGTAATATTCATACTCTCTTCTTCGATGGTGCGGCTAAAGGGAACCCAGGGAAAGATGGAGGGGGAGGAATAATTTGGAATGCTGAGGAAACCACTGAGTTCAGATACGTGTGGGGACTGGGTCATGCCACAAATAACCAAGCTAAAGCATTGGCCCTCTTACAAGGCTTACGACAACTTAGAAAAAAGGGAGTTGACCAAATCAGGATTATTGGAGATTCCCAAATTCTTATTAAACATCTGGTGAAAAAATTGAGCACAAACGACTTAAAACTGGAAAGAATTGTTATCAAAATAAGACAATTAGCCTCCTTCTTTTCAAGAATAAACTATTTTCATGTTCTTAGAGGCAATAATAAAGAGGTCGATAAGGAAGCAAATAAAGCAGCAGCTCTCCAAGCTGGAACTCTTCGCAAAAGTAACGAGGAAGATGAATGGGATCCTCCACCCTGATGCATAGATGAAAATACAATCCTTGGTTGAACTCATAGAGGAAGGCGTAGATGGAATAGAGTAACTGGAGATTATACAAGTTGTATATACTTCGATCAAAATTCTACTAGAGATCGCTGCATTGGCAAGGCATATCGATCTTATTGACAAGGCGTATACTTCAATCAAAATTCTTCTTCGGCTGACAGATCGCTGGTATGCGGTTAAGACAACTGATATTATAAACTTCTTTGATTTGGTAGATGCCCTGATCTCTTACTCTTGGCAGAAGGGCGAATTGGAGTTTTGTTCTAGCAACTTTTATAAAGAATTAGAAAGCAGAGTTCAATAAGCTTGAATAATAGGCAGAAAGGGATGGATTTGGAATTAGAATTCACACTGCAGCTTCATATGAATCCCTAAGGATTTAGTCCCTGAAGTGGAATTGATTTTCAGACTTCTAGTATCTAGAACATAGTGGAATTAGGCATCGAGTTAAGTTTGCAGGCATCAAGTTGAGTTGTAATTTTTCCAATGCTATTGCATCTGTTTTTTTTTAATCAAATTATAACCGTTTTTGTTAAAAAAAAGATGGAAGAAGGAATTCCCTTCGTCAAATGGACGTCGTTGGCTTGGCCAAAGGCTTATGGTAGTTGGGGCATCAAGAATATACACTTGTTCACCTAGGCCTTGGGTGGTAAATGTTTATGGAAAATGATAAAGTATGCAGGTCTGTGGTCAAAACTTATGACAAATAAGTATTTTTATGAGATTTCAGTAGAAGACTTGGACTGATCTCATTCTTCACATGCAAAGGGGGGTTCCAGCGTATGGAAGTGCTCTTAAACGTTGTTCGATTGATGTGTAATTGGATCACATAGAAGGTTGGCAATGGTTTCAGGGTCAGGATTGGGATGATCCATGGGCTGGCTGTGGGGTAATCATAAGTTGCCTGATGATATAAAGGACACTTTAAGGAATTAGGGTATTTTAAAGCTAAAGGATATTGTGATTCGGGGTGATGATTCTATGTGGTTTCAAAGGTGGAATTATGCAAACAATCTCAATCTCTCTAGGGATCAAATCGTTGTTTGGGAGAGATATTTTAGGGCTCTTGATAATATTGGCATTATCATCACTCATGAGGAGGACAAAATAATTTGGATAAGAAACCTATCTATAAGACAATTGACAACAAAGATAGGATATGAGGCTCTAATACTGATTCTGATGGATGAAGAAAGAAGATAGTGGTGGAGCCATATTTGGAAATTAGACAGTCCATTAAAAATCATAAATTTTTCTTGGCTTGCCTTAGCCAATAAAATTTTGACTTGGGATAACAATGTGAAAAGAAATTGGATCAGGTCGAGCAAGTGCATTCTTTGTAAATCTCAAGAGAAACGATGAACCACTTCTTTGTGGACTATCCATTCTCCATCCAAATCTGGAAGGAGCTTTGCACGGGATTGAATTATCTAGGCATATGGGGAGGAGGTTCGCTAAGTAATTGCTATGAAACTTGGCTATTAGATATAAATAATAAAGATTATAAATCTCTCCCTAGATTTGTGAAATGGGTCCAATGGGTCTCCTGGAATAAATGGTTATTTGAGGAGAAGGAAGTGACGGTGGATCGACTCTCAAAGCACACAGCATGTTCAAAGAATGTCGAGGTCACAATAGACAATCCAACTCTCATTTAACTAAAGCGCCTGAAACATGTCCATTTCATGGGTTTTTTCAACAAGACCTACTAAGGCAGTCCCAGTCTATGTGGTGTTGGAGCTATGTTATACCTGAAGAGGAACCATTTGTTTTCTATCAAATTCAAAGGAGGTGAAGGATCCAACAACCTAGCAGAAGTAAAATCCCTATGGATTTTGCTCGGGTATGCCCTTCTTATATCAGCTTTCAAAATCCATTTTTTTAGATTCAAAACTGGTTGTGGACTGGTGCAATGAAAAAATCAATATCTCAAATATCTTTCTTTCTTCCTTCCTTAACAAAATTGTGGAATCTCAAAATTCTTTTGAATTTATATCTTTCAACCATGTGTACCACGAACTCAACATGACGGCCTAAGGAAGGAAAGTTAGTTATCTAGGAGCAAATTGACAACTTTTCCTTTACCGAGGTTCTGCAAGCTTTATACTAATAGATGTATATGTATAGTCCAGAATGAACTCTTATAGACACCTGTTTCCTTAGGGGGGTATGGTATGTTCCTGTTAAATTCAGAAGTCTGGTTTTTTTATTAGTCTACTATATTGACATGTTTCCTTCAAGGGGTCTGTTCCGGTTTATGTCTTGAGTCAGATGACTGTAGCTAGACACATCGACCTATCTATACTGGCATAGAGAATCAGGGCTCTCTCTATGTATATTTTGATTTCGAAAGAAATATCAAATATAAGTTTTTTTCTTGGAAACAAAAACAATTATGGCTTGTTTATGCATTCTACTTACTTTGTTGTTGTTTTTCCTTTTTAGATGTTTGGTAGGTTGGTTATAAAGAGGAGGACGTTGTTATTGTTGGTGATGAGCCCCTCGGTTTTTTTCCTACTGAGGAGATAGAACACTAACCATCGTGAACCAAAGATTCATCAACATTGTAATTTACAAAATCTCCAACAAATGCAATGTTATGAGCCTTTTAACATAGAAACCCAACTCCCCCACCGCGGGTGCAAACCACATTCCAAGAGAGAGAAGCGAGGGAAAACCACAAGGCTGGACACATGCCCGCCAGAGCCGACCATGCGTCCCCTAAAGCTCTCATAAGTCGAATAGGGGATACTTAAGGCAACCTCCATCATACTGCGATTTAATGCTCCTACATGCGATTTGGTCTTGTCTCCACCGATTTCCATTACACCCATGAAGAAATCGGAGAGGGTTAGTACTCCTAGACTCATGATTTGTGAAGGCCGAGTGCAAAAGGTGGTCTATTTATCCCCATAGGAAAGGAACTTTCGCAGAGGTTTCAACAGAGCTTGGAATTCTGCCCTGCGGATCTCTCTTCTCTGCACAATTGTTGATCGTGAACACTGGTTGCCTGTCAAGCTCGCTACCACTGGGAAAATATCGCCGGTTAAAAGGGGTTGCATCCGACGCAAGTCCAAACCCACCGGCCCTTCTCCCGGCCCGTCAGTTCGGTTCATACGCTGCATAGTGGGGAAGGCTCGGCGATATAAGGAGGAAATTCTGAAGCAAGTCAAAGATGATATCCAGGAGGCCGAGGAAGAAGCTGAAGTGGATCGTGGTTGTCTCTCAGAAACGAAGATTAGAAAAGAGTTTGAGGTTCTGATACCTGACCTAAGAAACACTAGGGTTTGCACCACTTTGTCCCAAAAAACCTTGGACTATCACTGCACGCAGAAATTGGTTATGGGCAGAACCCTGGTGGAAAAGGGAGAAGAGCATGCTGAAATTCTCTTGCAGCAAGATAAGATGATCAGCTACCTCAAGCAAATCATCCACAATCAAGAAGAAATTTCCCTCCGTCTCGGCATGGAACTTGCGAAGGAGCCAGGTTCTCATGGTAGCCATGCCGGCCTAAACTCTTAGCTCGTTTTTTTAATGTTCAGACTCTGTATATGTCTTTTTGTTTCAGTAAGTCGCTACAGTTACTGTCTTGGTTTTTAGTCTTATGGAAAACTGTCTTTGTAGACTGGTCTGTAATTCTCAAACTTTCTGGTATAGTCTTGTTTCCTTTCAAGGAAGACTGCTTATTTTTTTATATCAGGTCTTTTTTCCCAGTCTTGGGAGGGCCCTGCACTCTGTATCTCTTTCTGATGGAAATATAAGGTTCTACCCTAACTTACCAAAAAAAAAACATAGAAACCCAACTCCAATATAAGAAATTCTTATGGGATTTCAAAAATAAGGAAAGGAGTTGGTTGGCTTTGTGCTAGACGTACTATGTGACTTTGTGAGAAATTTCATTAACAGATAAATACTAGTATATATTGAAATGATCATAAAGGTGCATGCATTTCATATTAAATAATTTACAACATGAAAACATATGAAGTAATATGTATGATTGTATCATTTGTCTATGAGAATATATGTGCAAATCATTAACCAAACTCTTTAAAACAACTAATTTCATATAATGCTAAACAACTTTTAGCTTTGTGAGAAAGAAAGATAAAGCATCTATACACATTTATCAGAACTTGGAAAATATCCACAAAGAAAATTCTAAAGTTGTAGACAATACAAAAAGAAGAAACCACAGTTATAGAGGGATTGTGACAGTTATAGAGGGCTTGGTCACCGTTTTGAGCCACAAGATCAATGGAAAATAGAGAGAAGAACAAAAGGATGTGTGGCCAAAGTTGTTTAGAGCCATAGGGATCTTGCTTCCTTAAAGAGAGTGAATGGTACTTTAGTTTAAATAATTGTCTATAAATAAGCAAACTACAATATATTTCAATGATTCGTGTTTGTGTTTGTAAATATTGGGTATTTGGATTTCAAGGAACAAATTATAAACTCAACATACATAAATACAAAATCTAACTTATGTTAACAAAGTCCTTGGTGAGATGGCTGCATATGTATATTTTGATTTCCCATAAATAACAAATATATAGATTTTTTCTTTGAAAAAAAAAACTACAGATTCTGAATGATGTATTTCATTCATGGTCTTCATAAATCTTCTAAATTTTGTATTTCATTAAAGCTCTTCATAAATCTTGCTGCTAATTGAAAAACAATTGCTTTAGCAACTCAATTCTATTAAAAAACCAATCAGTAACGAGATGAATATATTAATTGAATCCACAAACATTAAATTTCTAAAGTAAAGTTGTTTAGTTGAGTACCCTCTAAAAACTTAAAAAGAGTTGACATGCCGATAAGTAATGTCTCTAAAATGCTCCTCACCAAAAATATATCAGTGCATCTTATCAAGGTAAGCATCATCATTGGTAATGGGCAGAGTGCATCCCTATGCATGGTCGGGCTTCACTTAGCCACATCGTTGACGAATACCATGAGATCTGTTAAAGTGTGATCAACTTCATGAAGTGGGGCATGTTGCTCCTCACTAGCTAGTAGGTGTACCAAAAGACTTGTGGCATAGGACTCATGGAGCAAGAACTTTGTGAGGACGAAACTGTTGTCGATTATCTGTCGCTTCCAAAAACATTTATTGAATGACACCTTTAGCTTTAATTTAAGCAATCTTAATACTTTGTGGATTCATAAATTGTCAATGTTACATGGTGAGCACGTGTAATAGTCTTGTGATGTTGGTTATGTTAAAAATTATTAATAAGAAGGCAATTAATTGATAGCGTGACTCTTTCCTATAATTGACCTTAATTATAAAGAAAGAGTAGTAGGTAGGCATCTAATTACCTACCTAAACAGCTTGGGAACTTACACTTTAAATGAAAAGGTTTTAAGCATTGCTTTGTAGTTGGAGGGAATCAACGACCAAGGAGGGAATCAACGACTAAGGAAGGAAGGAATTAAAGCTTTTGAGCAACCCCATTGATCAAGATCCAGAAAGTGAAGAAATATTGGAAATGGCTAATGATGGTCGATTGTCATGGGGAAGGTGAGACATCATTGAGCTGGATGAGGAAAGTTGAATGAAGAAAGTCCTACACAACAACTACTCTTGACTTTCCATTACTGGCTCCACACAAACAAACACTCCCCACCTAAAAATCGAACCTCTCATTTTCTTTTAAAATTATTATATCCGAGGTGAAGCCATGCTGATGTGTTAGGGCCATTTGAGATTGCTTGTGTGGGAGGAATCGATACAAGTGTCTTTATGTTGATTCAATGAAGAAGATAGTAGAAAGTATAGGTAGTTATGGGCCCCTTGTTTGTCAAATTCTCATGACTTAGTGTAGTCTCGTGTGTCATCCTCCCCTGATGCCTTTTAAGTCTTTAATAGAGTGTAGTGTACCCACCTGCTGACCCAATAAGAGAGGGAACATGATAGCAATCTGTGGGGCTTTCCATAAGACTCAGCCCATTCATTAACATCATGTTAATCAAAACATTGGTGTGCAGATACAAATTAGGCAATATGCACAGCGGAATTTAAACTAATCCACACACAATTCATGCCCATCTAGCATATCAAAACAGTCATCAAATTAATGCATTGCAAAAGTAAAATACAGAGACAGAGTACAACTATCTTCCTTTCGCAATTGCCCCAAGCAACTAGATATGTCGCTGCAACGTTCCACCCAACCGTAGCCTCTACGACAGCATATATTGAGTCCGTCCGAACGCCACCCCCGAGCTGGGCATGATATCTACAAGGAAAGGGGACATTCAGCTCATACACAGCCAATTAAGCATCTCTTTTAAGCCATGCCAGTCCATAGTTGGGTTTATCAGGCTACATCAGAACCCTGGGTGCTTGCACTCAACCCAAGCCATTACCCATACCCAAAAATACTCTTTCTACACACAGCAAAAACGTTCATTGGGTAGGGATACACATTTACAACAGAGGTGTTCACAGAACAGGGTCCACATGGCTCTCCCAACTCGCGGTTCACCCAAAACGAACTGTGGAATTTAGAATTCAACCCCAGGGAGCAAAACCGATTTCTCCCACTGGTTATGATCCTTTCCAATGGCTTAAACGGTCCCCAGGAAGACTCGAAATCCATTTCCCCTCTTCCCCACAGTTACTCTACACAAAAACGCCCTTCCCCAGCTAAAGAAAATAAGGATGCACGGGAAGAATGAGAAGGGGAAAACGCCTAGCAAGCTAGAGCTGCGTGAGAGAGGGAAAAACGACCTCCATCACAGTCCAAATCATTCTGCTCTCTTCCCCACTGGTAACCCAAGCAAAAACGCCATTCCCAGCTTGGAAGATGATGGAAAACACCAGAAATTCCTGCAAAAAAACACCCAGGTAGCCTAAAAAACGTGAGGGAGACCAAACTTCTTGATGGGTTATGGCTTGGGAGGCAAATTCATGGCTCTTTCTTGCCAAAGAAGCAAAAACGTGATTTCCCATGCAGGGTGGCTCTTTCTTGCCCAAGAAGCAAGAACTGCAAGGTAACCAAATACTTATCTGTATTGGATGTCTTCACTTTATTTCACGGGATCCTTCTTTGCCTTACGAGCCTTGGATTTTCCGTGGACATAATTATGAATGTTGGTCCAGCACGTAGGCTACTCCTCAATCATTCGAATAGGCAATGCCAGGCCAGTACGCTGACTGGTTTTATCAATTGTTTAAGGGGTATTGGGCCAGCATGCACGCTGTTTCACAATATTAAGTAGTGAATGCCCAACCAGTTACTCTCTGGATTTATCAAAATTTCATATCGCCTACTCATTTACTCTCTGGATTTACCAGCAACTTATAGTTCTTTCAGGGTCTTGCTTTCCTGCAATGACCAAGGTTTCCAACAAAGAAACAATAGTGTATCAGCTTACTTGTTAGAAGACTTATACTTGAAATCTTCATTATTTCAAACAAGACATAAATGAAACTGAATACTTATCTGTATTGTGCGTTTCCCGTCTGGTCCACAGGATCCTGCTTCGCTTTGCAAGCCTTGGGATCGCCTATGGACTTTGATGTAGTTAATGTTGCACCAATACACCTTCACGCTGACTGGATTTACCAAGCATTTGGTGGTGCCCAACCAGTCCCATACCCGGTTGGCCCTCTCCAGTGCCGAGCCAGCACATTCATCTGGGTCATCGACCAATGGAAGGAAACTGCGCCACCTGACCATTATAGGTCAAGGCTCTACTATGGAGCCATAGGCATCTCAAGGTTTTCAGTCAGTCTTCGGCGCCCACCCTCCCACTGCTGTCCCAGTAGAGATTTTATGCCTTCACCAATGTCACCACACCTTCTTGTACCACATGACCATTATAGGTCAAGGCTCTACTATAGAGCCATAGGCATCTCAGGGTTTTCAGTCAATCTTCGGCGCCCGCCCTCCCACTGTTGTCCCAGTAGAGATTTTATGCCTTCACCAATGTCACCACACCTTCTTGCACCACAACCCTTCACACACACATCAACTCTTCATTCATACAAGGACGCCACTCCTTCTATTGTGCAAATCGGTGGTTCCTTTTTGGAACTTTATAGGTGACTTTCTTGATTGCAGGTTAACATGACCCCACTCACACAAGGATGATACCTCTTCTTATTACATAGCTCTTCGGGCCTGTCCATCCCTTCTGGTAATATTTCGTGTGAGCATAAAAAGGTTACCAATTCCTGTACAGTCCTTTTGCGTACCCTTCTTCACTTTGCCTCTTAATGTGCAGTATCAATCTGCATCTGTGTAGGCTGACAACACAAGAAGGATAAGCAAGCTCATCAGTATTGCTGTTCAAATTCTTAACCACATTTCATATCATTCACTATCAAGTATTGAAACACCAGGAATGCGTCCAATCCCTTAGAGTGTAGTCAATATTGAAAACCCTACCATGGCCCAGCACCAGAAAAGGTGTGCACCCCCTTTCCGATGTGCGCCATGTAGGCCCTAATCATACTCAAGCAGTCTGCAATGATATAAATAAGATAGAGCATGCTCTGCATATTAACCCTAATAATTTAGACATGCATGTTCTTGTCTAGGGTCACAGAATACTCATTCATTTTGCAGATGTGTCTCACATGCCTTCTTGGCATAGCTTTACCATCTCACTCTCATGGTTTACCGACATGCGGTTTGGCTGAGACATTGTCAATGGCGTTTCACCCGAAACCCATTTCCAAAGCATGGGGTCTTTCCCATATAGTTTGGATTTTGCAGGCCATCACTCCTGGTCTTCCTGCAATGTGTCTTCCTCGCACATTTATCAAATAGCCAAACAGTTAGCAGCATTTAACAATAGAATTCAAATCTAATTTTTCTAATCAATCAATGGCATTAATAATTAAATTCAAGTATGAATTTGCAATTCTGTCCTCTACAGAAATTGATTTGCTTAGCCATGAGTCCGTTCTCATATCGTTTGGCTCTTTCTCATGGTAGATTCCAATCTTCATCATGGACTTACCCACATTTGCCATGCCCAAAACAATCTACCTGAAATCTGAAACTTCAATCAGCCAAACGCTTTGTAAGTCTCTATGCATATAATATTTCATTGCTGCCACAATCACTGAAGCATTTTAATATTACCAAAATCATCTACTTCATGTGAATCATTACCATACTAGAGTTGCATGGTTTAATTACATCATTTTATGCAGTCATTCTCTTGCATTCATAGCAGCTCATGAAATGCTCTCAGGATTGATAATACCATTTCATCTATTATCTAGTGGTAATGAAACATACACCACAATCATGCATTCACACAATGCATCTCAACATGTGCACCTATACATATGCGTGCTCTTCACATAATATAATCACAAGATTGTACTTAATATTTTAACGCACATCTCCTCAATGCAACCCTGCATTAATTTATGAGTATTATGCATTCAAACATATTATGGCCTAACCATGCCTCTCTCGTATGGCTTACATTATAACAGGACCATAAGTCATCACTTGCTTGGGTTGTTAAACTTCACAAAACCAACATCCACAAATGGCATGGTACGATTTCATATGAATGCATTGAGATTTCTAAGCAACTATAGGGTGTAAGGCTCACTGCCTTCACTTACCCACACCTCACCATACTTGGTAGGTTGACATTCACATTCAGGCACTCAATACCACATGCAAACCAAATCAACATACTTTAAACATAGTTGAAGGGATCTTACCAAATCCTCTTTCAACATTCATGCAATTTAAGCTTAAATAACCATTACCTGCATGGCTGTTATTAACATCGCCTGATGTTACCTGATCAGTTGGCCTCTTACCAGGGCTACACAGTCCTTTTTCCAACCTCATGATCACATAGATTTGTTGCACCAGCCTTTCCTCATAAGGTTGTTGGTCATATGCAACAATCATCATCCACATCTTTAGCCATGCTTCGGTTGTCTTTGATCCTACAACCAATGCTAACATAGCTACTTATCAGCAGCCACAATGATTATCTCAAGTGGCTCATTGCATATGTAAAACCTCACTATTTTACCAAGATGCAATATCATATATGCATAAACATTTTCACATGCATTGTGCAATGGCAATTAGTATTCCAACTAATGCATATTCACTTCATCAATCTAATTTTCTTGCATTTTCAATCATGTTTTTATGGTCTGATTCACACAACCATTATCAACAACATTAAACACCATTAATGAGCTATTGCATGTGTAACTTCATTATTTTATCAATATGAAACATCATGCTCATGCATAAGCAATTCACATGCATTATGCAATGACTCTCTAATCATGCCCACTAATTCATATGCATTATTCTCTTGTATTTCCAGCATCCCTATGCCATAATTTCCAGTATATAAATACAATAGGAAGAGAGGAGTTAAGGAATTCTTCCCAATTCCTCATTCTGACATGGAGTTCCTCATCCACATCATAGCTAATCCTTTCCTTGGCTTCCCTACCAAGCATACAAGCAATCATTAGCTATGATATTATCATGAATTAGCAATTCAACATATACATATGTGTAATCATTCATTCTTGCTATTTTCCGAATATGCAATTCTTATGCTACAACCAGAATTAGTTTTAGGGTGAGGAATTTCCTTTTCATCCTCTATAATGGATATTACAACCCATTACTCTTGCTGAGAATTCCACAACCCTTTATGCAATCCGTGCTCCTCATCCCAGGAGTGCATTTCACACTTTCAACGACTGTCTCCAGAATTTCACCCTGGAAAGCCAATGAAATTTCATGTTTCGGCAGACTTGGCAATTCTCTTCCGACCATTGCGGACAAACTCACCGAGTTTCTTCCGATGTCGCGGACGAACTTGTCGCTTTTCTGTCGAGTCGTTGCGGAGCAACTCGCCAAGTTCTTCCACCAACTTCCGCGAAAACTCACAAGTTTCCTCCGCCATTGTGGATCAGCTTGTCGAGTTCTTCCGTCGTTGCTGCCGAACTCTCCAAGTCTCGCTGCCGTTGCGGGCAACTCGCCAACCTTTCCGCAGTTCCGGCAAACACTCGCAAGTTCCTTCTGCCGTTGCGGATGAACTCACCAAGTCTCGCCGCCAATACAGACTTAGCAGAAAGCTCAAAAATACTTATTAAATTTTCAAATTTTCAATTTTCTTTCAAATTTTCAATTTTCTTTCAAATTTTCAATTTTCTTTCAAATTTTCAATTTTCTTTCAAATTTTCTTAATGACTACAGTTGAGCAGGAAGCATACTTACCTCTGCCACTGTGATAGGCAGCCCATGAAGGCCCAATGCTGCAACCAGCAGCTCTGATACCAAACTGTAGTGTACCCACCTGCTGACCCAATAAGAGAGGGAACATGATAGCAATCTGTGGGGCTTTCCATAAGACTCATCCCAGTCATTAACATCATGTTAATAAAAAAATTGGTGTGCATATACAAATTAGGCAATATGCACAGCAGAATTTAAACTGATCCACACACAATTCATGCCCATCCAGCATATCAAAACAGTCATCAAATTAATGCATTACATAAGTAAAATACAAAGACAGAGTACACTTATCTTCCTTTCGCAATTGCCCCAAGCAACTAGCTATGTCGCTGCAACGTTCCACCCAACCGTAGGCTCTTCGACAGCATATACTGAGTCCGTCCAAAGGCCACCCCCGAGCTGGGCATGATATCTACAAGGAAAGGGGACATTTAGCTCATGCACAACCAATTAAGCATCTCTTTTAAGCCAAGCCAGTCCATAGCTGGGTTTATCAGGCTACATTAGAACCCTGGTGCTTGCACTCAACCCAAGCCGTTACCCATACCCCAAAATACTCTTTCTACACACAGCAAAAACATTCATTGGGTAGGGATACACATTTACAACAGAGGTGTTCACAGAACAGGGTCCACATTGGCTCTCCCAACTCGCGGTTCACCCAAAACGAACTGTGGAATTTAGAATTCAACCCCAGGGAACAAAACTGATTTCTCCCACTGGTTATGATCCTTTCCAATGGCTTAAACGGTCCCCAGGAAGACTCGAAATCCATTTCCCCTCTTCCCCACAGTTACTCTACACAAAAACACCCTTCCCCAGCTAAAGAAAATAAGGATGCACATGAAGAATGAGAAGGGGAAAACTCCTAGAAAGCTAGAGCTGCGTGAGGGAGGGAAAAACGACCTCCATCATAGTCCAAATCGTTCTGCTCTCTTCTCCACTGGTAACCCAAGCAAAAACGCCATTCCGAGCTTGGAAGATGATGGAAAACACCATAAATTCCTGCAGAAAATTGCCCAGGTAGCCTAAAAAACGTGGGGGAGACCAAACTTCTTGATGGGTTATGGCTTGGGAGGTAAATTCATGGCTCTTTCTTGCCCAAGAAGCAAAAACATGATTTCCCATGCAGGGTGGCTTGCCCATACCCGAATTTGGACAGCCATACCTCCCTTTCCCCAAGGCATTAACTTCCTCAATCAACTCTTGGGAGAAATCAATGGTTGGGTACAAAAGTCAACATGGGTAGTTGAGATTTTATGGGTTAGATTTTATGGGTTCTCTCATTGACACTTGGCTTGGCTTAATTGGCTCAAGGGTTTGAATTTTTTCCCTTCCAATTCCTTGCAATATCATGCCCCTATCTCTTATTGCATTGCATAGTAAGTTGTGGGCTTTTATATTACAATGCATATTTACCATTCCCATGGTTCACTAGCACATGGGTAGAATAATATCAAATACTTGCCTCTTCTAGATCGAGCCTTCACTAGCGGGGCCTTGGCCTTGAACTCCACGCTAGGAATCATACTTAATATGCATACATTATTTACATTATAGCCCAAATATCATAAGGGTCAAGAATGGGGATATTTCATAGAGTGACTATAACATGTGTGTATCCACTTTCTTTTTTCATATACTTGTTTTAAGAGGTCTTTACTTCTTTATGTTCATAGTAGGAGACTAACAATTATTAATTTTGAGTTTTTTTTAATTGTTTACTTGGAATATTTTTTTTTAACATTGTTTTTATACTACTCGAATCTATAGAAATATAATGTGTTGAAACAAAAAAAAAAATTGTCTACATGATGGTGTCCATGCAAAACAGAGTGGATAGTCTTTGGCCAAAACATGATACACCATCGATAATAGTTATCCATTATCTTATTTCCATCATTAAATGCCAAAGACAACGAGAACAAAAAAAATTGATCATATTATATAGAATTCACATTATGTCGAGTCTATGCAATATATAAATCATAGATAACATCACCATATACGCTTGACTCATAATTAATCCAATGTCAAGTAATTTACTAATTAAGATTCTATAATATTTTTTTTTGGCTAGGGGAATCAGCAATTGGGGCGGTGTTCGTAATTGCCTGACACGGGGTCGCTTCCCATCTGCTAACACTATACCCTTAGGTGCACCCACATTGCCCCTACACAGGTGCACATGCTATTCAAGGTTTGAACCCGCGACGTCACAAGGAGTGCCTTAATAGTGCACCATATTGTCAACTGGTATACACCTCGGGGGCTAGTTAAGATTCTATAATTAGAGTGATAGATAGGGATGATAAGATATTATTGTCCCTTTAATGTCTTACTATAAGTTTTCTTATGTTAAATAGATTTTGTGAAAAATGTTATTTTTTTTGTCTTCAATTGACTAACATTAGATTTGAAAGTTGGAATTACATTTAATTCACAAGCATTGTAAATTAGTGTTGGAGAAACCACGAAGGTAAGCAATCCAAACTTTTCTTCGTAGATCCCAATCGAAATTGAGTATTTAAAGAAGTTCAATGAATATTTTGATGATCTTAGTTGAAGCTTTACAATGCAATGTAGTGTCCTTAGCACAAATTTGTGACAATACAGTCGGGCTTTGGAGTTTACATAAATGGCATGAGTTGAACCATGACCGACACATTCTCTTTAACCGTGGGGGAATCTGTAATATGCTTAAACACATAAATTCATATGAAAGATATAAAATACAAGAAGAATAGATGAAATATATGACAATGTTCACTTGCCTCTTCAAGGGGGAAACCTCGAAGAGCACTAGCTCAAAATACAATGACAATTCTTGACTTCACATTATATATCTTGCTACTCTATATATAGTACTTTAATAGCCCAATTCTAACTAATTGTGGTCCCTCTATTAATGAGGGCCAACCACCTAAGGACCTTTAATAAATAAGGAAGGCCCTTTTACATTAAACAACTACCCACTAACTAACTAATGGGCCTTATGGCCTTGTACACATATAAAGTAGAGGGGGTTAGGGTAGGACCCTAACATGTCATCCCCCTTCAAAAGTAGAATCGTCCTCAATGTTGGAGATGGGGAAATTACTGCAAAATTGTTGATGGTTCTGAAGTAGCATCTTCTAGTGAGGTATCCTTCCACTGAATCAAAACATCACAGATAGTGCGTTGATGTAGTTGACGCTCCCTAGTGTCCAAAATTGCTTCTGGTTGGAGCCAAATGGATCCTTCTTCATCTAGTTCAAGTAAGGTAGTTTGAACTAGACAATTCTAACCCACTACATTTTTCAAATAAGAGACATGAGATACTAGGTAAATCTTGGAGTGTGTTGGGAGTGCTAATTTGTAGGCCACCTCACCAATGCGTTGAACAATTTGATATGGACCATAAAATTTTGGCGTGAGCTTCTAATGGCCCTTAACCTTGAGAGAGGCTTGCTTATAAGGTTGGAAGCGAAGGAACACTTGGTCACCTTCTACAAATGAACGCTCTGAGCGGTGTTGGTCTGCTTGTTGCTTCATGCGATTTTGGGCCATTGCCAAAATTTCCTTGAGTGTGCAAAGAGTGACATCATGGTTATGAAGCAAATCATCAATTGCATGTACTTTGGAAGTACCTAGTAGATAAGAAACCATTGATGGTGGTTGTTGGCCATAGACTACTTCATATGGTGTCATTTTTGTAGCCTTGTGATAAGTGGTATTATACCACCATTTTGCTAATGGTAACCATTGTGCCCATTGGTGCTACTTTTCGGATGCAAAACATCGCAAATAGGTTTCAAGGCACTTTTTGACAGCTTTTGTCTGACCATCTGTTTGTGAATGATAAGATGTGCTCATTTGCAATTAGGTGCCTTGTAGTTTAAATAGTTATTGCCAAAATTTGCTCGTGAATGTGGGATCACGATCTGACACAATGGAGGTAGGCATGCCATGAAGTTTGAAAATATGGTCTAGAAACATTTGGGCCACTGTTGTTGGGCTAAATGGGTGTTGGACTAGAGCACACACGTGTTCATATTTGGAAATTCGATCAACTACCACCATGATGACTAATTTGTTACCTGCTTTCGGAAGACCAACAATAAAATCCATGGAAATGTTGGTCCAAATGTTGGCTGGGATTGGTAATGGTTGCAATGCCCCGGGAGTCTTTACTATCTCACCCTTGTTCCCTTGGCAAGTGTCACATTCTGGTACAAAATTAAGAATATCCTTTTTCGTGCCTTCCCAAAATAATGAGTGCCTGGTGCGTGCATACGTTTTTTGAAATCACGAGTGACCCATGAGAAGAGATGAACGCAATTTTGTCAATATTGTCTTTTTTAAGGCAAATTTAGGTACCAGGAAAAGCCGACCTTTATATCACAATGTATCTTGTTGCCAAGTGTAACCTTGGGGAGGGTTGGGATCCTCCTGGAGGTGCTTAATTAGCTGATATGTAGTAGCATTTGTTAGCCATTCTTGTCATGCTTCCTCTAATCATTCAGGTACTAGAGAGGATAAGACAAAGAGTAATCCCTCTCCTCATGTTTCCTTGACAAGGCATCTACCACAACATTGTCTTTTCCATTTTTATAGATGATCTCATAATCATAGCCAAGCATTTTGGTGACCCATTTTTGTTGTTCTAGGGATGGTAGCCTTTGCTCCAAAAAATATTTTAGGTTATGGTGATATGTCTTGATCTAGAAACATATCCCTATTAGATATGGTCTCCATGATGTTTCAACTACATGTAGGATGGTCATCATTTCTTTCTCATCAATAGACTTCCCCAAGTTCTTGTCACACAACTGCTTACTTATGAATGCCAAGGGTATTCCTTCTTGCATTAGAACTTCACCTAATCCTTTTCTAAAAGATGTTAGAAAAACAGGATCGCAGAGTAATAATAATAAGCAAGATGCAAATATAAATCACATAAAACACATTACAAGAGAGGCACCAATATATTGTGGTTCACCCAAGATGGGCTACGTCCACACATAAATTGCCAATCCTTATTAGTATACCATCCAACAAATGAAGGGATACAACCTGCAACACATTCGATGCAACTTCCTCTTCACTCTCTCACAGTCTCTCTTACACAATCATAGAGATATTTACAATGCTATATATTAAATGTCATCCTCTTTCATCCGTATTTGTTGGTATCCTAAATGAAGGTCAAGTTTGGTGAAAAATTTAGCCCCATGGAGCTCATCCAAAAGATCATTGATTACTAGGATGGGAAATTTATCTTTAATGGTCAACTTATTGAGGGCACAAAAATTAGGACACTTGCACCAATCACCTTATTTCTTTAAAACCATGACCACTAGGGATGAATACGGGTTAGTGTTGGGACATATGACTCTTGCCTCTAGTAGCTTATGAATTATCTTTTCAATTTCATTCTTTTGTGCAAAGGGGTGCCTATATGATCTTACATTTGGTGGTTGACTTTCTGGAATCAAAAGAATACCATGATCATGCTCTCCTCTAGATGGGGGTAAACCCTTTGGTGTCTTAAAGACTTGTTGATGTTTGTCCAAAACCCTTCGTAGGTTAAGATGTATTTCAGGTGTGGTGTTATCCAGACCTTGGATGGCATGGAAGTGAGCAATAAATCCAGAGTGACCTTTCTTCAATATTTTTTCCATCCGATGAGAATTTATGATTTTAGGGGAGTCTACTTGAAGCCCTTTTAAGGTGTGAGTATGAGAGTCTTGAGTAAATCTCCAGTATAATTCCTTGGATTCCATGGTAACTTGCCCCAATGTACGTAGCCATTCTGCCCCCAAAACTATATCACAACCACCCATATATATGGCTAACATATGAGTTTTGAGATGATAATCACCCAATTGGAGTTTATATTTTCACAATGGCCCCGACATTTCATCATCCCTCCATTAGCGATCATAATTTAAAAGTTGGGAATCGGGGGTATATAACAATGAAGTTCCTTAGCTAATCATTGGTACATAAAGTTATGGGTGTTGCCACTGTCAACCAAAGCTACCACTTTGCGATGCTTGATGTAACCCTAGATTTTCAAGGTTTGTGGGGATGAAATACTCGATAAAGTGTGAAGAGATATGGGTGGTTCTTCTTGATGGACTTCATTTTCCACTTCTTATTGTATGGGAGGAGTTTCTTCAATAGCCTCAAGCATAGGGTATATTTCGTAATGATGTCTTCGGAATTGGTAGGAGCTATCACATCTATGTGGAATAACTTTTGTTCTTTACATTTATGACCTGCAGCATAATTTTCATCACAATTATAGCAGAGTCCTCATCTTTGTTAGTTTTCCATTTTTGATGTAGACAACTCTTGTACCTTCCAGGGAGGAGAAAGAATTGTGCTTGAGGAATTGAATTGTGTAGAGCATGAACGAGGAATGAAAGAGGGTTTGTTGGTTTGTGCATTGATCACTATCTCTACTTCTAAAACCCTCTGCAATGCCTCCAACCGGGTAGTAGGACGTTGCATTTTGACTTGTGCTTTAATTGTCTCCTTGAGGCCACTATTGAAACACTCTTTATGGAAATAATCTCTTAAGTTCTCTATACGGATGCCTAATTTCTCAAAGACTGAAATAAAGTTTGTGACTGACCTTGTTTGGCGTAACTTGGTAAGCTGCCCCAAATAGTGAGGATCTCGCTCTACAGATGGCTAATTGCTTAAAGACTGAAATAAAGTCTGTGATTGACCCTATTTGGTGTAACTTGGTAAGCCTCCCCAAATAGTGAGGATCTCACTCATAACGCTCATGGAGAGCTTTAACAAATAAACTCCAAGCAATGTAGCACCCATTGGACTTTTCATGTCATTCTCACAATTACCATCTTTATGAATTCAAATACAAGACCCCCACATTAAGTTTCATCATATCATATGTAATACCATGAAGATAAAAGTATTGTTCCATTTAAGTAACCCATCCCAATGGGTTAGCACCATCAAACTTGTTTAAGTCTACTTTAGGAAAATGATTCCATGGGTTATTATCCATAGAGTGTGGTTTATCACTATAAGGACCAAGTGGAGGTTGATGTTGGCTAAATAGTCATGGCTGAGAAGTTTCTTCATGTTGTGGCTCACTATGTTGTGAATTCCCATGTTCTTATACATGTGTGGCACTAACTATCAAATCTGTCAACTTCTCATCCAACTTCTTCTCCCAATGGTCTAATTTTGTATCCAACGTATTTCCCCATGTCTAATCCCAACTATTGATGGTTCGTTGAATACGTTGAATGTGTCCACTAAGATATGTGTATTGAGATTCCATGTTGTCCAACCTTTTGGTAGTAAAACCGGTGGCCATATTGTTTGGAGGGGTGTTGGTGTGAGGTGGTTTACAGGGTTCCACCATGGGTGGGATCTATCCATCCTAAGGATGAGACTTATGCAACTCTAAAATTTTGCACTTATGGTGTGTAGTTCCAACCCCAATATATTGATAGTAGTTTCAAAAAATTATAATATGATTATTCCAACTTATTCTCCCGTGTCTCATCTTTCCAATGGATTTCGAATCACGTAAATCAGACCTTATAGTCAAAAGTTTATGTAAATTAAAATAACATACCTTTTAAAACCCTAATTTGGACACTATTTTGATGGTCGACCTTCCAACTGAGGTATCTCTATAATTTTGGCCCCTCTAAGTTTGAAACTCCATATTATAGTAGCATGATATGTCTTCTATGTAATGCCACAAGTATGACCTAATTCATATGTGCCAATAAAAAGTTATGGCAAGTTTCTCAACACTTGTTATTTTTGCCACTTTCTGAAAGGAAAAAGTGTCGGACTACCACGTGTCCAATTATTTGCATCTAAATCTAAAGTTGCTACCTTAGATACTACAGTCTATCTTATTTCCGATAAAATAGGTCTCACTCAATTTGGAGCTCGCATGCTCGAGATATAATAGTTTTCCTCGAAACACTTGTTTGAGACTAGTCAGGAACCCTAACTTCCACATGGTATAACTTTGAACCTATAATGAATCATGATCTGAAATTAGTACCACATATAGCTCGGTTTATCTTTTACTTTGCCACCGAGTTTCATTGTCTGAAACCTCGTAGAAAAAAAGTTATAGCAAAAATGCCAAGATGTGTAGTTTGATAGCCAAACCCTAGAAAATTATTCTCTTTTGGCCCAAGAAAGAGCTCTAGTACCACTTGTAATATGCTTAAAACTAGACATTTGTATGAAAGATAAAAATTTACAAGAAGAATAGATGAAATAGATGACAATGTTCACTTGCCTCCTTTAAGGGGGGAACCTCCGAGAGCACTATCTTCAAATACATTGACAATTCTTGTCTTCACATTATGTATCTTACTACTCTATATATAGTACTTCAATAGCCCAATTCTAACTAATTGTGGTCCCTCTATTAATGAAGGCCAACCACCTAAGGACCTTTAATCAATAAGGAACACCCTTTTACATTAAACAACTACCCAATAACTAACTAATGGGCTTATGGCCTTGTACATAGATAAAGCAGGGGGTGTAGGGTAGGACCCTAACATAATCCAATGGTAGGGAAAATTTTAGGGGTGAAACTTAACCCGAGGTCTAATTTTTTTATGTTTATTTCCAAAAAAAAGATTCCCCAATTTCCATTTATTTTCTAAAAAATGATTTGCCCCAATTCCACAGGAAAACAATATTTTACTCTAAACATCATTGAAATTGGCCAAAAACTATAAAATCCCTTAGACATTTGATTTTTTTTACAAAAATATTGCCAAACATTTGATGGTTGGAAATTTAAGAATTAGTAAGGTTCACTGAGATTTTTACACTTTAAGAAAATTATGAATCCTTAAAATTTTCCTTTCCAAGTGCTATTATTATCATATAGTTGTATTCACTCTTTTTGGCATAGGCAAGGGCTATACAAATATTTCCGAACCATTTATATAGGAACCATTCATGGACATTCTAAGATTTTAGAACTTTTCCTATAAGTTTACAATATGCCATTCATATTCATACTGTGATTAGGAGCCTCTATAATTATTATAACTAGTATAATTCAATCTTAACTTTGGGTTTTTTAGTAAGAGGTTTACACTTGTTTTCTTCCTTTATCTTGTTGCTCATCGGGGTTTAACAACAATAGTTGATTATGAATGTTAATATGAACATAAAAGAAATTTGGGCAATTATGGGGGAATGGAGATGAAATATATTGTTTGGTGGAACCCTAACACGTGAGCAGGGTAACACCGGGGATGTAATAGAGGATGTCACATTACGTATGTTCATTGTTGCCATGTGTCACAACACCAACTTGATTGTATAAGCAAAATTTAAATGGAATGTCATCGTTATGAGATACAGAGAGTGTGAGACAACAACCACCTATCATTCTTTATAATATAGTGGGATATTAACATCCTCACAAGTCACACCGATGTGGCTATTGAGTTTGACAACGTGTATTCCCAATAAATAAATAACAAAATACACATTCTTATATGGTATTGTCTATTTAGGCATGTAGGTGGATTGGCAAAGCCACCCTCATCTGGTCGTTTGGGACTCCATGAGGTCTCAGGTTTAAGTATAAGTTTTGGTAGATTGACTTAGATGCGCTAGCTAGGGTTTTTTCAGCAAAGTGGTCGGATGTTGAACGCAACAAGACCTTGGATTCCTTGGCAAGGTATAACCCCCCAAGTGGCAGCCAATGGGTAATTTATGACCGACTACAAAATTTAGACCAAAGCAATTGTGAAAGTTGAACCTCTAATATAAAAAAAATGATCCAACTATTTTATATTTCAAACCTATTTTAATAATATATTTTTATTTTATTTTATTTCAATATAAATAAATCCAAACCATAAAATAATTAAACACCTTCTCTAAATACACGTAAATATACATGACCTTCTCTAAAATTGTTTATATTACAATTTGCTTCTTGAAATTGTTTCTATTACAAGAATACTTGAATACGACGAAGTTTATGTTGATCCTAGTCAGCGCACCATGTGCTTGTTACCACACTCTAATAGCATAAACAGATCCTACATGGCACTCTAATAGCATGAACATATCCTACGTGGCATTCAAGGGACCAAAATAATAAATAGCCCCAATAGCCAACCCAACTCTCAGTCCTCTCTTTAAAAGCATGTGACTATAACACTTTTGGTGCCTTGACACTATAGTTTGGCTTTAACTTTGGCATAGGGAAGAAGAAAACAAAAGCCCCTGCTCTCCCTTGCTTTCTTTATTGCATTTTCCTGTCACTTAGGGTTTGAGATTTGAACTGTGAGGATTTACAAGATTTTCTCAAAATGAGTCGCGGCACTAGAGCTGGATATGATCAACATATCACCATATTTTCACCAGAAGGTCGACTGTACCAAGTCAACGAGTTCATTTCTTTGCTCAATCCATGGAAATTAAAGTTCGAGATTATGTTAAATTATCAAGTGATCCAACCCATTACTTGTTTCCCTGCAAAATTACTACTCGAGATCATCATGTTAAATATAACATGTCTTTGAGAATCCCCTTTGAGCCCATATTGTCATGTTAAAGTTTATAGCTCTGGCAATACAATTCTAGAAGTCAGTAATGGGAAATTTTTAAGGTGATTGTAACTCATGGTGTGTTGGATGGCTAATGTGATGCACTAATACATAATTTTATCATAAATTTCCTATGGGACTCTATGATACTAGAAATCTGGACAAGAGCCTCGTTTCTTTGATTCCCATCCCCATTGTCGTCTTGACATTACATTAGTATATTTCTAATCAATTTTACATGCATAATCAATTTGAATAATATATTATTTTATTTTATTTTATTTCAATATAAATAAATCCAAACCATTCAATAATTAAACACCTTCTCTAAATACACATAAACATACATGACCTTCTCTAAATTTATTTCTATTACAAATTGCTTCTTGAAATTGTTTCTATTACAAGAATACTTGAATACAACGAAGTTTATGGTGGTCCTAGTTAGCGCACCATGTGCTTTTTACCACACTCTAATAGCATGAACAAATCCTACGTCGCACTCAAATAACATGAACAGATCCTACGGGGCATTTAAGGGACTGAAATAATAAATGTCCCTAGTAACTCACCCATCTCTCGGTCCCCTCTTTAAAAACATGTGACCATGACACTTTTGGTGCCCTGACACTATAGTTTGGCTTTAACTTTGGCGTAGGGAAGAAGAAAACAAAAGATCCTGCTCTTCCCTGCTTTCTTTCCTGCATTTTCATGTCACTTAGGGTTTGAGATTTGAACTGCGAGGATTTACTAGCGTTTCTCAGAATGAGTCGTGGCACTGGAGCTCGATTGTACCAAGTCAGTGAGTTCATTTCTTTGCTCCATCCATGGAAATTAAAGTTCGAGGTTATGTTAAATTATCAAGTGATCCAACCCATTACTCGTTTCCCTGCAAAATTACTTGAGATCATCATGTTAAATATAACATGCCTTTGAGAATCCCCTTTGAACCCAGATTATCATGTTAAAGTTTTTAGCTCCGGAAATACAATTTTAGAAGCCAGTAACGAGAATTTTTTAAGGTGATCGTATGTCATGGTGTGTTGGATGGCTAATGTGACGCCCTAATACATAATTTGATCTTAAATTGCCCACGGGACTCTATGATACTGTAAATCTGGTCAAGAGACCCATTTCTCATCTCATTCTCGTTCTCGTTGCCATCTTGACATTACATTAGTATATTTCTAATCAATTTTATATGCATAATCAATTTTAATGATATATTATTATTTTTATTTTATTTCAATATAAATAAATCCAAACCATAAAATAATTGCACCGAGTGAAGAAAATATTTAAAAAAAATCCATGTTGGTTCATAAAATAAAATATTATGAAAAGTAATTAAAAAATAGATGTTGGTTTATAAAATAAAAACTTAAAACTTAAACCGGAATCTATCAATCAAGAGAGATCAAATTTCTTGAGTTTAAATTTAAAAAAAGAAATACACCTCAAAAAATTGGATCCCTCTCGGTGCTTAATATTTAAAATGGATCTATGCTGATTAAACACCTTCTCTAAATACACATAAACATACATAATCAATTTGAATGATATATTATTATTTTTATTTTATTCAATATAAATAAATCCAAACCATACACATAAACACACATAATCAATTTTAATGATATATTATTATTTTTATTTTATTTCAATATAAATAAATCCAAACCATAAAATAATTAAACACTTTCTCTAAATACACATAAACATACATGACCTTCTCTAAAATTGTTTTTCCTGTCACTTAAGGTTTGAAATTTGAACTGCGAGGATTTACGAGATTTTCTCAGAATGAGTCGCGGCACCGGAGCTGGATATGATCGGCATATCACCATATTTTCACCAGAGGGTCGACTGTACCAAGTCGGTGAGTTCATTTCTTTGCTCGATACATGGAAATTAAAGTTCGAGGTTAGGTTAAATCATCAAGTGATCCAGCCCATTACTTGTTTCCCTGCAAAATCACTACTCGAGATCATCATGGTCTTTGAGAATCCCCTTTGAGCCCACATTGTCTGGGAGGGGGGCGGGTTCACTTTATTTTTGAATCCCCAGAAACCTGGTTTTCCGTAACGTTAATTTGAAGTTCTGTTTCCATTTCGTGTTTCCCGTTTATGGTAAGATAGGTGGGAATGGTCCTCGTCCTGTTTGATTCGTAGTTTTGTGATTTTAGAGCAGTGAAGTTTGAAACCGACATTGATTTTGTTGCTCTGGTTTCAGAATATGCTTTCAAAGCAGTGAAGGCCGCAGGAATCACATCCATAGGTGTGCGAGGAAAGGATTCGATTTGCGTCGTTACACAGAAAAAAGTGCCAGTATGTTATTGACATGTTCTGGGCAATAGAAGCAACTACTTTATTGTAATTTTAACTCTTTTTGCGTTGTTCGTCACTACCCTTTTTGGGGTTAACCTTTTGTATGTTGTTTGCAGGACAAACTACTTGATCAGACTAGTGTGACCCATCTTTTTCCAATTACAAAATTCATTGGGTTGTTAGCAACAGGCATGACCGGTACGATTGTTCGTCTTGTCTCCTTGCTTACCCTTTCCTCGGCATGGTGTCAGCCAGAGTTGCCATCACTGTTTATTTTAAAGTTTGAATTCGGAAAGTGCGGCAGATAAGCCTATCTAGTTATTAAGCAAAGCAAAGTTTGAGTAAATCTATATTACTGCTAAATGTTAGTGGAGTAAGTTATGGCAACATGTTAAGACTTTGGTGGAAGCTACCAGGATGCATTTTATAAAATGATATTCCTCTATTTAATAGCTGCAATAAGTGAGGTTCAGTACGTCTTTCTTATTGTTTCTATAATTTTATTTTATAGTATATTGTTGCAATAATGTTACCGGATGAAGCCACTCTGGCAATATCGATTTTACTTTCAGTAATTCTATGTTAGAGTAGATTTCAATAATGAGGGCAGCAGATAAGCCAGTCTATATGTGGGATTTAGTGTCTGGAAAGATGTCAGAATAACATCTCATCTAATAGGTTAAAGATCTCACCATTTAGTTTGGCAGGCTTTGGATTTATTGTCTAGCAATGCTCTGGTTCACCATAATGAACGATATTTCATCTAAACACTTCAGGCCATATTTATAACAAGGATACATGTGTAATCTGAAGGATATATGTGTTATATGAAGGTTTTCAAAGAGTTTTCTGAAATTGGTCTAGGTAAAGTGGATTATTAAAACTCAGATGGTTTTCCCTCGTTGCAGCTGATGCCAGATCATTGGTCCAGCATGCACGGAATGAGGCAGCAGAGTTCCGTTTCAAATGGGGATATGAAATGCCTGTAGATGTGTTAGCTAAAAGGTATGGCTTTTGTTCAAATGATTTGTCTAGATTTTTGTTCATTTTTGTGTTGAATATTCCTTTAACTTGTTCTCACACTAAGAAACAACCTCTGATGTCATTTAAGTAATATATTGTGATTCCTTAATGTGTCTTGCTTGATTCTTTACGGTATATACACACATGGTAAATCTTCCAAAAAATTCAATATTCGCTAGAGTTGTTATCAAGGAATTTCACTCTGCAACATTACATATCATTGATAAAGCATGATTACTTTTTTGTAATGTAACATACCCAAGGGTTGTTATAAGCTATTATTGCTGTCATTGATGGGGGCATAGCCTGGAAAAGAACAAATACATCTTGGAAAACAAATACATATCTTTGAGTATGGGTATTGACAAAGGGACAGGGGACAGAAATATAGCTTATCTGAAATCTTGCTTGCTTGCGATCTCTAGACTTGTGGCTTTGTTATTAAAGTGCTTTTAGCCTGTGGTCTAAAGGTTTTACTGTTGCCCAAGGTGTTAGAAACAGGCTTCATGCACATTAATTTTCGTTGTATTCTTTTGCAAAGCCAAAAATCAATACTGTTATCACACAACTTGTAGTTGCCCCTAGTGGTATCCCATCCGGGACGGTAGAGGAGGCAGGCAACTAAAGAGGTGACCCAAGAGATGCCACGGTTCCCAATGCAAGGTGGGAGTCACGTCAACCGAGGCACTCTTCGCTTTAGGTCAGGGTGTAACAAGACCTAGGGGGAGACCCTATAACCAATCACAGTTGGTTGGACCAAAACAAAGGTTTCTAAGGGTAAGTAAATGAAGAGTTACGGAAACCAATGCAAGGCTAAGTGGACCTAGAAGTTGAGGTATGGTGGTGTGAGAGATTGTTAGTGTTTCAACCTACGTATGGTTTAAGCCACATGATTGGGGGTGATGACAAGATGTAGTACCATGTGTTTACACAAGTGGGTCCTATTTTCTTGGTATGTGTGAAATGGCTTTAAGTGGGCCCTCAAGGTGAAGCTAGGAATGAAATTGGTACTAGATGTTATGTTATTAATGGATCTATAGATCTAAGTTGATTTTAAGAGTACCCATGTACTAGATCTAGGGTTTGACACAAATCCCAAGGAGTGCGACTTGCTTTGAGGAGGACTAGTGCCTTGTTAAATGGGCTAATGGGGTAAAAAAAGTATATCAAAATGTAGATCGGAACACCTAGAAGCCAAGTCAAGTGGGCTAAATGAGATCTAATAGTTGGATCTTGCTAGATCTAGGTTTTCAAGAAATGACCCTAAGTGGACCACAATCCCTTGAAACAAGGAATGCTACCCCCAAGGCAGATCGTCACAAAAAGATACTCTAGACCTAGGTTTCAATGGATGGCCTTTCCAAATCTCCAAAAATCTCAACCACCCACCTCCTTGAAGTGGGCAAACTCACCTTCCCAAGGGAGTGCAACTTTGCTCAAGGAGGGCAAAAAGAGGGGTTTGGTGGACCAAATCTAGTCCAATGGCCACCAAACTATAGATCCAAGTGGCTAGTACCCCGATCTATGTAGATCCCGAAAATCAAATCAATCCAAGGGCTAGATCTTAGTAGATCTGAGTTTTGAGGTGCCAAGAAATTCAAAAGGGGGTTTTAACCCCTTAAAACATGGAATGATGTCCACAAGGTAGAATTCACCAAAGTAAGAATCTGGGGGTAGGTTATCAAGTGTCTAGATTGCAAATCAAGTGGGATCTCACCTACCCATGTGCTAGATCTAACTAAACAAGCCTCTCACTAGGAAGTGCAATTTGGGTTCAAGAGGGCTTTTTGCCTTGAAAAGTGTGTCAATCCTAAGCCAATTACCACCAAACTATAGATCCAACTAGGGGTGGATGCTATAGAGGTGGGTTTTCAAGATCTTCTCAAAAGCAAGGCTAGATCTAAGTAGATCTAAGAAATACCAAAATTGGGGTTTTTAATTAATTAGGGTTTATGACCAATGAAGATAGAATGGATGAAAGAGGCACATACCTTGTAGATCTTACCTCAATTGCTTGTGGCCACCTTGCAAATTGATAGCATTCTCCTATGTGTATATTCAAGAGTGAAATCCAAGAGCTCCAACCAAAACGTCCTCCTCCAAGATAGCCAAATCGTCCTCCTCCTACAAGACAAGATCAAAGAAACAAGTCAAGCAAGATGATTATGAAAATGGTAGAAAGATGTAATAGAAAGCATCAACTATGTCACAAAGATACAATAATGATACTCCTTGTCACAAGATCAACCCAAGAGAGAATATGTGGATCCCTCCAACAATAACCCTCAAGAAGTCGCCCTCCTCTCCACCAATTCAACTTTCCTGTAAAAAGATTAGTAGAAGCACCAAAATCCACAATGATACATAGAAGAGATACTGTATATTCAATATGCAAGAGAATCCACAATACAAGAGAGATGTGCTCCACAAAGAAATCTTCTATTCCAATATTCCAGAGCTCCAAAGGTGAGCTATACAATGGGGGGTCTCCTCCTTATATAGGATAATAAAGAGCAAAACCCTATACCACTCTACAATACTACATCAAATGAGTGGTTGAGATTAAAAGATCTCATCATACAATCAATGGCTAAGATGAACCATAACAATATATCACATGGATCACCCAATATAATAATAGCGCCCCCACTAAATGGTACAAAAAGGGGGTGACGTCATCCACTAGAGGGGTAAAAGTACAATGATCCACCTCATGATGACTAGGACATGACAAAATAAGCACATGGTGGGGCTAGGAGGCATCAATCCTTACTAGCTCATCCCCAAGGCACAATAAAATAATAAAATATGTCCAAGATAATATAAATGACCAAAATTGTCCTCCAAATCCATGACAGTCAAGCAGTAAATGACCTCCTGTGATCAATGTGGGCATACCCACATGGTGAAAACTGACGGGAAGATAGTGAGATCACCCTGGAAGACCTCTGTGAAGACCAAATGCCAAAACCTTGCCTCAATTGCCCAAATCGATTTCCTCAGTGACCACTTTATCCCATTTTTTAACTGCCTCGGTAACTGTGAAAGTGCCAAAACTGCCTCGTAGGGCACCTGCGCTGTCCATCTGAGCCCACCAGGCTCTCCAGAAGGGGGGGTAAATGGTAAAAACAAGTGGCTGGACCACCCCCTTCATCATCAACGCCCTAGGTGAACTGGCCTCTCGGGGCCCCTGCTGCTCAGGCCGGGAAATCAGCCCCAAATCTGGTCAACAAGTGTAAAACTGCATCAATCACTGTCAGAAGTGCCCGGAACTGAAAGATAAGTGTCTCATTGGATCCAGAAGACCCAAATCCACTAGAAATGTGTACTCATACACCATGGGTTGCCCTAATGGGCCAGCTGTAGGGTCCACCATATATGGACAGTGTACAAACTGCTGATCTGAAATAATAAATAAACCTGCTGAACTGCATCAATCATTATCTGCATCATATGTCCATCATATGATATCATCATCAAGTATGTGGTACCATCAATCATCATCAATAGGCATCCATACATGGCCCACATCATCATAGATCCCAATAATATACAACCAAGGATAAATCACATCAGTAGACTAAGACATGCTTCTCTAATCATTCTCACAGCCTAGCTCAAAGTATAAGATCCATTCAGCGGCATTAATCAAGTACACATATTTTGTTGTTATATAAAATTACTTGCACAATAGTTCAAATAACAAACTCACCCATTGGACATGGTCAAACTGCTAGTGAAGGATGAAGGCTAGGATCAAGGTTGGGCAAAGGGGTTGACCTGTCTAACTCAACTTAAAAATACTTTGGACTGGGAGAAAGGGGAAAGCTACAAACTCTGTGCTGGACAAAATAACACGGGGGATGGCTGTGCCTCACAAATGGATAAGTTGTTCAGAGAGTGTTTATTCAACTTAGGCATCATGTCTACATCAATTTGATCCAGGTTCATTAGGATTATTCAATTTTATTTCATGGCCTTTTTGGCCTACATAACCCTTCGGATTTCAGATGTGCTGACAAGCACAACTAGTTGCAGCTTGCATCCAGGGCATGTTTTTCAAATACATAAGGTCAGCAATTGTTTAGATATAACTTTTAAGAACCATTGCTTTTTGGACCTTTCTTATACTCTTCGAGGAGTATTTTTAGCTGTTCATCGCTCTTGCCCTTGTTTCCATGGGCGAATTTATAAGTTTCCATAGGTAGAACATGAGCTTTTAGTTTTAGCCAACAACATCTCAAGTGACTAGGGGGAGTTCGAGCCAATGCCAAACATCGGGACAACCGACCAGAATGATTTAGGCCTACAATCCAACTCACCAAAGGTAAGTTTTGTCACCAACTTAGAGCCGAGACACTGAATATACAGGGATGCGGTCCAAACACAGAGGTAGAAAAATGGGGAAGTCCTCAGTATCAGAAAGTCAAATGAGACAGGTCAAGGTTTAAAGTCAAATAGGAAAGTCATGTATGGATGGAGTCAAGTGAATATGGAGCCTACACTAGCAGACAACTGGTGTCAGGAAAGACCATATCTATGTAAGGTGAAAAACCAGTGGGTTTTATTAAATGACCTAAATGTGCAAGCAATTGTCCATTTTATGATTTATAGTTCATTTTAAACAGTTTGCCACATCAGGAATAATATACCAAGCAGATGCTGTGAACATGACTAAATCAACAAGATAATAATCCATAGTCAGTGATAACATATCCATAGATCATACAACATCATCATAATAATAATCATCATGTACCATCTGAAACACTGCTGCAATAAATCTCTAAGCACTGAACTGAAACTGTATGGGATAAAGGGTCACATCGGTCATCAAATCTGAACTCTCAAGGCTCAGCCTTGACACAAGCTCTAACATAAGTCTGAATAATATACTGCTCTGATCATGAGTGATCACCAAAATGTACAATCATCATAGCCATGCTCTGAATAACGGAAGCTCTGGAATGTGCAGATATCTGCTAAGCAAGAATAGTAGCCCTGCTACTATAGTGTGATAACAAATACAATACTAGAAATAATAGCAACACAACACATACTTTACACAAGGAATACTGTGAAGTGTAAACAAAACTTTAATCCCCAAACTTGTATTACAAAATACTGCTACTTTTACACAGCCCCACTTCAAATCATATAGATACATACATATACAACAAGTTTTGTTGGATTGGAATCACAATAGCAATTGAAGTTGGAACACTAAACTTCCCATCCCTTTGACTTCCTCCCTTGCCATCATATCGTGGGTCTTTCTCATATTCTGTTGTGGCTTTGCAACCTTAATCTTGTCATGGAACATTCATTATTAAGGGTTTTTTGCAGGTCCTTTGCCCTTGTAACATCGAGTTGTGGGTCTCTTGATTCCTACAGTGTGATCTTCTCTATTGCAGCATGAATCTGAAGTCTTCTCTACTGCAACGGGCAACCTTTAATTGTTCTCCAGTCTACTTAATAACTTTTTACTGAGGGGTTTTTATTGCTCTGACAACCTTGCAACTGGGGGCTTCCTATGATGGAACCATCCTCCAACTTCGGGTTGTGGTTTGGCACCTCTCTGCAACAGAATGCCAAGCAATAAAGTAGTGAATCTCCATCTGAGCAACGAGAAAAGCAATGTCAACGCGGTAATATCATAGAAGGTCTTTTGAGGAATTTCTGTGTTTTTGGGCATTATTCCCCTCAAAGCCAAACCTAAATGTAAACCAATTTTTCTCATAAATTCTTAGAAGTTAAAACATCTAAAAATGAATGAAGAAAACTTTACTGGTCATTTTTTATAGACCTTGGTGGAGATAAAATCCAATGCAGTTTTTGCAACAAATCTGTTATGAGTGAACTGTTTGAAGCATAACCTTTCCAGAATCTTTTGCTATGATAGGTGTTACTCATCATGTTAAAGCCAATTTCAAGTCTATCTTAGCTTCAAGAGCTAAGACACAAAGATTGAGGCCTGGATACGACAATGTTACTCTTCTATTGTTGATAGCACTGGTACACATACTGAGTCTGATATTGTGGCCCACAGTCTTCCTCCTCCCACTCCCTCTCCTATTAATGGTATGGTTGCTGGTACAGTTTTTCTACATACCCTTCTTGGTTCTCGACCCAACTTGGAGTACCAAACAAAGAAACACTGTAATACATGAGGTAGTTGAGAAATTTGGTTTTATTTGGACTTGCCCTTTAATTTTGTTGGATCCCCATATTGGTATGCCATGGTTTATACTATTGTTATGTGTGGCATATCCAGTGTGCTTGGATATGAGTTGATGCACTACTATCGCAAATTACAAATTTGAACTGAAACAACAATAAAAGTACAACAAGAGTGGAGCTCAAATGACAAATCAAAGAGACAAGAATAAAGGAATGGGCGCATACTTGCACGCCAAAGAGTGGAAAGCACCTGCATATTCAAAAAGAAGAGTTATCCAAAATATAATGAAAAGAGTAATATGATTTGATTGATTGATAGATATGAATTATTTCTAGAGTGGTGGAAGACCCCTATTTGGATTAAAAAGGGTGAAAGCCCTACTTGTGGCCTAAGTTACATTTATGGGGTAATTAGGCTTTTCTTTAACTAATCAATATTACACTTGTTAATTGTGATTTTGAGTCCATATTTAACATAAGTAGCCTTCTACAAAATAACAAGGACTAAATATTATTCTAAAACAATGAGCTTACATACAAAATTGCTTATGTACATGGATTTATTTGCATTATAAAAATCTTGTGTTTCGGTACACAGCATGCCCTCTCCCTTGAAAAGCTTTGTACCCAAAGCTTGAGGACCAAAAGTAGTTTGCCCATGGGACTACTTATGCTTTTGCCTTTTGCTTGAATTGGTATAATCTCTGAGAAAGATCCTTTGATGAACTGAACTCACTCACTCACTGTACTCTGCTGAAGATGCTCAACAAGGTCACAATGGTCAAAGTCCAGCTCAACCAAGTCACTGGCACTGGGAATCAAGTGGTTGGAAATGCCATCAACATAGGATGTAAAAAGATGGTTGTAGGGCAGGAAGAAATATTTCCAATGGAGAAGATTCATGCTGAAAACTCTTTTTCCACTTGCTTATGACATCCCTTGATGATTTCTGCTTCGCTTTCAACCAGTACATTCTGCTCACTAAGAGGATCATCAGAAATATGGACAGGCTCATTGTTGGGAGATCTTCTTTGCCTCTTATAAATCTTCTTTGTTCTCCAAGCAAGTAAACCTCTCCATGTGGCCATCATGAACACGTCCCACAAGCTGTGAAGGGAACTCTAATGCCCTATGGAAGAATGCCAAGCGAGCACCCAATTGAGGTCAAACAATCAATTGAGGAAGCTACCTCTGATGTGCGAATCCATCACGGGCCATATCCCATGTTCCAATCCATCTCATGCCATCCAGAGGCTGAACATATGCCATGTACCCCAAATTTTATGAAGCGCTCCCAAACATGGTGCAAACACTTTCTGAGTAAGCTGAAAGCAACGAGACTCAATAGATTTCCCTTCCCAATGAAAATATCTAAAGCTAAGAATTTGTTTGTGAGTAGGTCTAGACATCTTTTAACAACAAAAAATGACACTTGGTTTTCTTATTTCAATTGAATGTTCTGATGATCTTTCTGATTGGGGTTTGGCACTGAAAAAGGAACAACATTCAGAGCTTGTAACTTTGCCCTTGCTCCATGAAATCACCTGTAAGACCATTCATTTTAAAGCCCTTCTAATTCTGCTTTCCAATGAAAAATTGATATCATAATTGGACACTCCAGCTGAAAGTTGTTCTCTGTTGAAGACAGGGTACACAAATGGTGTACATGAATGGGCAGTTATTGAGCCATTCTGGAAGGGCAAATTGTGGTGACTACATCTCCCTCGATATTGCATCAAAAATTATGAGGGAGCACTCATTGGAACAGTGTGTGAGTTAAGTTTCTAACAAAAAGAATCGCCTCAATCTGAATCTTCAATAGAAAAGTATGCCCTTTGCAACACCAAGATCTTTTTATGTCATATAGATCCAAATTCTGCTCTAATACCTGTTGCAATGTGCCCAAATGTGAATTGGCACTAGTATTTCAAATTCATATATAACATTCAGAAATATAATAGGATTAACGATCAAAGTTACCTTTCTGTGGCCCAATCACCTTTATGGGGTAATTAAGCTCTTATTTAGCTAATTAATCCTAAATATGGTAGGTTAACTATTTGAGGCCAGATTTAACATAAGCGGTCTTGTAGAAAATATCAAAGTCATATATATTATTACAAAACTACGAGCTTAAATAAAAAATTCCTTATTTACATAAATTTATCTGCATAATCCAAATGTTGTGTTTCAACTTATAGTACACAACAACATGGGGTTTAAAGCCCCTATTTCTAGAGTGACAGTAGCTTTTTTCTTATAATTTAATGTATTACAACTTGTTTTAGGTTTTCTCTTGAGTTTTGAATTGTTTTGTTCTTTTATCTCTAATTATGCAATTTATACTGTTTTGTATAATTTGCAGGCTTGCAGATAAGTCTCAAGTTTATACACAACATGCATACATGAGACCACTTGGAGTAGGTTAGTACTTGAATTATTTGCTATAAACTGGGAAAAAGTCTATAGTTCTGCCGTTACTCTTCATATAAACTAATGGTTAACCAATATGAATGGGTATGGAAATGTTTTGTATGCAAAAATGCTTTTTGCTATTATGGTTTTGTATTAACACACATGGGTTGTTTGCACAGCGGCTATAGTACTTGGTATGGATGAAGAGTCCGGGCCTCAACTATTCAAATGTGATCCTGCTGGTCATTATGTTGGTTACAAGGTATAGAAATATTCTCTCAGGTGTTCTATATGGCGGGGCCTCTATATACATTGAGTAGACTTTTGAGAATGGTCTATGGGTCCCAATATTATAAGTGGCCATTAAGATCTGTTACAATACATGTAGGATGTTTCTTGACCAATCACAGATGTTACTGATTTTATTACTACTGTCATTGCTTTTCCTTGAATATGTGAATTTTTTTAATTATGCTGCAGATTTGTGATCTTTGTAAAATGTAGCAGTAATTCAAATGAGTTTCTTTCTGTTAGAAATACATACAGAAAGTCATTGTATTTGCATAATTGGGCGTACGGAGGAGCAATATCACACACTGAAATGAAGGAGTAATAGTGAAAAAGTGTTGGAATAGTGGATTTTTTTGCTTTCAACTACTTGTAGTGATGAATTTTTCCATCTTAGATCTGAATAATTCAGACTCTCAGAGTAATTTCAGACAACTGTATGTTCCTATTTTTTTTGGATTCCTAACATAGATCAATTGATTGCTTCCATGTGCAATGGTCCAAGGAAATGAAAACAAGGGTGTTTCCAACATATTCCATGATATCTTATTTGTTTATAGATAAGTTCAAATTATATCAATTGTGTCAGCTTCTTGCTTGTCCTCTTTCCTTGTTCAACAAGTTAATGGACTAAGAATAAGAGGAGATTGGCATCCACTGTTGATGATCAACTGAAATCAATATTGATCTGCTACATTGTTAGCATTCATTGGGTGTCAGATTGTTAAGTGAACACTTTATTCTACAAAAGTGACAATTACATGATAGTTGGGTTGGTTTCTACTTCTTGTATAAACAGACATCTAAATTTTGTAGTAGGGTTTTAAAAACAGTATTGTTAGAATTGTCATGAGTGCATATGAGTGGTGTTGCTAGAGTGAGGAACAATAGTTCTGCTCTGCAAAAAGATTTGGGAGAAAAGTGTTCAAGGGCATTCTGTGTGTAATATATATATATTATAGATTACCTACGCTGTTGGGAGCGGGGAGCGGGAGCGAAAAGCGAAATTTTCAAAAGCTCCCGTTTCGGGAGCGTTTTTTTATATAATATATATTTTAATATATTTTTATGCATATAAATTAAAAAAAACATGTATTATGCCAAATTAGCTATAGAAAACATGAAAACATAGATATTCCTATAACCATTTAGTACACATTGATATAACATCAATCATCTAGGAGCTATAACTTATAACGTTGTCATTAAATGATCATCATCAAATCATCAATCATCAACAACATCAACCTTCAAATTTCAACATATAATATTTGCCATCAAACTAGGCCATAATGTTTACAAAATAGGCCAAAATAAACATGAAAATGAAATACAAAGTACTATGAATCTATGATACTATCTACTAAGCTTTCCCCTTGCCACGAGAAACTTCCAATTTCTTTTCTCGTGGTCTAGGTGGAATAGGAGCTGCTGGAAGTGATCGTGGAACATGAGAAGAAGATGAATGGCCCCCACGGGCTGAACTTGGACGTTGTGAAGCTAAAGGAAAAACTCCTGCATCCGGAAAGCTGCTTCTGCTTGGGGTTGGCATCTCTGTATGGGTACCTGTAGTCTGAATTGGATCATCATGATCACCCAATAGTTCAGCCTCCAAGCGCTCTAATGCTATGGCTCCATCCTCCACATTAGCCTCCTCTGGATTGTTGTCCCAAGTAAAAAATGTTCTATCATTCTTGGCCGCCTCACAATAATGGGACAACAACCTCAAGTTGTAGTGCACATAAACCAAGCTTTCTGCGCGATCTACATTCAGACTGTTTCTCTTTACACTGTGGATGAAGTTGTAGGTGCTCCAACACCTCTTTGCAGAAGAGTTATTAACAACCTGTGATAGCACCCTCACCGCCAATTTATGCAAATATGTGGCTCCAGAGCCATGCATGTTCCACCAACGGATAAGATCCAATCTGTCTTGATCTTTGGTTGCATACAGGGAACCAAAGGCTCCATGCTCACTGAAGTATTCGCTCAATTCACTCCGTACTTGAGCACACTCATCCTCATTAGGGACCAACTTGTCTAATGCAAGCATATATCGAGTTTGCACCTCTGGATCTGTGTGGGGTTTTTTCCTAACTCCACCCCCAGGTGCAGGTTGGGCCAACCAAATTGGAGAATAGTATTTTGGGGTGAGCACATATGCAAGGGCATGGAGTGGAACATTTAGATTATCCCACCTTTTGACCACATGTTTATGAATATGGTCATACAAGATTGCATCTCTTTGCTCAACAATGTCTTTGGTTTGACCAAGCATGTTATCCATCTGCTCATATGCCTCCCCAATCACCGGTTGATCTGTGTCTACAAAACGAATCACGTTATAAACTGGCTTGGTGAACTGTGGAACATACTTAACCTGTGACCAGAAATGACCTTCAAGAACGGTGTCCTCCACCTCCTGAAAGTCATGTCTATCAGCTGCGCTTGCACATCTGTCTTTTAATTCTTGCCATGGATCACTTGAGACCATACTAGCCAATGCCTCTCTTACCTTCAAAAGCCTCCTGAAGGTGAGGTAGTAGCTAGCAAATCTAGTCTTTGCAATCTTCAATTGCTCCAAATTAGAGTGATTGCGAAAAATGTGGTGGGCCATGCTATGATTGGTAATAAATTTGATCATTTTCTTACCTCTCTTGTACAAGGCACCAATCCATCGATAATTAGGGTCCTTCATCTTAACAATATCATGCATCAAAAGGTTCAATGTGTGAACCAAACATCCTGACCAAAATATGTTGGGATACTTATCCTCAATGATTGCTCCTGCTGCCTTACAATTAGCAGCATTATCATTGATGACTTGAATGACATTGTATGGCCCAATCTCCTGAATGGTTTTAAGTAAAGGTTGTGCAATATTAATACTGGTCTTGTAGCGATCTGAGTAGTCATGGGCTGAAAGGAAGACCGCATCGCTAGCAGAAACGCCAAGAATATTTATCAATGGCTTGCCTTTAACATTTGTCCACCCATCAGATACAATGGATACTCCATAGTTGGACCAATCATTTGTGAACTTTCCAAGAGCACCATTGATTTTGGCTCTTTCCCTGTCAAGTCCCACAGTTCTAGCTTTGTCATACCTAAGGCTTTTGTGTCCTTGAGGGGCACCATTGATGGCTTGTACCATTTCATGCCAATAGGGTGAGCGAAGAACATTGAATGGCACACCACATGCATAGAGAAACCTATAAACTTTTGAATCCACATCATCTCTACAACCTTGGTGAAGGAAATCAAATAATGTTCTTCGCATAGGCGAGATTCCATGGGGAGATGAGGGTCCCGATCAAGCCAATGATGATCCAGCTCCACTACCAAACATTCTCTGTGGGGATTCAAAATCAACCCTTGATCTCTTGGAGTTGTTTTGAGCGGCCTCTTCTTCCATCTTGTATTTGCTTCTCTCTTTAGCTCCCACTTTGTCACAAGTTTTGACTCCATGAGACTTACCTTCATCGCATGGCATAATCCCACACAAATGCTTTCTCACCCGGGTATATGAACCTGTGTAACTTTTATTACAATGGGGGCATATAAGCTTTGTGGTTCCACCCTCTCTCCCTCCCCCAAGCCTTGTAACATACTTCCAACCTGTGTAAGTTTTATTACAATGGGGGCATATAAGCTTTGTGGTTCCACCCCCTCTCCCTCCCCCAAGCCTTGTCACATACTTCCACAAAGGTGTTGTGTCTTTTTGTTTTTTCCCTACATAACTCTCATTCTCATCATCATCACCCTCTTCCCCTTCCTCCCCTTCACCATGGTATGTGTCACTCTCCACCTCTTCTCCCTTATCACTACCACCACCATATCTACTTCCCAACACCTTCATAATGAGAAGAAGTGGAATGAAAAGCCAAAACCACATACCCATCATGTTTCTTGATTCAAGATGAGAGTCACTTGTTGCTTGCAATAGAATGATGGAGAAGAAGAAATTGGAAGGAGTAGGAGAAGAGAACATTGCAAGGTTTACATTTTTTAACATAGTGAAAAAGAAATTCAAAAACAAACAAAGATGAGTTTTTAGAGCCTACCTTTTAGCTCTTCAATGGTGGTTGAATGTCTCTATGGAAGCTTCAATCTCCCTTGCAAGCTCTCCCCTTCAATCTCCCCTTCAATCTCCCACTCAAAGCTCAAAGCTCTCAAACAACTAGCAAACTCACTCAAAGCTCAAAGCTCTTCCCAATCAATGAAATGAGTAATGGAATGAGTCCAAATGGACTTTAACACCCTTTATTGGCCCAAACTAACCCTAGCTCATCCAATCGCCCCCCCAAAAAAATGCAAAAATAAAAATTTTTGTGGTTGAGTCCGCCAATCCCGCGGGAGCGTTTTCGGGATCGATTTCGGGAGCGATTTTTAAGCCCGAGATCGATCAGGGATTGATGAGGAATCGATCCGGAATCATCGATTTCGGATCGATCCCTAAAAAACCAGGGATCGTTTTTTTGATGAAGGCAGCGCGAATTACAAAATCGATCCCGGGAGGAATCAATGAGAAATCGCGATTTCGGAATCGATTCCTTTCAGATCGCGAATTGGGAGCACTTCGAGGGGGGTAGAGCGATTCCCAGCAGCGTAGTATATTACAATTTACAATGCATAGATTTGCAAAAAAAAGTGCAAAATGCTAAATTAGTTGCTGAAAATATGAAAACATATATTTGAATGCTACTTGTTGATTTGTTATTAGTGGGAGAGTTAAAATCTTTCAATGGCACTCAAAGCGGATTTAAATTAAAGTTTTTAAAGCTTTGAAAACTTCTTAGAAGCTCAATGCTTGTGTTTTGTGTACAATGCTTTCAAGTTTATTAAATTGGCATATATGGCGATGAAAATACTCAATACTAAAGAACACACACATTTATTGCCACAATACACAAAAACATTTTAATTGGAAAACCCTCCCGGGGAAGAAACTCCATGGTGGTCATTAATGAGGTCTATTTTACATTACATGCTACTGATTTGTCTTCACTACTACATTTGGCTTATAGGTTGTGGCAATGTTCCTTCAATAAAGTTGGCACTACATGTTGAATGTTTTAGCTACTTTCAAAAATTGGTAATTATGAGTGTAAATTTAAATTTTCTTTTACATAATTACACATGAAAGTATCAACCACATTAAATTACTAATGAGCAATATGACATTAACCAGTTTCAACAGTAAATAAAATAGGGCATAAATAAAACACACCACATCACAATAATTATGCACAGTAGACACCATGATTTACCCTGGGAAAACCGTCTTTCCTTCAGAGGGGAAAAACCCAACAACCTTTCTTATGATAGATTCAGGAAGAACAAGTATACATCAAATGACAATAAGCATCAAACCCTTAACACATGAGGGTATACATAAATAGAGAGACCAAGTACTTATCTTTATCATGAGGTCATGTAGTTGTAGCATTCCTCAGACACAGGAAGACTATCACCATCATGAGTCATCCTAGCATTGCCATGCTAGGTCTGGATATCACATCAAGGGATAACACCAAGCCCTAGGCTAGCTATGGACGCTAGCACCTCTATCTTCTATCACATAGTGCCATTTAAGTCTGGACTGTATCATGATAGATCTGAACTTTCATCATAAGCCTCTGCTGATGTTAACCTTATCTCTTCTTGCCTGCTGACAGCCACAATAAGTCTGCATTGATTCTCCAACAACCCCTTAGGGCTTATCTCTGCCTGTTGTAGATTGAAGTGATCAGATTAGAGGGTCAACTTTGCCAAGAGAACCCGTGATAGCCCACTTAGGGCTTGACTGTGATTGCTGTAGCAACCTGGATGATCTCTTCCATGCTAGCCGTCAACCCCAATGATTTCCATCTTGACTGCCGTGAGTCTCCTTTGACTGCCGTAAGCCAGGAGTACTTAGATCTGAATTCAGTGAGCCTCAAAAGGGCTTAAACATGACTGTGATTTCTTTCTTAACCAGTCCGTGAGTCTTCTTGAGGTTCGTAGCACTTGAGGATATGCCCAACAAAGCCATCACCCTAATCGGCTTGTCTAAGAGCCCTAACAGGCTGAGGTATGAATGTGTGAGGGTAAGGGTGATTGGATGGAGGCTACCGTGACTGGAATAAATGCTGCTGGAACCCAGAGATAATGCTGTTAGCAGTAGATCGGAACCCTGAGATCAACGTTGCCAGAGCGTGGGAGCGAAGCGGGAGCAGGAGCGGGAAGCGGGAGCGCGGGTGCACATTTTTCAAAAAATGGTCGGGAGCGAAGCGTCTCAGGAGCGTTTATATATATATTCAAAAAAACATGTAGAATGCCAAACTAGATGCAAAATTTATGAAACATGTATGTTTGTGCTACTTCCAATATATGAAATGCCATATAAATTCTATAATTCATGATACAATTACAAAGTTACGAATTGAAATACATTTTACAAATACAAATACAAACCATCTAGATTCTATCAATTACAAACATACAACCTTTAGAACCATATAATAGGGAAGTACATCATTAACTTATGGAAGTACATCATTAAGAACCAAATAGTTTTGTTTACAAAAATTGGCTATCTGCATGTGCCATGAAAAACATAACTTATAAGTACCAGAATGATAATTAAACTGACATATGAAGACTAAAAGGTCTCAAAAGTTCAAAACACTAAACTAAGCTATGATTTAAATCCTATATAGTAAAATGCAAAAACAATCTATTTCTCCTAGTTCCTCCTTCCACCACCACGATTGCCTCGTGAGGGTACGCGTGGTGGTAGTGAAGATGAAGCATGTGTATTTGAGTGTGACTGTGAAGGTCCTTCTAATGCAGGTACTGCTGGAGTGCTAGTGAAGGGGCCCTGTCCATGGGACCTCGCACTGTGACTGGATGGAGGTGGCATCTTAGCACGCTCATCCTCATCCAAAAGAGCATTCTCCAACTCCTCCAAAACCAATGCTCCATCCTCCAAGTTGTTCTCCTTTGGATTGTAGTCCCACATCTTATTTGATTTGTCTATAGTTGGATCCTCATAGTAATGCGACAACAATCGCAAGTTGTAATGCACATAGACCAAGGTCTCTGCTCGTTGTACATTCAACCTGTTTCTTTTGACATTGTGGATGAAACTGTATGTGCTCCAACACCTCTCTGCTGAAGAAGTGTTCACCACCTGTGAAAGCACCTGCATTGCCATAGTTTGTAGCTGTGGGCAACTAGTGCCATACATGTCCCACCATTGAAGAGAAGGCAAATTCCCTCGATCTCTAGTTGCATGGTTGCTCCCAAAGGCACCAGTGCAACTGATGTACTGGCTCAACTGTCGTCGAATGTTATCACACTCCTCAACATCTGGGTGCATTTTTTCCAATGCTTGCATATAACTAGCTTGAACCTCTGGATCTTGGTGTGGTTTTCTCTTTGCGTCACCACCTGGTGCTGGGGTTGAAAGCCATGATATATGATAGTATTTTGGTGTAAGCACATATGCTAAGGCATGTAGTGGAATATTCAGCTTCTCCCACCGTTTTTCCACCTCTATACGGATTAAATCATACAAATTCTCATCTCTAGGCTGAACAATGTCCTTAATTGTCCTAGCATAGTGTCCATTTGCTCATACACCTCCCCAATGACCGGTCGATCTGAATCTGCAAACCGAAGCATGTTATAAATTGGTTTGGTGAACTGTAAAACATACTTGACCCGTGTCCAGAAATAGCTATCAAGAACAATGTCCTTTGCTGCATCCATGCCATCTCTATCAGTGCTAATTTCATCCCACTCATCACTCATCACAATAGTACCCAAAGCTTGTCTTACCCTCAATAGGCGCCTGAAGGTGAGGAAATAGCTACCAAATCTAGTCTTTGCAAGCTTAAGTAATTGCAACTTAGAGTAAGTGCCATAAAAGGCATTGACCCTTGAATGCCCGGTGATAAATTTAATGAGTTTCTTCCCTCGCTTGTACAAATCATTTATCCATGTGCATTCTTTGTGCTTGATAATATCTTTCATTTAGGTGAGTTTTGAGCTTGTTACATGAGGGGATTTGCGTTCACGGGCCAACGCTATTCACCCTTTCGGGTTATGCGCCAAATCATTTATCCATGTGCATTCTTTGTGCTTGATAATATCTTTCATTTAGGTGAGTTTTGAGCTTGTTACATGAGGGGATTTGCGTTCACGGGCCGATGCTAGTCACCCTTTCGGGATCTGCGCCGGCGCAGATCTCGAGAGGGTGTTCTGCGTCGACGACGCACTGTCCGAAAGGACGGTTTGCGTCGGTGGAAACCGCCATAGCAAACTCAAAATCCAACCTAATTAAAAGTTTTTTGATGGTGGGGGAAAGTTCTAATGGTGTTAAAATGGCCTTTTTGACAGGTTTGCAGTGATCACAATGGTTATCGAGTGGTGAGAATGCGAGCATGAGCTCGATGATGCACAAGTGGAAAATGGTCCGCAATGTATTGCCGCCTTGAGAAACTGTGGTTTGCTCAAGTATTTCCGAGTCCCGAGGATGAGGTCCCAAGTACCTTTGTTGACACACTTGGTCCAATGCTGGGACCTAGTACATTAGCATTTCCAGATTGGTGAGCACATGCTGACCATAGGTGTCGAGGACATCTATTTTTTGACAGGGTTGTCTAGGTGGGGAAACCCTGTGTCCCTGATTGGATCACGAGGTGGTGATCGTACCGTTGAGGACATGATCGAGTAGTGGTGTACTCTAGGTACGCCGATGACTGGTGGGAAGATTCCCATGAAGGATGTACGGGATCGGGCCCTTCGTACCGTACTCTTTACCATTGTGAGGGTGGTTGGTAGCTGATTTGCTCATCTGGTGAGCAAATCGCAGATGATGTACGCTGAGGAGTGCATGGCTCCCACAATGTTCAACTGGTGTGAGGGACTCCTCACCGGTCTCCGTGATCAGTTGACCAAATGCCAGCGCGGGGCGCTGAAGCAGTTTGGCTATGGTTCAGTGGTGGTAGCTTTCATGTTGGAGTGGGTGCCACACTTACGCCCGCAAGTAGACCTTGAGGACCGGGATGCACGAGATCCCCACATGACCAGGTGGTCAGAGGTGATGGCTCGCCATGGTGGCGGGGGTCATATCATCAGCTTTGGCACAGGTTTCTTTATGTGGTTGAGGGGATAGATCCTCATGGTGGAGGACTACCCATACCTGACTTCAGAGGGGACCCAGACTTGGTGCTTCCCGAAGGAGCGCAGTGGGACGATATCGGTAAGAACAACTATTGCTGTGTTTTTCATTTTATGTATTTATAATTTTTTTTTTTTGAGCAAGAAGCACCCAACTAGGTCCGGCGCAGAGTGTATTCTGCCATACTGCGTCGATGGCGCAAAATGTCTTTGTGCATCTTGTGTTTCCCTTCTCAGGCGCAGGTTGCCTCCATTCAACTTGCGCCGGAGTTGGTTAATTTGGATAAAGGTGGCTTTCGAGCGATTTCTAGAACTTGGATGAGGTGGATCTCTATCCCTAACTCCTAGGTGAGTTGTTCTACAGTTCCCTAACCTTAAGGGGGGATCCCTTAGTCCTCTCCCCATGATCCTCAACCTACTCTATCCACTTGGTTCTATAAATACAAAGCTCCTCTCCATTCCAAGGGGAGGAAGTCTATAGCACTTACATGCTGGTGGAATTAGCCTAGGTGATCCCTATCGATCTCTTGGGAGGCTTACATTTCCTTTGGAGGCTTTGGCCTGGCTTGTTGGAGGAAGATTGCAGCGTTAAGGCTTGGGTTGTAATCATCTCTCTATTTTGTATTTCCCACTCTTTATACAGTAATATAAACTCTTTCCATAAATGTTGTGTTGATGATGTTTGTAGTTTACTTCCTTAACTGTTTACTTAGATCAGTTAGTTTTTAGACATGTTTTACTGCTTGTATTGTTTCCACATGTTTTGGCAGGTCCTGCAGCTACGGATCTAACGACCGTGGAGCTTGGAGCAACAACGAGGAGAAAGATCTACAAATCTGAAGGTAAGACGTCTAATTACTCGATCTCTAACTCGATCTAGGAAAGTAGCTTTATGTTCTGTCTTTATTTGTTCTAGATTCACATTGAACTAGGGAGATCTGGCTTGTGTCCGCTCGAGTAGATTGTCCAATAACAAATCTGGCGACCATACTGGTCTGCGAAACCAAAATCTCCCTAGTTCAATTCTTGAAGTCTCCCTTGGAGCTTTTGAAGACTGTCTTGAAGCTCTCGCTTGGCCAAGGACGAGATGTTGGCCAAGTTCCAAAGCAACAAAGAAGTGGAGAAGAATGAAGAGCCTACTTCTACTGTAGATGCAAAAGCCTTCAATGAGGTAAACGGTGCCGATATTTCTTCATGTTCTTATTCTCCCCATGATGATGATGATGGTTTTGGTGCTTTCGAAAAGCACACCAAGGGGATTGGAATGAAATTGTTGAAGAGAATGGGCTATGAAGGAAAAGGCCTTGGAGCCAATGGCCAAGGCATTGTGAATGCCATCCAAATGGCAAAACTACCTCGATTTGTAGGTTTGGGATACGAGGTTGGAGAGTGCTCCAAAGCAGTTGAAGCAAACGAAGCTTTGAAGGAAGATCTCAAGCTAGTACCAACAACTTACATAGCCCTCCATGATGATCGAGATGAGCATTGAAGAAGAGCCATTGCACTCATTGCAACAAAGGTGAACATCAGGAATCCACATGCTGGACACTCCATCCAGAGCTACGTCCCAAGAAGGACAAGAAGGTCAGGCAAGCACCTGTGAAGGGATCAGTTGACAAAGCAACTCAGAAAGAAGGCCTGCCATTGAAGAAGGTCGAGATGGAGGACATGCTTGCCTTGTTGACCAACATGGGTAAACTTTTTGAACTAATGGAAAAAAACCAATCTTTGTAAATCACATGTTGCTTTTTAAGACCTAGGGAAGGGCACATATGTAAACGTGATGATGTTTATAACGTCACTTATTTTCGCAACATAGTGATATTTTATGGCTTTCATGAGTTATGTTGTAAATCTGGTCGTTGTACATAACTTTTGGAGGATGAAAAGTCCTTTAGTGGGGAGGAATGATCCAAGAGGATCTGAAGACGCTCCAAAATCAAAGTCCTCAATTTCCAGAAAGGGCATCACCATGTCGAAGAGCTCGACGAGAGCTTTCCAATGGCGCGAATGACGCATCAAACGAACTTTGTATGCAAAAGTTATTGCATTCTGAAATTTTTTCCCAACAAGCAAAAGTTTGGCAGGAAGTGCCACGTGACACTCCCACAGGATGCCATGTGGTAGTATGGCTGCACAGTGGCAAGTTGAGTTGGCAAGAATGTGGACCAGTTGTTTGATGACATGTGGTAGCTTGTTAATGTGGCACCTAGTTGGCCGATGAGTTGGCATTTGTGTGACAGTGACTTGGACCTGTTATTTTCAGCTACATGGCAAGTCCCGGATGGTAGATTTATTTCTGCGTTCACCAAAATGTTTGTGACGCCGACGGGTTTTGAACCCGTTACCTACCATTCAATAAGCCTGTGCCTACCAATCCACCTACATGCATTCCTTGTGAGGCTTATGAAATAAATATTATTTAAAGTTTATTGTGGCAGACTTAATAAAAAGGAGAGTAGGATCTTGCGGGTTTGAACCCGGGTCTACCACCCAAAAATGTGGTAACAACTAACATATAATGGGTTCCATAGCGCATGGCTAAAACCATTGCTATATATATATACATGTTGCAACTGCATGAGGGGACGCCAACCAATGTTTATTGATTGTAAATTTGTAACATGTAACAGAAGTCCAAAAGGGGGTCCTCCTCTTAACAAAATGCAACCAACATATAGCATATGGTTAAGAGGGAGGCGCCACCATTTAAATGAAGGTTATGGTTTATATATATATTACATGGGATATGGCATTAGAAAGGTGGTTAAACAAGCATTATTTTGGTTAAAAGTTTGTCCCCCCAATAAATTCCATATGGTAGTTAGCCATATTATAAGTGGAGTTTGGATTATATGCCAAAGAACCTCCATATGGTTTGGATGACCGTTATTACATAAGTATGATTATTCTATTATTTGGTTGGCATAACCATATGCCATTTAAACTTGGGATATGTTGGTATATGGTTGGAAAGTGGCTATTAATGCCATATTTAAAAAAAATTGGAAGTAGTAACAAGCCAACAAATGGCCTAACTTTGGCTTCATGTGATACATGCCACCAAGGGGCATTTCAACTATTTAAACCCCCATTTGCATTGTTGGAGGGGACTTGTGAGAGTTCTTTGAAGAGAGCTCCTTGTAACTTTTGGAGAGTGAGCTCCATGATTCTTGTTGGAGTCTTTGTCCTTGGAGGATTGTTGTGAGAACTCCATTTGAGGTCATGTTTGAGGCCATCATGTTTTGAGATGATGCTTGGAGAATGTAAGCTTAGCTCGAGACTCAAAGCTTGTAGGAGATTTGAGAGAGCTATGTGAGAGGTTGCAATTGTAAGGAAGTCATCCTTTCGATGTCTGGAGTAAGGTCACTTGTGTGAAGTGCCTTCTTGAATCATTTGTTAAGGAGAAGGTACATTTGTATGTAATCACTTGTGAGAAGGTCCCAACATCTTTCAAGGAAGATAATGAAGCGGTTCGACATTTGAGCGAGCCCAGAGATGTAGCCAGGGGGTCTGGCGAACTCTGTTATCAACGCGTCTCTCAAATGTGTAATGTTGTCTTGCTTTTTCCTTGTGCATGTTGTTTTTATGCTCTTATGCTCATGATATGCGATGATGAATGAAGTAAATGGCATGTTATAAAGTTTAAGATGCAGATGTGGGTTTAAGCCTTTTGAATGCAATCAAGTTCAATAAAACGATCCTTCTATATCGATCCCTCTTGTTTAAGTGAGTTTCAAATTGTTTTCAAGCTCACCCTCGGGATCAAATCATCGATTGTTTAGAAAAGGATAAGCCTAGATACATCGATGGGCAAATTGTTTGATCATAAGCTCAAATGTAGGCAATGTAGAAGATTAAGCATGATGAAGAAGTTTGTTGGTTTTGTGTATAGAGATATGCTTGACAGAAAGCACATGTGGGTGCAGGTTGTCAAAGAGTGGGTTGATTCTTGAATTAACATTGATGAGAAATTGGGTGTTGTGGCGAAAAGCTTGTTGATGCTCATTGAGTACACCCAAAGAAAGATGTTCAAGATGACAATACATGTGAATAAGACCATAGTACCAATGATTAATGATCATTAACCCTGCTAATCAGAGGAATTTGATTATAGAAACATTGGTCAAGCGAACCTTCTTAGAGACAATGTCATAAACCAATATAGATCCATCTTAAACTTAAATCTTTCAAGCACCTAGAGGGATCGAATTTTTTGAGGTGGAATTTTTTTTCTTGATGTGTAAAACAATTTATGATAAAAAAATTACACCTCAAGAAATTTGTTTCCTCTCGGTGCTTGACAGATCCTAATTTGAGATGTGGATCTATGTTGGTTTTAATTTATTAAGATTTTGTGTAAAATTTTAAATTGAGTTGACATATGTTGCGGGATAGATTTATTTAATTTTGTCGTTGTCAAGTATGTTACATACATGACATCATCTCGTCCATATTGGGTTGTAAAGCACCTTGCTACTCTTGGTGCAATCATGTCGTACTCACTAGGATGGGTAGAGAGGGATTGCCAAGTTATTTATTCTTAAACAATAAAAGTCAATGCCAACAATGTTGATTGCTCATCATGAGATGGCATGAATTCTAAGAAATCATGAAGAGAATGTTTTGACCGTGTGGGCTATGAATGGATCTTGAATATTAAGTACGGTCTCAAGAAAAAATGTGGACAAAAAGTGCTAAGTGAATTTTATATGTACATTATCAAACCAATGATCCAAAAAGGTGAAGATAATGTTGTGCTCAATGTCAAGGAAAATTTGACATGTTGCATTGTTTGAGTTAAGGATGCCCTAGGATGTCTAGTAATGCATTGATTATCGAAGCCAATAATAGTTGGGGAAGGAAGAAAAACCCTATTATTTCAAACAACACGTTAACACCTCAAAAAGAAATAGCCCATTCAAAAGTGGACAAACCTAGATAAATCAATGAGCAAGTTCCCCAACAAAACAAAGAATCATAAGCCCAAAATTTAACACTGCAGAAGATCAAGCATGGTGAAGAAATGTACTGGGTGCACGTAGAGACATGAGTATATTGATTCTTTGATTGACATTGATTAGAAGTCTGCTCTTGTTAACAAAAAATGAGTTGATGTTCATTGACTAGACTGAAAAGGGGGCCCTCAAGATGATGATACATGCGAATAAGACCAGAGTACCATTGATCATTAACCTTATTAATCAAAAGATTTTGATTGTAGTAACATAGATAAAGCGGCTTGGCTTGGAGACAACATGATCATGTTGTTCTCATTCAGATGGCTGGACAATGATGTCAAGGTAGTTATTCTTAGAGAATGAAAGTTTGAGTCGCTAATTATACCTATGTACATAGATGAGATAGAGTGTAAAGTAACAGTATTAAATGTTTGCATTTTACTACTTTGAAGGCAATGCCTGTAGGATAATATACAACGAGTTCTAATGGAAACTCAAACTAATAGTTATCAAGGACACGAGGAGCTTCTGAATTTATTTCTAGAAGACATGGAGCTTTGATAGCTTCGAGGCAACCCAAAATATTGATAGATCCGTCTTAGAAGTTTGTACTACTAGCGTTGAAACCATGAGATGCATGAGCTCTTGATATAGAGAGGTTGGCGATGCAAAATGTTGTCAAAGATCGACAATTATAGATTTGATGCATTATTATGTTTTCTTCTCCAGAGAGTTCATTGAACTATGCTTTTTCGTTTCATCGAGGTTTGGTGGATGTGGGCATGGGTTTCAGGGATAGCTAGAGAGCACTTTCAATTTTAGGGGATGGCACCTTTTTTTGCATATTATATTATATGTGTGTATGTCTGAATAAATTATATATTTACACCAATTGGCGTTTATATCTTAGAATTTGGGGTGGACTAGCGCCTATGCTTTTCCTAGATTGCACGAGGATGAGACAAGTGTATTGTCCAGATTGATTTTATGGCAATCATTCCAAATTTGAAATAATGAATTATAAAAAAAAGAATATAAAAAATAATTGGTAGCTGTGCATGGATAATTGGTAGCCGATGCATGAATAACTCGTAGCTGATGCATAGATAACCGACAGTTTGTGCAACTATGCATGGAGAACAAGAAGGAACTTGTTCATGGCACTTAACTTATGATCTATCGGTGTTCACTGGCCACAAGTTAAATGGCTGTGCTAGTTATATATATATTGAGCTCTTCCTATCAATTGGGTCTAGCTTGGGTGGTTGAGAGGCAGTGTTATGCTCCCCACCCAAGATAAATTCCTGCAAGTGACATGCTGAGATCTTAATGAGTATATTGTTATATTGGCCTTGAGGCTTGAAGTATCCTGTTTACCTTGGCTACCATTCTCGTAATGAGGGGAAGGGCCCTGTGCGTTTCCTCGAGATATGTATTGCATGAAAAGAACGAGCTCTTCCAATTTTAGCTCCCTACATATGACATAGCTTATAGCTGATCAAGAGGCATGTTAGTCCAAGAGAGCTGGTTATTGAGTGGAAAGACAATGAAAACCTATGCTGTACTATTAATGGCCGAATTTGAGATGACACATACAAAGGATTGAGCATACTTCTACTTGCTCTAGATAGGACAAGACATAGAATCTGGTGGGGGGTAGAGTATGTAAACCTCCGTAGACTAAGCAGTCAAATCGCTATGCATGGAGGTCCCCTTGACCCACAAACAAGGGGGTCTCATACATTAATTTGGTGTTTAGATAGGTTGTGACTTTCAAATGAGATTATTATTATTATTTTTATTATAAAGACTTGTTAGGAATGCTCATTTTGCAGCATATCAAAGCTAGCGAATAGGAAGAGAGGCCTCTATACATCAAGGCAAATGGCAACCAAATTTCAGTGGGCTTCCTGGAAGGGTCTACTAGCCACCTTGTACTAGACGTCTACATCCTGGTCATAGTTGCAAGATTTGAAAAAGATGCCAATCTATGTTAGAAAACCTTAACTCTGCAGCAGATTGCAAACTTGTTTCTCAAGCATGCATCTGTAATTTTCAAATTGCCAACATTCATAATATTAAAGAAGGGAAACATATTCCTTTGTCATTTTCTGAATGCAACACGGTCAGATGTCAAGATGAAAAAATCACTGCTTTATATTCCCAGACAGATTAATGGACAGAAGTGGAGAACTGGAGGGTAGTGCAATCACATAGAATATAAATCCCTCGAACCCTAGAGACTCAACAGAGCTACATCAGAACCATTAACATTTCCATTAACAAGGCACCATTAAGGTATGTTTGAGGTTCCAGGCCTGAACATTATTGGACATGATTTTGTAGACTACTCTAACAAGGGGCTGGCAACAGGAAGCTACACAATGATAGATTGAAATATGTTTATACTACCTAAAAGAAATGCAATGATGGGTTCTATAAACGTTTTTGAACATGTGGCACAAATACAAAACTGATGTGACAAGCATTAAATTGACCATCACTTCCATGTCAGTATGGTGACAAATAGCTAAGGAAATGTTTAGGGGGCGGAATTTGAATATGAAACTAAAGGAATATGGAGGATTTCAAATTGTAGGGTAGAGGGACAGCATTACCTTTAAATTGGGCTTGCCACCCAACTAAGTCATACAGCTGTATTCAGTGTGGTGACTAGTCCAATTCAAGCTGAACCATCAATGTTGGATTAAGAAGATAGTCAGATTGGTTTATCAGACATACTAGATTTGATTCTAAAGAGATGTAAACCTCCAGAGGACACCATATTGATTAGAAGACTGGGTATCCAACTAGATCAATTGACTTGACATTAAGCCGATCTCTGTTCTCTGTAATTGGGATTCAATTTTTTCCAGAGATAAAGCATCAATGCTAATAAATTGGAAGACAAAGTTCCCTTGAGCTAGCAAAATGGTACACAGAAGATCAATTCTAGCTGTTCCCACATCTGGAAGATAAGATGATGTTTGGCTTTCGTCCTCAAAAGGGGGTGGGTTGACAACTTGACCCATCATGGTTTGAGAGGTTGGCGTACTGATTACCAGGGGAGATCAACATTAACCATCGATGATCAGTGGACATTGAAATTGACTGTCAACAAGAAGCTGTCCCCGGCAGTTCGAAGAATGAAGTGTGAAGTTGGCACATGCCGGTTGTAGAAATGACATTTATAAGATAATTGATTGGTTTCCTGTATAGACAGAAGCCTGATTATGTAATTAAGGTTTAGAAACAGAGATTGACAGAAGTGTCCTAGGGTCTTAGGTGTCAGATAGGAATTAGAATGAACTTAGATATCCTACTTTGTAAGTTTGACTGTTTCTGTAAGAAGCCATTGACAAGCTTGAGGAAAGAGGAGAAAATAAAAACAGCAAACTTGTCTTGCTACAATGTGAAACAACTTAGATTTATTACTCTGTCTCTATGACTGTTCGTCTAGGAAGCCAATGGTAAGGTTGAACAAATAGAGAGCTCTGTCATTCGTACTACTGTCATGTCCCCAAAATTTTCATTAGGTGACAATGGCCTAAGCCCCTTGGCCATATTCATGATAGTTTGTCAAATTGATGCTAAGGGTCAAATAATTGCCAAGCATGATGTCCAAGTTAGTAATAATATAAAATTAGATCTAAATGGACAAGGTGGGTCACATTAAAAGAAAATTCTCAATTCAAAGTTTGTAATATTCCCATCCAAATGAACTATCATGGAGGAAAATTATTAGTTCCCTAGGTTGGGGGTGGAAGCATTAAAAGTTGGAATAAAGGAGCTACAAGACCCAAAATGACCTTAGACTTACAAATTCACATTAAATGGGTCAATTAAATAATAATAAAAAGAAAATAAGGTGGCATTGGATCATGAGGGCACATAAGAGGTTGTGGGATTCACATGTGGCAAGACTCCCCACTACACTTGGCATCATTCTCTCACCAATTCGAGTTCAAGATGAAGGGTAACATACTTGGGGGAGTTGAAGAGGTATTATTCATGGCATGAATCATGTAAGGTCGATTGGAGTGGAAGAGTAACTCCCATGGAAAAGGAAGAGGCATCTTAGAAGAATACCTCTTCCTTTGCCATGAAGAGGTATTATTCACGGCATGAATCATGTAAGGTCGATTGGAGTGGAAGAGTAACTCCCATGGAAAAGGAAGAGGCATCTTAGAAGAATTGTGACACTTGGAGCTAGATTCCCTAAACTCCTATGACAACAATGATGAAGATTCTATGACACTTATGACAAAGTTCAGACCTGATTGCTGACATATAACATATATGACATGTCGGGGCTAAAAATAGCTTCCAAGAGGACGCACAAGGGGAGTTAGGGCAGCCAAGATTCCCCCATTCGAATTGATGGAAGAGGAGAGCTAGGAAAAGTTGGACAAGTGGCATTCATGGGAATCTCTCACTAATTCAAGTTGGGATGAGCCTCTTGGAGGGAATTCGAGCTAAGGAGGCCTTGGGAGGTTAATAAAAGACAAGAAAGAGGGAGACTAGCTTTTGATCATTTCTCATTTTGCAAATTGGAGAGCCTAGCTTGTCCATGCAAATTGAATGTTTATTCTTCTTGCCTTAGTACCAATTTCGAGGGTGCAAGATTCCCATCCTAATTGGCAATTGGAGAGGCCATTCAGACCTTTCGTTGGAGCTGCATGAATTCATTTATTACAGGTTGAAGCTACAGGGCTGCTCATGACCATTTCTTCTTCAACTTGTTCCCACATCTCCCTCACTTTTCTCTCCATATTCTTGCTCTTGGAGGAAGGGCACACATGGTGAGATGCTGATCTCTTTGGGGAAGTCCAAGGTGATGAGCAAGGTTGTCATTGATGACAAACCATTAATGACAAAGGATGACAAGGGAAGACAAAGACTGATGAGATGAACATTGAAGCTAAAGGTTGATGACATGGCAAGAGGAATATCGGCATTGGATGACATACGTGGACATGCCAGCCAAAGAAGTGATAAATATTAATGACATGGCATGATTGGGCTTTGGAACACCAAAGTGGGCAAATGACCCATTCTATGGTCATTTGTGCCTTGATGAGCAATGAAGTCCACATACTTGGTAATAAAGGTAATTAGATGATGACGATGGCTTGAGAAGACCACGCACTTGAAAAAAAAAGCCTATACGCTTGAAGACTTTGATGAATGGTTCATCAACAATAATAAGGTTATGACATACACATAACACTTGATGACATGCTTGGTGGCATGTTTCTTGCATTTTGAAGAAGTCTTGGTTGTTATGATTGAAGCCCTTGCCCTTATAATAGCTTGATGAAACCTTTGATGCTGACGTAATTTAAACATGACGATGTAGAAGCTCACAAAAAGAATGAGGAAGCCCTAAGTTTCTAACGTGGTCATTTACCAAGTTGCAATCACAAGAAGATCTTGCTTACGTTTATGTGGATGGAAAATCTAAGATAAAATAAAATTAGATGAAGTCACCCCTAGGTCGGCTTTACAAAATAATACAAAAAGAAAATCACATTAAAAGAGTCAAGTCGGCTTAGTCAAAGGTTAAAATAAAAAATAAAACATTTCTTTTTAAACAGGTCGGCCAGCCAGCAGAATTGAGGTTTAACCGGTCGGCTCAGCAATTTTTTGAAGGAAAACTAGTATATATAAGAGCTAACGCCCTCATACCTAAGTGTGGAGTTCAGGGAGCACAGTTAGAGCTCTGATTTCGGTGGAGCAGTGTAGATTTCGTGGCTGGAGCAGATGGAGCAGTAAAAACAATTTCTCTTCTTATCTTTTATTCTGGGCAGCCTGTTGATGGATAAGATGGAATCATGATGAAGACAATTCCTGGGATACAACATACTAATGACAGTTTGAAAAAGACATGTTTGTGATGTACAAGTGAACAAGGACAGATATGCTAGACAAAAATCCTGGAGACATAGATGAAGATCTTGATGATATTATTTATGCTGGGGCAGCAACATGTTTTGGATGATGAAGATTTGTTGATCTAAGGCAGCAGCTAATGGACATATTTTATGAACAACATAAAATCATATATGAGTATATATGTGGATGAATATGTTAATTAGAATGATCTGATGCTGGAGAAGATGTTGTAAATGAATCTTGATGTGGACAAACTGTAGGTGGGGTCAAGTTGCTAGTACAAGACAACAGTAAAAACTCTGTTGTTTGACATGTTGGTATATCGACAGACCTGGAATGATGAATGCTAGGATATAATACATGATGAAGTTACAGCTGGATTGATATAGACAATGATGCTGGTGCTAGGGTTACAACAATGACAGAATTCATGGATGGACAGAATGAATATGTTCTATTCATTGACACCCCAGACATATGATTTTGATATAGTGACACAATGACTTTGCTTTGACAAGATAAACGCATTGAAGTGAGATATATACATAAATGATATAAATTCAAGATACATGTTAAATTTTCTGAATTTACTTCAATATGATCTAGGATCTGTTATCACACCATAGTAGCAGGGCTACTATTCTTGTACAGCAGATATCTGCACATTCCAGAGCTTACATTATTCCAGAGCATGGCTATATATTATGGATCACTCATGATCAGAGCAGTATATTATTCAGATTTGTATATAACCTTGTGTCAAGGCTGAGCCTTGAGAGTTCAGATTGGATGACTGATGTGACCACTTATCCCATTACAGTTTCAGTTCAGTGCCTAGAGATGTACTTCAGCAGTGTTTCAGATGATGCATGATGATTGCTATTATGATGATGTTGTATGATCTAGGGATATGTTCTCACTGACAGTGGATTATTAGCTTGTTGATTTAGTCATGATTATAGCATGTGCTTGGTATATTATTCCTGATGTGGCAAACTATTTAAAATGAACTGTAAACCTTAAAATGGACAATTGCTTGCACTTTTAGGTCATCTAACAAAACTTACTGGTATTTCACCTTACATAGACATGGTCTTTCCCGACACCAGTTGTCTGCTAGTGTAGGCTCCATATCCACTTGTCTCCACCCATACATGACCTTCCTCTTTGACTTTAAACCCTGACTTGTCTTATTTGACTTTCTGATATTGAGGACTTCCCTATTTTTCTACCTCTGTGTTTGGACCGCATCCCTGTTTATTCAGTGCCTCGGCTCTGAGTTGGTGACAGAACTTGCCTTTGGTAAGTTGGATTGTAGGCCTAAATCATTCTGGTCGGTTGTCCCGATGTTTGGCATTGGCTCGAACTCCCCCTAGTCACTTGAGATGTTGTTGGCTAAAACTGAAAGCTCATGTTCTACCTATGGAAACTAAATGAATTTGCCCATGGAAACAAAAGAAAAAGGGCAAGAGCAATGAAAAGCTAAAATACTCCTCGAAGAGTATAAGAAAGGTCCAAAAAAGCAATGGTTCTTAAAAGCTATATCTAAACAATTGCTGACCTTGTATAAATATATGAAAAACATGCCCTGGATGCAAGCTGCAACTAGTTGTGCTTCTCAGCACATCTGAAATCCGAAGGGTTATGTAGGCCAAAAAGGCCATGGAAATGAAATTGAATGATCCTAATGAACTTGGATCAACTTGATGTAGACTTGATGCCTAAGTTGAATAAGCACTCTCTAAACAACTTATCCATCTGTGAGGCACAGCCATCCCCCGTGTTCTTTTGTCCAACACAGAGTTTGTAGCTTCCCCCTCTCCCAGTCCAAAGTATTTTTGAGTTGAGTTAGACAAGTCACACCCTTGGCCCAACCTTGCTACTAGCCTTCATCCTTCACTAGCAGGTTGACCATGTCCAATGGGTGAGTTTGTCATTTGAACTATGGTGCAAGTAATTTTATATAACAACGGAATATGTTAAAATAATTAATGCCACTGAATGGAATTTGTACTTTGAGCTTAGCTATGGAATGATTAAAGAAGCATTGTCTTAGTCTACTGATGTGATTTATCCTTGATTATATATATTCTTGGGATCCGTGATGATGTGGACCATGTATGGATGATTATTGGTGATGATTTATGGTCCCACATGTTTGATGATGATATCATATGATGGACATATGATACAGATGATGTTTGATCCAGTTCAGCAGGTTATTATTATTACAGATCAGCAGATTATACATTGTCCATATATGGTGGACCCTACAGCTGGCCCATTAGGGCAACCCAGGGTGTATGAGTAGTCATTCCTAGTGGATTTGGGTCTTCTGGATCCATTGAGACACTTATCTTTCAGTTCCGGGCACTTCTGACAGTGATTGATGCAGTTTTACACTTGTTGACCAGATTTGGGGCTGATTTCCCAGCCTGAGCAGCAGGGGCCCCGAGAGGCCAGTTCACCTAGGGCGCTGATGATGGAGGGGGTGGTCCAGCCACTTGTTATTACCATTTATCCCCCCTCCCGGAGAGCCTGGTGGGCTCAGATGGACAACGCTAGCACCCTAGGAGGCAGTTTTGGCACTTTCACAGTTCCCGAGGCAGTTAAAAAATGGGATAAAGTGGTCACCGAGGAAATCGATTTGGGCAATTGAGGCAAGGTTTTGGCATTTGGTTTTCACAGAGGTCTTCCAGGTTGATCTCACTATCTTCCACTCATTTTTCACCATGTGGGTATCTCCAGATTGATCACAGGAGGACATTTACTGCTCGACTGTCATGGATTCTGAGGACAGTTTTGGTCATTATTATTATATTGGACATATTTTTATTATTGCATTGTGCCTTGGGGTGAGCTAGCAAGGATTTATACCTCTTAGCCCCACCATGTGCTTATTTTATCATGTCCTAGTCATCATGAGGTGGATTATTGTACTTTATACCCCTCTTGTGGGATGACGTCACCCTCTATTGTACCATTTAGTGAGGGCGCTATTGTTATGTTGAGTGATCCATGTGATATTATGTTATGGATTCATCTTAGCCATTGATTATGTTGTGAGATCTTTTAATCTCAACCACTCATTTCAAAAAGTGGTTTTGAGATCTAGGGTTTTGGTCTTTATTATCCTATATAAGGAGGAGACCCCCTCATTGTAAAATTCATCTAGAGATTTTTGGCTCTTGGCTCTTGGAATAAAATTTCTATCTTTTGGAGTACATGCTTGGATTGGAGTGGATGTTGGTTGTTTCGATTGTAAATGCTATTGTCCATTGCACTGGAGGATCTATTGTAGCTATCTTGCGTATTTGCCATACTTTATTTGCAGGTTGAGAGGGCGACTTTGACAAGTGCGAATTGGTGGGGAGGCTTGCCCTTCAAGCTTGGAAGAAGTCGTTTTGGGTTTGACAGGGAGTGGTTTTGCCTTTGTGTCAACTATTCTATGTTTTTCTCTCTCTTGCTTGCATCTACCTTCAATTTGTTAAACTAATTGATGCTTTGCTCCTTGGCTTGACAGGTTAGAAGGAATCACATGTGGCTTGGAAAAATCGATTTGGCAAGAGGGCTTCAACAATTCTCCATTTGATCTTTGGCAAAGTAATCCTCGTCTCAACTAGCATTCATCTCTTCATCCAGGTATGTCCCAAGAGGTATGATCTTCTCTTCCTTGAATCTTCCATAATTTCTAGATCACAAAAACCCTAATCAAATTAAAACCCTTGTTTTTTTGGTATTTCTTAGATCTACTTAGATCTAGCCCTCAACTTGAAAAGATATTGAAAACCCACCTCTATAGCATCCACCCCTAGTTGGATCTATAGTTTGGTGGTGATTGGCTAAGAATTGACCCATTTTCTAAGACAAAAAGCTCTCCTTGACCTAAAGCGCACTTCCTTGAGAGAGGCTTGTTGGGCTAGATCTAGCACATGGGTATGTGAGATCCCGCTTGATTTGACAACTAGACACTTGATAACACATACCCATATCCTTACTTTGGTGAAAACTACCTTGTGGACATCTCTCCATATTTTGAGGGGTTGAAACCCCCCTTTGACCTTCTTGGCACCTTAAAACCTAGATCTACCAAGATCTACCCATTGGATTCATTTGAAACTTTGAAGGAACATAGATCGGGGTACTAGCACCCCGGATCTACACTTTGGTGGCCATTGGACTTGGCATGGTCCACCAAACCCACTTTTTGCCTCTCCTTGAGAAAGTCGCACCCCTTGGGAGTTTTGAGTTGGACCACTTCTAGGAAGTGGGTGTTGGAGATTTTCGTAGATTTGGAATGCCCATGCCTTGAAACCTAGGTCTAGACTATCCTTTTGCCCCGATCTACCTTGGGGATTGCATTCCTTGTTTTAAGGAATTGTGGTCCACTTTTGGTCATCATTCAAAAAACTAGATCTAGTAAGACCTAACCATTGGATCACATCCATTTCACTTGACTTGGCTTCTAGGTGTCCCGATCTACACTTTGACATCTTTCTTGACTCCATTAGCCCACTAAACAAGGCACTAGTCCTTCTCCAAGCAAGGCGCACTTCTTGGGATTAGTGTCCAACCCTAGATCTAGCACATGGGTAATCCTAGAACCAACTCTAACTTGTAGATCTAACTTAGATCTAGCCTATAGTACCATCTTCACACTCAACTTCACCTTGTGGACCAATCTAGAAACATTTCACACTTCCCAAGGCAACAAGATCCACTTGTATAAACACATTGGTACTATACCTAGTAATCATACCCCATCATGTGGCCTAAACCATTCATAGGTTGAAACACTTATTATCCATCACACCACCTTCAACCATACCTTAACCTTTAGGTCCACTTAGCCTTGCATTGGTTTCCGTAACTCATCACTTACCTACCCTTAGAAACCTTTGTTTAGGTCCAATCAACTGTGATTGGGGTATAGGGTCTCCCCCTTGGTCTAGTTATACCTTGACCTAAAGCGAAGAGTGCCTCGGTTGACGTGACTCCCGCATTGCATTGGGAACCGTGGCATCTCTTGGGTCACCTCTTTAGTTGCCTGTCTCCTCTACCGTCCCGGATGGGATACCTCTAGGGGCAACTACAAGTTGTGTGATAACAGGATCTTAACTGAGAGAACAACATGTACAACATATCTACAGCATATCAATCATGGAGACAATAATGCAAGCACACAAGAGACACAAAGATTTACTTGGGGAAAACCATAAAGGTGAAAAACCCCAATAACTTCCTCAGAGATAGATAGAGCAATGATACAACCAACCAAGAGAGATAGCCATAACCTAGCAGCAGATCCTCCTCCTCCATAAGTGCGCCACTCCTCCTTGAGTGCATGTGTGAGAAGTGAGTGAACAAATAGAGTGCCTCCCACACTCTATTTATACTTGACTTGACTTGCCTTTTTACCTAACTCATGTAGGCTCGAACTTAACCACATAACATAATGCTGAGTGGGCCGACACCCAATAGGGTGGTCTAATAACCCTTTGACCCACATGGCCAACCCCCAATAGGGTGGTCTAATAACCCTTTGACCCACATGACTTATACAGGGCCGACCCCAAACAAGGTGGTCTAATAACCCATCAAGTATAAGTTACGACACTTACAATATAAATGACGACACTTCCTTATAGAGGAATAATACCATCTCTATAGGAATACAATATACATATATGTGAAATACATTCCGAAGTTACATATACATCAACACTCCCTCTTAACTAGGAAAGTACTTCTCAGCACAGTTCTTCTAGCACAAGTCATCTTCTCTGGATCATCGTCATTGGATAATCATCATCGAGTCATCATCATCGTCACTGCTGTTGCTATCTCAATCAATTTCTGAATCTACTCGTCATAGGAAGTTCTACAGAGCCAGTCCTTTTTCATACTGGATGTAGGCCCACCACCTGCAGGTCTTCGTCATCACTGGCCATACTGTGGAATCCTCAGGACTTATTACGTGCATCACAAAACCTCGAAAGAGCATCCCAGGATGTTACGGGTACACAACTCCGACCTGTAGGATCTCCCAGGGCGCTATTACATGTGACCCCACCACAAAACCTCGAAAGAGCATCTCAGGATGTTACGGGTACACAACTCCGACCTGAAATCTCCCAGGGCACAAATTACATGTGGTCCACCACAAAACCTAGCAAGAGCATCTCAGGATGTTACGGGTACACAACTCCGACCTGAAATCTCCCAGGGCACAAATTACATGTGGTCATGGCAAAACCTCGAAAGAGCATCTCAGGATGTTACGGGTACACAACTCCGACCTGAAATCTCCCAGGGCCCAAATTACATGCCATAGGACAAAACCTCGGAAGAGCATCTCAGGATGTTACGGGTACACAACTCCGACCTGAAATCTCCCAGGGCACAAATTACATGTCCTCCCAGAGCAATGTCTCGAAAGAGCATCCCAGGCTGTTACGGGTACACAACTCCGACCTATAGGATCTCCCAGACATGCTCATCTGCACAACCTGATCCACGGCCACAGAGTATCAACCTGATACTCACCATACATCATCCTGATGTACTCATGATCGTCCTGATCATCATCACTGCAACGTCCTGCTGCATGTCATCTGGAGCAACATCCTGAAGCTCATCATCCATGATCATCCTGATCATCACTGCAACATCCTGCTGCGTGATCCACCTGATCATCAATGCATCCACCTGATGCATACCAAGTATCTACCTGATACATATCATCATACATGATCCTCCTGATCATACAATGTATCCACCTGATACATGATACATATCACCATACATGATCCACCTGATCATACAATGTATCCACCTGATACATATACAGATACATGGTCCAAGCATCCAACATGATGCATATACAAAATACATACACATGATCCAACTGATCATATCCAACATCCAACATGATGCATACATACATAAATGATCCAACTGATCATATCCAGCATCCAACATGATGCGTACATACATAAATGATCCAACTGATCATATCCAGCATCCAACATGATGCGTACATACATAAATGATCCAACTGATCATATCCAAGCAGAAACCAGAACATCATCCTGATGCCCATTATCCAGCGCTTACATCCACAGCCATGTGAAGGATCCTCCTTCCAACATGCTTGGAATGGCTTCAGCAAATGTGTCCATCACTTCTTCCTCGAAGTGTCCTCGATCTGAAGAACGCCAAGCCTCTCTCTGAAGTACTCGAACTTCACTTTGGCTAGTGGCTTTGTCAGCACATCTGCAATCTGCTCGTCCGTCGCAACATACAGAAGCTTCACAGCTCCTCTCTGCACCATATCCCTGATATAGTGATATTTGATCTCTATGTGTTTCGACCTGTCATGAAACACTGGGTTCTCGGACAACTTCACACAACTTTGGTTATCACAGAAGATACCAGTAGCCTCCAACGGAAGATCAAATAACTCAGACAGTAGCTTCCGTAGCCATACTGCCTCACAACTAGCTGAACAGGCTACAACATACTCTGCCTCAGTTGTACTCAGTGCTACACAGGACTGCTTCCTGCTAAACCAAGAGATCACACCTGATCCCATACTGAAGCAACACCCAGATGTGCTCTTCCTATCTGCAGCACTGCCAGCCCAATCTGAATCAACATAACCCTGCAGGTTAAACTTTTGATTCGCCTCATACCTGAGCCCATAATCCACTGTACCCTTCAGGTACCTCAGAACATGCTTTATAGCAACCAGGTGAACACTCCTCGGATCCGTCAGGAACTGGCTCAATGTGTTCACAGCAAAGCAAATGTCTGGTCTCGTGTTCGTCAGGTACATCAAGGACCCAATCATCTGACGATACATAGAGACATCAATCGGCTCAGATGAAGCATCACATAGAAGCTTCAGATTTGATGCCATAGGTGTGGCCATGGCCTTGCAATCCATCATCCCGAACCTCTTTGGGATCTCTACTGCATACTTCCCTTGTCCAAGGAAGATTCTATCTGCACTCTGCCACACCTCCATGCCAAAAACAAATAGTGCATCATCCCCAAGTTCTTCATCTCGAACTCGGTAGTAAGCTTCCGCTGCGTGTCGGCAATCAATCTATCTTCACCATACCAAGTTCTGCACATATATGATTTCCTATCATGTGTCTCAGAACCAAGTGGCTGCTCTACATACACTTCTTCTTCAACTACACCATTCAAGGAAGTTGTCTTGAATCCATCTGGTGTATCTTCTATTTCATCACTTTTATATTTCTCAATGCTGCCATCTGCAACATGCTTGATCTGATAGTTCCAATTGGAAGTCATAGCAAACATCATTCTTCATGATCGACGGATCATGGCATTTCATTTCTTCATCCCAGATCCCGGGAACTTCAATATCTTCAATATCTTCAATAGATATCTTTGTTGCTGGAACAAAATGTTGTAGTTCTTCTTTTGTAGGAGATGGCATATGATCTTTCCTACACAACAAGTTAAATTGCATGATTAGAAAACATCTCATAGTTTTCAGAACAAATTCTTACACATAAAGAAATATGCCATACAGTCATGCAATTATCTTAGCCAATGCTTCAATACAACATTTATCCATATTCCGTAACTTTCTAGATGCCTTCCAATCTCTACCAGAACATTGTTAAGAGTGTGCACAACTCCCAACATGTCAGCAAAGAGGTTTCATTCTAGATAAGTAGCAATGGAATGTTGTACAGTGCCATAGGCCACTTACCCATGCATATTAGGAGTATACTGTTCATCAATGCAATTATTCTAATATGCATAATACACAACCTAATTCTAGGAACATCAGTATATACATTATTGAACAGTATTATTTAAGAAATGACAATTCAAATACTTATCTTTGTTTGTTCGTTGGGTGGACTCCCTCTGAGTCTTCGCTTCCTTGCAGGAGCTGCTAGAGTCCTAATCTGAAGTAGCTTCTTCTACACCTTTCTGTTGTGGGATGGAGAGAGATGGTCAACTCCCTCTGAATATCTGCATCCTTGCATTAACCACTGGAGTGTACTCCCTCTTGATCTTTGCTTCCTGGATTACCTGTTCTTGAATCTCATATTCATCCTTGGTCCCTATGCATGCTTATTAGTATCATGAATGTGTTATCCTTGTGATCTCATATAAAATCATACATTCATTAGTATACTATTAAAACACAATAATCTCAAGCATGTATAGTCATGATCATTTCAAACAGAAATAATAAGCATTAGCATTCAAGGATTCTTATGGTTAGTCAAATCATAAGAACCATAACATGTCTAAACCTGTAATTACTCAAACCTATGACTCTTCAGGTTAGTTGAATCATCAATCAATATAAGAGATATAAAATGCATAAAACCTGTGATTATTCAAACCTATACCATCATGATTCTTCTGGTTAGTCATATCATCAATTATGGTAAGAAACATAATATGCATACAATCATGATTATTCAAACCTATGACTTCATGAATAATCATTATCAACAACAGTATAAGATCTTAACACAAGGTAGGATTCTATCTTGATATAGGAAAAACATACCTGGATTAGCATGCTAGCTATTTATGTCTAACATACTCACATGATGTCTTCTTGTTCTTCTTCAATGACTTGTGCTAGTAACCTGTATATCTCATAGGTTAACTATTACAAAACCAAGTTATACATACCTCGTAAATGGATCTTCTATGAGATCCATGACAATGGATGAATCTTTGTCCTCATGTTATCATGATCATATGTTCTTGGACCAGAACATGATTTGTCTTTCTTGGTGTACCTTTCATGTTAGTAGACAACATAAACCTCATACAACACCATAATGCATTAGTACAATCATAAGTGTCAACACCCTAACCAATGAATATCTTCTATCATGCATTCATAATTTTGTTAAGGTGATACGACAAATCTAAAATCAAAATTGTACTAACCGTAATAACATGAAGACAAACATACCATAAACTTAATCATGGACAAATATCGAAACATACCTCGATGAGTCATACCTGTCGAGATCGCTTGTAATCTTCTTATGTAAGGCCTTAGCCTCATTTCCCTCTGAAACAGGAACTTCTTCACTCATGCAGATGATCAATCCATCTTCTTCTAGGATTAACCCAATCCACTTGATTTGCAAGAACTGGACCTGGAGCTGGATATGGGTTTGTCAGAGAAACCCCAAAAATTCAAACTTTGAATTTCAAACTTCCGAAAGGATAGAAATATGCGCCTTGATGAGCTGATCAAATTGGTATATTCAGAATTTGAAAACTGCAAAGTTTCACTCCTCAATTTTGCCTTTGAAACTTCCGGATTCACTGGACGTGACCCTGAACTGGGGTTTGATGAAGCCCACTCTTTTGCCCCATCAAAAGGTTTGATCCAAAGCTCTAAGCTTCTATTTTTCTGAGGAGCTTCCAGCCGTGGTCACAGATTGCAAAAATTCCCATTTTTACAGAAGCCCTAGTTTTCCACTTTTCTGATCAGAGTCCCGAACTAGGGTTTGATCAAGCCCGGCCTTTTGCCCAACCAAAAATTCTGATCTTGGTCTCTAAATTTCTATTATGATGAGTATCATTCAGCCATGGTCTCCGATTACAAAAATTCCAACTTTCTTCAAAGCCCTAAATTCCGGAAGCCATGAATGAAGGTACTCAAAAATAATTCTGTTTTGACAGAAATATGTACTTGATTGTTTCTGGTGTAACTCCAAACTTTTCAATCCACAGGGTCTGAAAAAGTTTTCTGAGATAGCCTGACCTGTTATCTTTCCATCCTGACAGGTCTGACCTCAATTGGATTCTCTGAGAGAGAGTTATGTCAAATGTCGTAACGTGACTTGTTTTGGGATAAAACAGAAGAGCGAACTTGTACGGCATGCCACGTGTCACTGTTTGAACTTCGGCCTTTGAAAAAGTTTCCTGAGATACCTCAGCCTGTTATCTTTCCATCTTGATAGGTCTGACCTCAATTGGACTTTCTGAGAGAGAGTTATGCCAAGTGTCGCAACGTGACCTGTTTATGGGATAATACAGGAGAGTGAACTTGTACGGCGTGCCACGTGTCACTGGTTCAACTTCGGCCTCTGAAAAAGTTTTCTGAGATAGTACAGTCTGTGTACTACCTGTCACTTTTTACGAAATTTCATTTGGAGCTTCCTAGCCCAAGTTATGACCTTTTTCCCAAGGTCACCTGATTTTGACTCAGATCTGGAAGAGGCAGAAACCCTATATTGTACAGATCATAAATCACAAAGTACAACGAATTAGAGGTTGTCCTTTGGACACAAGGTACCTAGAGATTTAATCTTCGTCCTGTAACAATTTCAGATCCGAAATCTTCGCCAAAACGGATTTATAGCGAAAGTGCTACGATGACTGGTTTTTGCTATATCAAGCCCTAGCATCGTAAGTGCAACAAGTGTCATACATGCCATATCATGCCTTCTTTCAGGCTAGCTCTGATACCATGTTCAATTTTCTGAATTTACTTCAATATGATCTAGGATCTTAACTGAGAGAACAACATGTACAACATATCTACAACATATCAATCATGGAGACAATAATGCAAGCACACAAGAGACACAAAGATTTACTTGGGGAAAACCATAAAGGTGAAAAACCCCAATAACTTCCTCAGAGATAGATAGAGCAATGATATAACCAACCAAGAGAGATAGCCATAACCTAGCAGCAGATCCTCCTCCTCCATAAGTGTGCCACTCCTCCTTGAGTGCATGTGTGAGAAGTGAGTGAACAAATAGAGTGCCTCCCGCACTCTATTTATACTTGACTTGACTTGCCTTTTTACCTAACTCATGTAGGCTCGAACTTAACCACATAACATAATGCTGAGTGGGCCGACCCCCAATAGGGTGGTCTAATAACCCTTTGACCCACATGACTTATACAGGGCCGACCCCAAACAAGGTGGTCTAATAACCCATCAAGTATAAGTTACGACACTTACAATATAAATGACGACATTTCCTTATAGAGGAATAATACCATCTCTATAGGAATACAATATACATATATGTGAGATACATTCCGAAGTTACATATACATCAACAATACAGTGCATACAGTGAACAGTAACAAGTGAGATGTGACTGAATGCCACCAGGACAATTGACAAGCTGATTGAAATGATTATATAGTGTGCATGTGGACAGTGCAATGATGCTGGTGAATTGATTGAAGACATTTGCAGCAGGTTATTTGATATATGTGCTTGCAGGAAGATTGATGAGGATGATCTGGGTGTAATGATGCGTTAGTGATATGTTTGATAATTATGATTGATTGATGACATGTAATCGATGTGATGTGATAAGAATGTCCATTTAATTACAAGCTGGGTCTTGTGATGAATTGTACTTGTAAATACAAGCAAGGTCTTGTATCATTTTCTTGGCTGGGTCTAAGAAAGTCTAGGCAGGGTCCTAGATAAAGAGTTGGTGCTCTTTTGCTTCAGTTGGTGCTGAATTGCCTCACAGTTGTAGTCGTTGAATCAAATATAAAAAACATTACAATTATATCGTGTCTCACTTGTGCAATGTGTTGATGATGATGTGTTTTATTTGATGAATGACATATGGATTGATAGTTAGTTTATTGATGAATATGACATGCTGGTAATTGAAGTTAAAATTGAATAAAGTATAGGATCACTGATTCACCCCCCCCTCTCAGTGAGCATTGTTTCTAACACAAGGGGCCCCATTTATTTGTAATATGATGTCTACACTCTGTATTTGATGCTCAGATGAACCTCAGATCGAAACTCCAAGTGAAACTATGTAAAAATGCCAAATTATGTATGAATTGTGTCATTTTCCCTTATATCTTGTTGTAAGAGCTTGAAGTTGTTTGGTATCGAATTGTTTCAGTCAATCTCTGTGATTTTATTGCTGTATGGAGGGCCATTAATGTACTGAAGAAGTTTCATATACATTATACAAGTCCTTGGAACATTTCTCTCAAATTTCATAGCAAGTTATAGCGTTTTTCCATCATTTCCCCCTATGTGAAGACATGTCTACAAATCTCTGATTTATGGGAGTTGCAGCAGGCTTTAGGAACTGATTAATGATGCATCTGGGTGCCCATTGAAGTCATATAACTAATCCATGTCTCTGTACTGAAAGTTGGGAGGGTCGTACTGCATTTGGGAAGCCATTAATGACCTCTACCCTTGGCGATTTGAACCTCGAAATTACTAGTAAAACTCCCCATTTTCTCCTGAATTCAAATGAAGGTTGCAGAAGTCTTTTGAGAGTGTATAAGCACCCATCAGCTTCATTTTTATGTCCCAATACCCTTCAAACACCTTCAGACCCAATTCGAAATCCTTAGGAGTCATTTGGACCCATCTCCCCTTGGGGGTTTTAACATCGATTTTCCTAGTATTTTTGCCTTTCATTCTCTAGTTGTAAACGCAAGTTGCTGAAGTATTTAGAAAGTGTCCAAGCATATAATAGCTGCATTAGTGTGTCCTAATACACCTCTGTAATAAACAAAATATATAATATATATATAAATAAATATTAAATTAATAATTAATATTTAGTAAACTAATAGGTGATGAAGAGACATCTTCTTGACGAAAGGTCATGTCTCTTTACGAAGGGGCACCCCTGCGTGGGTATATATATGATCCCTCATTCTTACTTGTAAATATATCATCTCATATCTTATCATTTTACATTTAATATATAATTCCTATATGGATTTCTCATCGCTGTCGTATTTACAGTGGATATTTTCTTAGAGCGAACTTTGTTCGTCTCATTTGGTATCAGAGCCTCGTTTTCTGGTCCAGGCCTTTGACCACAACACTTATCAGACTTGGTCTGACTTGGCTTTTGGCCACACCCAAAATTCCCAGAGTTTCTCTAGATTTTTAGGTCTTTGACCAAATCAGGTTTTGGCCATTTAGATTCAGTAACTTTTGCTGCAAAAGAAATAAAAAAAATACAAGATCAAGCGTTATCCCGACCAAAAGTTGAAGACAAATCTTTCCACTCCGAAGTGAAGGAAACTATTCCGTTGCCAAAAAAAGGAAAAAAAAAAATACTCCACTGCCAAATATCACTGTTAAGATATATTCACAAAAGCTCAATATTGTGACTGGGAAATTATTTAAGTTGGATCGGTCATCACGAACTAGAAACGAGAGACAAAAAATTCTTCTAAGATCTTCGCGAACTAGAAGCGAGAGACAGAAAAATCATCTAAGATCTTCATAGAGATTTGGACTTCAAGATAGTTGTCGTTTCAAAAAAAATCGAGCCCATAAATAACCTGGGCCGCCATTCCTAGGAAATGTTAGAAGGTGTTTTGCAAATGCCTTACTAACAATTATTAAAGAGAAGTGCCACGATTTCTTCTGTCGACGCAACGTTTCATAGACAGATACGAAAGGGAAAATAATAGTGAACATAAATTAATTGGCAGTTCAAATAGAGTTATAAAGATATTAAAGGCATAAAGCACGTCTCAAAGGAAAAGCATTTAATTAGCAAAGGAAGACTATTCTGCTACACTAAATTAAATCTGAAAAATCTAAAAAAATCAACCATGGAAACGTGAAGGGGGAGGTCGTGACTAGTGGAGGAACTATCAATTGTTGGAGAAAAAGATAAATATTCAAAGAGTTGGCAGTTATATCCACCCAAAAAAAAGTGTTTGAACCTTTTAGGTGATAAGTCGTGACTCATACCTTGTGAAGGATTAATCGAATATTTTATTAAATTTTCATAACTCAGCTAATAAGTCAAACGGATTATAAGGAATAAGCAACCTTATAAACATTTGGATAGTATTGAAATAGTTAGCTCAAAAGCAAATTAACAATAAAATATTAAGTGCTTCAAGTTGAGTTAAAAAGAATCTATATTGGAAATATATATACTTTTGAAAGTGGTTTTCAAAAATTAAAAACGAAAAAGATTATAAAGCCACTTTTTCATTAAAGGTGACATTTCAAAAAGTTATTAAAAAAAAGTTTTCCGGAGTTTCAAAGTAAAAGTATAAAAAGGAAAATATATCAAGTGAAGTAGTTATACAGAGGAAGTGAAGAGTTAAGGTATATTTTTCCGACCAAAATTAAAAATGGGATCTATGCAACTTGAGATAGTAGAAAAACTAAATTCTTATCTAGAAAAGAAGAATAAGGATTTGCTCGCTCAAATAATGGAATTAAAACTTGAGAATTGTCGCAATCAGAAATTACTAAGGAAAAATGAAGATTTCAAGAAGAAAGCTGACAAAAGTTTACGAGAAAAAGACGAAGAGATCTCTCGTTTAAGAGATCATAATCAAAAATTAATTCTGCAAGTCAAGAAGGCGAAGGATAAAGCACAATGCAATCAAAAGTTAGAAGAGGAGAATCAAGATCTTCAGAAGAAACTATTCGAAAACATTGACGAAAATGGTCACCTCAAGAAGCACAAACAAGATCTAATGGATTAAATTCAGAAGCTTAAAAATGATAAGAAAGTGCAAGAAGAAGTGACCCGAAATCTTAAAAAAGAAAAAGACGTGTTAGACAATAAGTGGGAGCAAATTCAAAAGAGGACATCAAATCCCTTGGACTCAAAAATCCATGTTGAGAAAAAAGAAGCAAATACAAATCCAGTCCTCGTCACAGTTTAGAGAGAAGCCAATCTAGTAAAAAAACAAACAATAACTCCTCATCGACACCCAAATTATAAAAGTCATTTTGATCAACGACAGGGTCAAAATGAGCATAAACACAGGAGTTATCATTTTAGAAGAGAAAGAACACAAAATCAACAAGGTAAGCAGAAAACGAAAAGTTCCATCCAACAATGCGATCAACAAACAACACCAATGAAGATAGATCTCGGATGGACCACCTCACAAACGATGCGATGTTTTTTCCTTGGAGTGCGTAACTCATATCGTCTTGTTTCGTCAAGTATGACTAACACAAAAGATCGATAGATGACATTACAAAGTGAAAAATCAGACGTAAGCCTTGTCGTCAATAAGCTTTGAGGACAAAGCTTCCCTTAAGAGGAAGGAATGCAATAAACAAAATATATAATATATATATATATATATATATAAATAAATATTAAATTAATAATTAATATTTAGTATGGCATTTATGACACTTGTTGCACTTGCGAAGCTAGGGCTTGATATAGAAAAAACCAGTCATCGTAGCACTTTCGCTATAAATCCATTTTGGCGAAGTTTTAGGATCTAAAACTTTTACATGTCGAAGATAAGATCCCAATGTACCTTGTGTCCGAAGCACAACTTCTAATTCATTGTACTTTGTGTTTTATGATCTGTACAATCTAGGGTTTCTGCCTCTTCCAGATCTCAGTCATAAACAGGTGACCTAGGCAAAAAGGTTCATAACTTGGGCTAGGAAGCTCCAAATGAAATTTCGTAAAGAGTGATAGGTAGGGAACGGACTGTACTTTCACAGGCTGAAGGTTCAGAGGCCGAAAGTGAACCAGTGACACGTGGCACTCCGTACAAGTTCGCTCTCTTGTTTTATCCCATAAATAGGTCACGTTGCGACACTTGGCATAACTCTCTCTCAGAGAATCCATTTGAAGTCAGACCTGTGGGGTTGGAAAGATAACAGGTTAGGCTACCACAGGAAAAATTTTCAGACCCTGTAGATCTGAAATTTCGGAGTTACACCATAAACAATTAGGTGCATATTTCTGTCAAAACAGAATTGGATTTTGAGCACCTTCATTCATGGCTCCCAGAATTTAGGGCTTCGAAGAAAGTTGGAATTTTTGTAATTGGAGACCATGGCTGGATGCTCCTCATCAAAATCGAAATTTAGAGACCAAGATCGAATTTTTTGGTTGGGTAGAAGGCCGGGCTTGATCAAACCCTAGTTCGGGATTTTGATCAGAAAGGTGGAAAATTAGGGCTTTTGCAAAAGTTGGAATTTCCGAAGTCTGTGACCACGGCTGGAAGCTCCTTAGAAAAATCGAAGTTTAGAGCTTTGGATCGAACCTTTTGGTTGGGCAGAAGGGTGGGCTTTATCAAACCCTAGTTCGAGATCCTGTCCAGAAGATCCGGAAGTTTCAAAGGCAATTTTGAGGGGTGAAACTTTGCAGTTTTCAAACTCTGAGTATACTAGCTTGATCAGCTCATCAAGGCGCATATTTCTATCCTTTCAGAAGTTTGAATTTTTAGGGTTTCTCTGACAAACCCGAATCCAGCTCCAGTTCCAGTTTTTGCAAATCAAGTGGATTGGGTTAATCCTACAAGAGAATGGTTTGGTCACCTGCATAAGTGAAGAAGTTCCTGTTTCAGAGGGAGATGAGGCTAAGGTCTTACATAAGAAGATTACAAGCAATCTGGACAGGTATGACTTATCTAGGTATGTTTTGAGATCTGTTTATGATTAAGCTTATGGTATGTTTGTCTTCATTAAGGTTAGTACAATCTTGATTAACTTTAGACTTGTTGTATCACCTTAACAAAATTATGAATGTCGATATTCATTGATTAGGGTTTTGACACTTATGATTGTACTAATGCATTGTGGTGTTGTATGCGGTTGATGTTGTCCGCTAACATGAAAGGTACATCAAGAAAGACAAATCATGTTCTAGTTCAAGAACATATGACCACGGTGACATGAAGACAAAGATTCATCCACTGTCATGGATCACATAGAAGCTCTACTTACGAGGTATGTATAATTTGGTTCTACAATGCTTAACCTATGATATATGCAGGTTACTAGCACAAGTCATTGAAGAGAACAAGAAGACATTGCTAGACATAACTAGCAAATATGATAACCAGGTATGTTTTTCCTATATCAAGTTAGAATCCTACCTTGTGTTAGGATCTTATACTATTGTATGGTTGATAATGATTGTTCATGAAGTTAGAAATGTAAGTAATCAAGGGTTTATGCATATTATGTCTCTTACGTTGATTGATGATATGACTAACCAGAAAAGTCCTTTTGGTCAAATAAAGAATATGCATGAGTAAAAGAAGTATTCCTTGAAACCTTGAATACTAATGCTTATTATCTGTGTTTGAAATGATCATGACTATACATGTTTAAGATTATTGTGTTTTGATAGTATTGAGATTATACTAATGAATGTATGTATGAGACCTCGAGGATAACACAATGATGATACTAGTAAGTATGCATAAGTGATCGAGGATGGATATAAGTTCAAGGACAGGTAATGCAGGAAGCAAAGATCAAGAGGGAGCACACTCCAGTAGTTCCTGCAAGGAAGCAAATATTGAGAGGGAGTCCACCCTACAACCAAACAAAGATAAGTATTTGAATTGTCATTTCTTGCATACTTGTTTGTTTAAATAATATTGTTCAAATGATGTATATGCTTATGTTCCTAGACTTAGGGTGTGTATTATGCATATTAGAATAATTGCATTAATGAACAGTATACTACTAATATGCATGTGATGGGTAAGTTGCCTATGGCACTGTATAACATACCATTGCTACTTATTTAGAATGAAACCTCTTTGCTGACATGTTGGGAGTAGTGCAAACTCTTAACAATGTTCTGGTAGAGATTGGAAGGCGTCTAGAAAGTTACGGAATATGGATAAATGTTGTATTGAAGCATTGGCTAAGATAATTGCATGACTATATGACATATTTATTTATGTGTAAGAATTTGTTCTAAAAACTATGAGATGTTTCTAATCATGCAATTTAACTTGTTTTGTAGGAAATATCATATACCATCACCTACAAAAGAAGGACTACAACATTTGTTCAGCAACAAAGTTATCTATTGAATATATTGAAGATATTGAAGTTCCTAGGATTCGGGAAGAATGCCATGATCGAGGAGTACCAGTCGATCATGAACAATGATGTTTGGGATGCAGTCCCAAGACCTGAAGGGAAGTCTGTTGTGACTTCCAAGTGGATCTACAAGATCAAGCATGCTGCAGTTGGTAGCATAGAGAAATACAAAGCGAGATGTGTAGCTCGTGGCTTCTCCCAGAAAGAGGGGATAGACTATGAAGAGACTTTTGCTCCTGTAGCCAAATACACTTCCATCAGATCAGTACTTGCTCTGGCTGTAGTGATGAAATGGAAGATACACCAGATGGATGTCAAGACAACTTTCTTGAATGGTGTAGTCGAGGAGGAAGTGTATGTGGAGCAGCCACTTGGTTTTGAGACACATGACAGGGAGTCATATGTGTGCAGACTGAAGAAAGCCTTGTATGGCTTGAAGCAAGCTCCTAGAACTTGGTATGGTAGGATAGACAACTTTCTATCCAGTTTGGGCTTTACTAAGAGTAAAGCAGATTCCAACCTTTACTACAAGGTTGAGGAAGGCAATCCTATGATGCTACTCTTGTATGTGGATGACCTGTTTGTAACAGGAGAGGATGGATTGATTGTCGATACCAAGAGGAAGCTTGCTGCCGAGTTCGAGATGAAGGACTTGGTATGATGCACTACTTTCTAGGCATGGAGGTGTGGCAGAGTGTATGCAGTAGAGATCCTGAAGAGGTTCGGGATGATGGACTGCAAGGCCATGGCCACACCTATGGCATCGAACCTGAAGCTTCTGTGAGATGCTTCATCTGATCCGGTTGATGTCACGATGTATCGTCAGATGATTGGGTCCTTGATGTACCTGACGAATACGAGACCAGATATTTGCTTTGCGATGAGCAGTAGAGATCCTGAAGAGGTTCGGGATGATGGACTGCAAGGCCATGGCCACACCTATGGCATCGAACCTGAAGCTTCTGTGAGATGCTTCATCTAATCCGGTTGATGTCACGATGTATCGTCAGATGATTGGGTCCTTGATGTACCTGACGAATACGAGACCAGATATTTGCTTTGCGATGAACACATTGAGCCAGTTCCTGACGGATCCCAAAGGTGTTCACCTGGTTGCTGTAAAGCATATTTTGAGGTACCTGAAGGGTACAATTGATTATGGGCTCAAGTATGATGAGAATCAAAAGTTTAACCTGCAGGGTTATGTTGATTCAGATTGGGCAGGCAGTGCTGCAGATAGGAAGAGCACATCTGGGTGTTGCTTCAGTATGGGATCAGGTGTGATCTCTTGGTTTAGAAGGAAGCAATCATGCGTAGCACTAAGTACAACTGAGGCAGAGTATGTTGCAACATGTTCGGCTAGTTGTGAGGCAGTATGGCTCCGGAAGCTACTGTCTGAGTTATTTGATCTCCCGCTGGAGGCTACTGGTATCTTTTGTGACAACCAGAGTTGTGTGAAGCTGTCTGAGAACCCGGTGTTCCACGACAGGTCGAAACACATTGAGATCAAATATCACTATCTCAGGGATATGGTGCAGAGAGGAGCAATGAAGCTCCTGTATGTTGCGACGGATGAGCAGATTGTAAATGTACTGACGAAGCCACTAGCCAGAGTGAAGTTCGAGTACTTAAGAGAGAGGCTTGGTGTTCTTCAGATTGATGACACTTCGAGGAAGAAGTGATGGACACATTTGCAGGAGCCATTCCAAGCATGATGAGAGGAGGATCTTTCCCATGGCTGTGGATGTAAGCGCTGGACGATGAGCATCAGGACGATGTTCCAGTTACTGCTCTGTATATGCATCATGTTGGATGCTCGTTATGATCAGTTGAATCATGTATATGTATATGCATCATGTTGGATGCTTGTTATGATCAGTTGGATCATGTATATGTATATGCATCATGTTGGATGCTTGGACCATGTATCTGTATATGTATCAAGTGGATACGTTGTATGATCAGGTAGATCATGTATGTTGATATATATCAGGTGGATACATTGTATGATCAGGTGGATCATGTATCTGTGTATGTATCAGGTGGATACATTGTATGATCAGGTGGATCATGTATCTGTGTATGTATCAGGTAGATACTTGGTAGCATTAGGTGGATGCATTATATGATCAGGTTGATCATGGATGATGAGCTTCAGGATGTTGCTCTAGATGACATGCATCAGGACGATGCAGTGATGATGATCAGGTTGATCATGTGATGATGTACATTAGGATGATGTATGGTGAGTATCAGGTTGATACTCTGTGGCCGTGGACAGGTTGTGGAGATGAGCATATAAGTAGACCTGGGAGATCCGACAGGTAGAGCTGTGTGCTTGTAACAGCCTGGGATGCTCTTTCGAGGTATTGCTTTGGGAGGACATATAAGTAGACCTGGGAGATCCGACAGGTAGAACTGTGTGCTCGTAACAGCCTGGGATGCTCTTTCGAGGCATTGTCCTATGGCATGTAAGTAGACCTGGGAGATCCGATAGGTTGGGCTGTGTGCCTGTAATAAGTCCTGGGATTCTCTTTCGAGGCATTGCCATGACCACATGTAAGTAGACCTGGGAGATTCAATAGGTTGGGCTGTGTGCCCGTAATAAGTCCTGGGATGCTCTTTCGAGGCATTGTGGTGAGGGGTCACATGTAATACATCCTGGAGATCCGGACAGGTTGTGCTAGTCACGTAAAAGGCCTCGGATGCTCTTTAGGGTTCTTGCTAGTCAAGACACTCTTTTAAGGTTTTGTGACAGTCACATGTGTTATCAACTGATTTGTACAATAGTTGAAACCTTTTGAGCCGCCAGTGTTGGAACACATCAGTGTTCACTTCCAGAGTATCTGGGTTTCATATTTTTAGGTCTAGCCAGTTTTGGCTAGCCAGTTTTGGCTAGCCAGTTTTGTTTTTGAGTCGACATGACCATGGCCCCATGGGGGTTTGTATCAAAGTGTGCTAGTAGGGTCTGAGTGGCTCGGTTCCCCATGACTGGATTAAACAACTAAGGTATTCCAGGGAGTTTTTTCACCGTCAGATTATACTTTGCTTTAGGCGAAATATAATCTCTTGGTTTTTCTCCCACTTCCTCCAAAGCTGGAATACCCGATTTTGGAAATTTATGGGGGGTTATTAGGGCCCAACTATAATGTATAAACCTACTAGACACTATTAGAATAGGTTTTGGTCATGTCCTAGGTCTCTAGGACCCCCAGAAAAAATTTCGAAATTTTTTTTTACCGGACGCGTCGAAATTGGGGTGTTTTAATTTTTAATTATTTTTTATTTTAATTAAATTTCTCTATAGTTTAAATAGAGAAATTTGGGTCTGTAATTATGTCAATCATCCGGGGTCCGAACTTAGTGTTTGATGGCTCGTTTCATAAGCCAAAAATCACACATGACCCGTGGAGCAGCTAAACCCAACTTTCGGATGTCAATTCAGCCCCGTAATTAATATTTTCTCTGAAAAGTCATTTACAGAGAAATTATTAATTAAAATAATAAAATTTATTATTTTGGAGATAATCCAAATCTCTCCAAAATTAATCAATTTGATTAAAATAAAGGGCTAAATGACATGGCAATGAGCATTTAGGAAGATTCCAATCAACTCCAAGCCCATCCAGTCATCCATCTAGTCACCAAGTCTTATCCTCTCAAGTAAATTCGCCCTCCTTCATGAGAAAATCGATTTAGTAATGTGTCAATTCGTGGTTGGGTTGGTGGCTTGCATTTAAAACTTGAGGTAGGCGCCTTATTGACTCACCTTATCCTAAGGCTTGGCTCCCTTCATTGATTTGAGTTATCACCTACCTTAACTACCACATGTCTCCACCATACTAATTCGAGTTACTCTCAAACCCTCACGCTATCTCCATTGACTCGTGTATCCTTGTTGGAGTTTATGGATTGGTTGATTTGCAATCACAAGTAAGCTTGGCTCATTTCATGGATTCGAGTTACACCTACCTATTGCCATGTGTCTCCCTCACAAACTACTCGCATATCCTACCTTCCTCACGCCAATCTCCATTAGATTCACGCCATTCCCTTGATTGAACTCGTTATTGGTTGGTTGTTTCGTTGATTGGTTTGGCTCCCATTCAAAACTCGAGTTGGTACCTACCTCGTCCACTTGGCATCCATTAAACTAGCTTACACTCCACATGGCTCACGCCTTTTCCACCTTAGCTCACGTCAATCCTCACTAGAAGCTCGCATTCCCTTGTTGTAGTTCGTTTATTGGATGTTACTCCCACCTCATACCTACCCCAAAGTCGAGTTTGCCACCTCATGCCAATTCCACCTACCATAAACTCGACTTTAGCCTTGTCTACCTCTCCAAGCCACTAATTGATTGGAATTCGACCTATGCTCATGGCTAATTCGACCTAGGGTTTAGCTTATTGATTTTAGTATAAAGAGAGGCCCTTTGGGGTTATTATCTCATGGATTTTTGGATGTAAAGTTACTCTGCCATTTTGTCATTGCAAAGCCATTGGCTTAAGGAAATAAAGCGACTTTGGAGGTCTATGTGTTGTCAAATGCTTTTCATGGAAATGTCTTCATAATCTCAAGGTGAATTTGTTCTTGTTATTTGCTTATAATCTCATGTTTTGATCTATAATTTGCTTAGAAGGCTTTTTTAAGCCCATAGGATGGGCATTTGAATACAAGTTGTCCATTTATGTTTGGTTTAAGTGTGATTTAGAAGGAGTAGACTGTAGTCGGAAATACTTATACTATTCTAATCTCACTTTTATTATGCATACTATTATGATCAAGATGTGTTTATGAGTGATTACTTGTGCAGATCCAACAGGTTTTGAAGAGAGATTTGAGCTAGGTTGCATCTTTCATCTCTTCAAGAGGCCTACATTTTCTAACCATTTGTGCATGCTTCAGGATCTTTCTAGAGTCAATCTCAAGCATTAAGGGATTTGGCAAAAGGCTTCAAATCTAAGGTTCCATCTCTTAAGTTTATTTTAAAAAAATCAATTTGGTTACTTTAGGCTTCTCTTCTTCAAGCCTTCTAATTTGCTCCTTGAGTTTTTTACTTGCATGCTAAGCCATTTCTAGCCCCTCTAGCCTTGATCCAAGATTGCCTTGTCTTCAAGCCATAGATTAGGAATCCATAAGGTTGAAGTTCCTTCAACCTTGGGGAATAACTTGGGATTTGTTCCCTTGTGCTCTCTTCAACACTCGCTGTCGGCGTATCACTGGTTAACCGGAGGATTTCCAAGGCGGTGTTCTACTACCCCAAGTGTTCCACTTGTAGCCCTTTTCCCTTGTCTTGCTATTTCATCTTTGGTTGCCCTAGATCTACTCCTCCCAACTCGTTTTTAGCCTTCTCCTTTTTTCATTCGCCCTTCTCCCTAAGATCTCTTCACCTCCTCCTAGCTTTCGTTTCCCTTCTTTAAGTCCTCATTTGCTCTAGCTTTCACCCTATATCTTTTTCCTCCCTCTTGCATTCGTTTCTCTCCCTTAAACTTTTCCTCCTTGCCTTCATTCTCTAGATCTATCCTCTACCCCTTCTCGTCCATCTTCCCAAGTGCCCTAAAACACATTAAAAATCAACAAAAACTTGGTAGGGGTTTGCATCTAGTCATCATCTAGCATCATTCATCTTATTAGTGGTAGATCTTGTGTGTTGTTTATTAGCATTGTGTTCTCTTAGTTTATATTCCAAAGCTCATACTAGAAGCTAATTCTCTGCATTGGAAATAGTTTATTTGAACATATAGAGAAGTGATAAATTGCATGTAGCTAGTAGATTGTTCACAAACTTTTACATCTTTCAAAAGATAGAAAATTTTGCACAAAATTATTTCAAATTTTTATACTTTAGATCTCATTTCTAGGACATTTCGAGAGTTTGTTGTTCGCTGGTCCGTTTCGCCATAGTTAATATTTTATGATAAAATTTCATGCATTCCACATTTTAGAGTTAAATTTTCAAATCTAGACTTAACTAGTTTCAAATTTTGGTTTTGTCTTTTGCTAATGGTTAATGGGTGCCTTGTTTAGATGTTTTGGACTTGTGTAGATCATTTGAGAAAGAGAGATATTTGATAAAGATCTTGAAACAAAGAATCAACGCAAAACAAAGTGAAGGATCCATGAGAATGACTTAATCTTGATATACTTATCCTTTGTAATAGCAAGTAAAACTTGTTTCTTCTTCAAATTTTTCCAAGTATTACCGTTCTCAAAAGACCTTGCAAGGTTTTAAACCCAAGGCATTTGTAACCGCTTAATAAAAGTTTCAAGTGGAGGGGGCCTCCACTTTTTGGGTCTTCTTCCCCATTTGGGGAAGAGTGTTGGGTCTTGTCGTTTGGTTTAACTTAGTTTGTGTTTTCATGCTCTTAGTTTAAATTTACTTCAAATAAGATCATTTTTGCTTATCTTCCATATCTACTTACCCCCATGCTCTCCCGAGTAGGGTCTTGGACCTGAAAGAGATTCTTGGGTAGTTTAGCTTTATTTTCTCGTTTATTTTTATCTTGTTTCTCTTCCAAAGCCTTCAGCCGGAAGTTGTATCCTTGACATTTCGTCTCAAGGGCAGGACCACATAATTTGTGGTTACTCTTCCTTCCCCGTCGGTTTACTTGGCAGAGCTTTCAGCTAGCTGGAAGTTCTCAAGTGCAGGCGGTTCTAGTGGTTGATCCTGTTTCGGGGATCAATCCCACCTAGTAGATTAAAGATTGTGTGGTAGAACACTAGATTTATTTATCTTGCAAGCATTATTGTTAGTGGTAATTCATATCTTGTGATCAATACTATTGCTTAAAATCTGTTTCAAGTTAAGATATACTGCTACTACTTTCTTTCTGCTTCTTAAAATAAACCAAAGTCTCTTGAACTTGGCCAAATCCAAGTCAAGAGCACCCTCTATCGGAGGGCATTTTAGTTTTTTGCATTTCCCTGCATTAGGCATTGTTAATTTAGCAAGTCTCTTGAACTTTGGTCATAAGATCAAGTCAAGAGCGCTCTCTATCGGAGAGTTGAACAAGGTTCTTTAATAATAAAATTTTCCACTCACACACCCTTTAATTAATTTATTTTGGTTTCTGTCCTACACCCGTATGCTCTGCCAACCGGAAACGGTTGGGCTAGTACTCAGAAAGGTGGAAGACTTGTTAATCTACAAGCGAAAATCTAATTAAAATTTTCACCCCCATAACCAACCAATCCGGAGTTGATCGATAAGATAATTTCAGTGGGTAATCTCTTAGTGAGGGCGCCGGGATTCCATGTTCAGCCTCTAGTTTGCTGGCTTGCATTGCGCGGCCTGGCTAGAGCACTGGGTGGCCCGACAGGTCCTTGAACGGAGGCACTTGATATTGTCTTTTCCGGACTTTCTTTGAATACCCTTGGTTTTAGCCCTAATAATCAAGACAATTAAAACTTTGAATTTACCAAGATAAGCTGCACAATGTTCTCACAAACTTTCCATTTCAAGCACTTGTGTCAAGTTTACAATCACTTTTATTTTCTGACTCCATAAGGCACTGGTCCTTCATCTTATATTTTGCCTTCTTAAGTATCAACATTGGAGTATTTGCTTATATTTACGTGGAGTGATTTATTTATTGCCCAAGTGTATCTTTCATCTTGTATTTGCAACGTGGATTGTGTTATCTTGTCTTATATTTCAAAATTTTAAATTGTTTCTCATTTAAAAAACTCCTAAACAACACCCATCCGCATCACTACATCAAAAACACTTAAATACACAAAGAGCCTTAGTGAAACTCTCTTTTAGGGACTACCCCCCTTGGCTTCGTTAGGAGTTTGCCTAAACGGAGGAGCTGGGATTCAGGTGACAGTACCTGGCTCATTGCTTGCCCCCAAGGCCACACCTCTCTCACTTGTAGTGAAGAGACAACTTTTGAAAGATTTCCGCTGCTGGTGTGCATATTGGCGGACAACAACATGTAAGTGGACTTGGGAGATCTTGCCGGTCGTGCTTCGACACATAAATGGTCTTGGGATACTCTTTCGAGGCATTGTGACGCACGTAATAAGTCCTGAGGATTTCACAGTATGGCCAATGATGATGAAGACCTACAGGTGGTGGGCCTACATCCAATCTGAAAAAGGACTGGCTCTGTAGAACTTCCTATGACGAGTAGATCGGAGATTGATTGAGATAGTAGCAGCAATGGCGATGACGATGATTCGAGGACGATGATTCGCTGATGATGATCCAGAGAAGAAGACTTGTGCTAGCAGATCTATGTCGAGAAATACCTTCCTAGCTAAGAGGGAGTGTTGATGTATATGTAACTTCGGAATATATTTCACCCATGTATATTGTATTCCTATAGAGATGTTATTATTCCTCTATACGAAAGTGTTTGTATTCCTATAGAGATGTTATTATTCCTCTATACGGAAGTGTCGTCATTTATATTGTAAGTGTCATAACTTATACTTGATGGGTTATTAGACCACCTTGATGGGGTCGGCCCTGTATGAGTCATGTGGGTAAATGGGTTATTAGACCACCTTGATGGGGTCGGCCCTGTATGACTCATGTGGGTAAATGGGTTATTAGACCACCAAGTGTGCGGTTGGCCCGGATTAATGTAACCATGGGTTATTAGGCTAAGTTAGACAAGTCGGCCTCATTGGTTTATTGGGCAGGACAGGACAAGTATAAATAGAGATCGGGAGATCTCTATTTGATCATCTTATTTTACTCACTCTTCTATCACTCGGAAAGTGGCGCACATGTGAGGAGGAGGATCAGCTGCTAGGAGAAGACTATCTCTTGTACTTTGGTTGTATCATTGCTCTTTCTATCTCTGAGGAAGTTGCGGGGTTTTTCACCTTCTTGGTTTTCCCCGGTGAAACTCTGTGTGTCTTGTGTGCTTGCATTATTGTGTCCATGATTGATATGCTGTAGATATGCTGTACATGTTATTCTCTCAGTTAAGATCTTAGATCAGATTGAAAAATTCTGAAAAACTAACACCTCATTCTTACTTGTAAATATATCATCTCATATCTTATCATTTTACATTTAATATATAATTCCTATATGGATTTCTCATCTCAGTCGTATTTATAGTGGATATTTTCTTAGAGCGAACTTTGTTCGTCTCAACCTCAATCCACTCTAGACCTAAATCGAAACCATTTGGGATCATTTGGGACAGTTTGGGGTTTCACTAGTCCAAGGTTCGAAAATTGGCCAAATTGGGTAAAATTTCAAATTGGAGACATTACAACTACATATTGCATTAGTACTAGTGTGCAGTTTTCCTTTGCTTTTCTGTAAATATTCTGTCAAACCAGTGTCGTGAATGTTTGCAATGTATTGATATTGGACCACATGCAGACATGCAGGTACACAATATGGTCATCTCAACTGGTGGATCAATATATCCATTTTATTCCCCCATGCATCTCTTCTATATTTTAAGCTATTACTGGGTTGTACTGTAGTCTTTTTAGTATACCATGCGGATGTCTGTTTTTTCTGAATCTTGTACCATCTGGTTTACACTGTTTTTGTAGCGTCTCTGCTTTTCATGTTCAAAGTTGTATGGAAAGAACCTGGTAATGCCATAATTTAGAAATCAAAACAACCTCTTATTTGTCATATGATGGCACTTTCAGGCAATGCATCTTGGATACAGACCTTTGAGGATTTAGCAATGGAAAATGAAATTGCTCTAATCATTGGTTTTCTGATGTACTTCTCTTTTGTTAACTTTTTACTGACAATGGTTTCAGGCAACAGCTGCTGGTGTCAAGGAGTCAGAGGCAGTAAGTTTTCTGGAGAAGAAATTGAAGAATAATCCAGAATTATCTTATGAGGAAACTGTACAGGTACACTTTTGCATCTGGAACTGGAACTTTATCAATCAGTTCTGGGCAAGTTTAAGACAATTTTCTGGAGTTATTGCTAGGCATTTTTTTGTTCTCTTTTCTTTTGCCCTCTGTAATTTTTTCAAATTAACTATCTTTAGGCATTAATATAAGTTTCGATTTCAATTTCTTTGGATATAATTGAACATAAACCACTCTCTTTGGGTTTGAGGAGAACTGTTGTATCAACGTATCTTGCCATATCTGGGAGATTTACCAAATGTCTTGTTTATAGTTTGATGAAATGATAATGCAAGTATAGCACAGAACTTTTTCTGTTAGGTTAGTTAAAACCTTTGGCATCTAGATTTCCTCGTGTCAGTTTGTCATCCCATTTTATATTTTGACCATCTAAATATTTACATCTCATCAATATGTCCTTGTGAAATGTTTTATTTGCTTACATTAATGCCACTGTTTTGTACATGGTAAATACTCTGAGCATATCCTTGTTTTCCGCTGACAAATGATTCATTTACATTGTCTACACTTGCATTCCTTAGAGCACATGTAAATGATCTGTCAGAGAACTCAGTTAGTTTGAATATAAAAAGGTGAACGGCATTGTTTATATTTTCTTGTGTGTGGTTTCTGATTGTTTTTTTCTATTCGCCTTGGCTCTGTTAATTTTTTTTTCAACAGACAGCGGTTTCTGCACTCCAATCTGTTCTTCAGGAGGATTTTAAGGCTACAGAAATTGAGGTATCATCTTACATTCTCTAGCCAATAAACATTTACTAGTGCATGAATGTCATATGATAATTTGATGCAATAATTCTTCCAAGATCTAAATTTGCTAGACTGAAAAATAGATCAAATTTTAGAGTTATTTTTACTTTGAACAAATTAGAAGATTCTCTTTTTGGTGCTTATGGTGTATGGCGTGCTTTTTATAGATCTGATTTGTTGAACCAAAAGATTTTTTGAAACATGATATCGTCGTCTTCTATTTTCTGTATGTAGCTATGTTATATTTTACTATTTTAGTGTTCCCGACGTTTCGAGTGGACACTCCATCCATCATTAGGTGACTAGAAAAAGTTCATTGAAAGGTAGAAAAGAGTTCCAAAGAGGTGGAATAAATAGGAGATGAGAATGGTGACCGTTGAGTAGTAGTTAGGAAGTGAAGCTTAAAATAAATAAATAAATTATAGGGGATTAATGGGAATTAATAAATAAATGATTGGAAATAATAATAAAATTAATAATAAGAAAAACGGATATAAAGATAAGAAGGGCTAATAAGGGGTTACATAGCAAAGGTCGAAGGGTGAAGTAATAAAGTAAAAGAATAAATAGAATAGAAACAAAGGGAAAAGAGTTAAATGTAAATAAATAAATAAATTAAATAATGGATAAGGGATTGGTAAGAAATAGGAGAAGAGATAATGGATAGAATCATGAGAGGGTGAGCTTAAAAAGTGGGGTGGGGGGGCACAATGATAATAAGATAGAGAGGAGGATAAGGAAGACGTGATAGGAGAAAGAGTGAAGAGTAACAAGGGGACATAATAAAATTGAGAGAATTGGGGACGCACGGGGTGGGTGGGTGAATGAAAGACACAATGATAATAAGACGAAGAGGAGATAAGGAAGACGTGATAGGAGGTAGAGGGAAGAGTAACAGGGGGACATACTAAAATTGGGATTGGAGTTAAGGGAAGAGAAACATAATAATTGTAAGCAAGAGGAGATAAGGAAGACGTGATAGGAGGTAGAGGGAAGAGTAACAGGGGGACATACTAAAATTAGGATTGGAGTTAAGGGAAGAGAAACATAATAATTGTAAGCATTAGGAGATGTTGTTGAGGGAGAATCAAGTCAGGAGGATCGAGTGGAGTAGAGATGGTGGATGGTGGGTTTCCAAGATTGGCTCAGCTTGTATCCATGATCTCGATTAAAATTTTTAGGATGTTTTTCTATCTCTAGGGATTCCCTAATGATGCGAGATGAGTAACGTGGATTAGAAGATAAGACTATGGTTTGGTTGAAGCATATAAGATGTTTAGAGTGGTGGGAGTGTTTTGCTATGTCAGATTTGGTAAGCCGATTGTAAAAGGTGTCGACTGTATGTTCTTTTAGATGGGTTTGGATCGATTGGCCTTGTTACCGCTCAAACTAGCAGTCTTTTCAAAGCAGACTATGTATGGTCTTGTGCTAGTGATGGTAACCATGTAAGAGGAGGTAAGACCCAATTGTTGAGATATTGTAACTTCTAAAAATATTATATTTGTACTTTATTATTCCGGAGATGTTTGATTCCTCTGTGAAGACCTTATTGTATATCCGGAGATGTTTTATTCCACCGTGAAGAATGTGGTAACTTGGGTTATTAGACTTCCCTAGTGGGGGTCGGCCCTGTATGAGTCATGTGGGTTAAAGGGTTATTAGACCACCCTAGTGGGGTCGGCCCAGTCTACTTATGTTAAGTGGTTAAGTTGGGGACGACCTAGTTAGTGTAAAGGTCAAGTCGGAGTTGTGTATAAATAGAGGAGGTGTGTTCCTCATTTAACACACATTCACTCACTTGTGATTGGCGCATAGGTGAGAGAGAGATCTGCTATGGAGGAGAAGGAGATCATGTTTGGGGATTACATCTTTGTATTTGCTGGTCATCTATATTGAGGAAGCTTTGCTGTGTTTTCTATCCCACGAGGGTTTCCCAGGATAAATCTATGTCTCTTGTGTTTATGCTGTGCTTGTTGTTCTTTTAGTGATCCTGTATATGCTATTGTTGTGAAATGGAATGTAATACTGATATTTTCTGTCTTAGCATATTGAATTTTAACATGGTATTAGAGCTAGCCTGAAGGAAGGCAATGTATGGCACTTACTACACTTGTCTCACTTGCGACAATTTGCAAGTTAGGGTTTTGTATAGCAAAAACTAGTCATTGTGGAACTTTCGCTATAAATCCATTTTGGCGAAGGTTCAGGATCTAAAACTTTTACAGGTCGTAGATAACATCCCCTTGTACCTTGTGTCCAAAAGACAACCTCATATTCGTTGTACTTTGTGATTTATGATCCGTACAAGTTAGGCTTTCTGCTTCTTCCAAATCTCAGTCATAAACAGGTGACCTAGGCAAAAAGGTCATATCTCGGGCTAGGAAGCTCCAAATCAAATTTCGTAAAAAGTGACAGGTAGGGCACGGACTGTAGTTTCACAGGTCTGCTTTTCAGAGGTCGAAGTTGAAACAGTGACACGTGGCACTCCCTACAAGTTCACTCTCCTATTTTAAACCATAAACAAGTCACATTGCGACACTTGGCATAACTCTTTCTTAGAGAATCCAATTGAGGTCAGACCTGTGGGGTTGGAAAGATGACAGGTCAGGCTACCACAGCCCGAAGTTTCAGACCCTGTGGATTCGTAATTTCAGAGATGCACCAGAAACAATCAGGTGCATGTTTCTGTCAAAACAAAATTGGATTCTGAGCACCTTCATTCTTGGCTTGTCACTGCTGCGGGAATTTAGGGCTTCGAAGAAAGTTGGAATATTTGGAATCGGAGTCCACGGCTGAATGCTCTTCATCAAAATCGAAATTTAGAGACCAAGATCGAATTTTTTGGTTGGGCAGAAGGTCGGGCTTGAACAAACCCTAGTTCGGGATTTTGATCGGAAAGGTGGAAAATTAGGGCTTTTGCAAAAGTTGGAATTTTTGGAATCTAAGACCACGGTTGGAAGCTCCTCAGAAAAATTGAAGTTTAGAGCACAAGATCGAACCTTTTGGTTGGGCAGAAGACCGGGCTTTATCAAACCCTAGTTTGGGATCCTGTCTAGACGATCTGGAAGTTTCAAAGGCAATTTTGAGGGGTCAAATTTTGGAGATTTCAAAATTGAAGTATGCCAGCTTGATCAGCTCAGCAAGGCACATCTTTCCATCCTTTCAGAAGTTTGAAATTCAAAGTTTGAATTTTTAGGGTTTCTCTGACAAGCCCTAATCTAGCTCCAGATCCAGTTTCAGCGAATCAAAGTGGATTGGGTTAATCCTAGAAGAGAATGAATTGGACACCTTTATAAGTGAAGAAGTTCCAGTTCCAGAGGGAGATGAGGCTAAGGCCTTACATAAGAAGACTACAAGCAATCCTGACAGGTATGACTTGAGGAAATACAGCTATGTTTTGAAAATCTGACTCTTGATTAAGTTCATAATATGTTTGTATTCATGTTATTAAGGTTAGTACAATTATGATTGTTTGATAATTAATGCATGTGAATGATAGAAGACATTCATTGATTAGGGTTATGACACTTATGATTGTACTAATGCACTTGTGGTGTTGTATGAGGATGATGTTGTCTGCTAACAAGATACAGGTACATCAAGAAAGACAAATCAAGTTCTATGACCATGATGACATAAAGACAAAGACTCATCCATAGTCTTTGACCACATATAAGCTCTACTTACGAGGTATGTATGACTTTGTTCTATTATGCTTAACTTATGAGATATGCAAGTTCTAGCATAAGGTCTCTAAATCATTGAAGAAAACAAAGAAGATATTGTTTGGGTATTTTAAGACATAACCAAGCATGATAATCCAGGTATGTTTTCGTATATCAAGTTAGAATCCTACCTTGTGTTAGGATCTTAGGTAAGTATATCTGTATATGAAATGATCATGACCATACATAATGTTTTGATAGTATTGAGATTATACTAATGAATGTATGATTTTGTATGAGATCATGAGATCATGATCTCATTTTGATAGTATTGAGATTATACTAATGAATGTATGATTTTGTATGAGATCATGAGGATGACATTAGTGCACACTTAAGCATGCATAGTGGTACAAAATGGATAGAAGTTCAAAGACATATCCTGATGCTATCATAAAGGGAAAATAGAGATCAAGCGGGAGGCAACCACACAAACATAAAAGATAAGTATTTGAGTTGTTATTTGAATTACTTCTTGAATCTTTGAATAGTCAATGATATTGCTTGTAATAGTTGTATGCATATTTGTATTCCTAGAATATATCATGCATAGTGTAAGCATTCATATAGCATTGAACAATATACTACTAATATGCATATGATGGGTAAGTTGGACAAACATTCCATTGTTGCTTGTCTAGAATGAAACCTCTTTGCTGACATGCTGAGAGCTGTGCACGCTCTTGATAGTATGTTCTGGTAGAGATGGAAGGTATCTAGATAACCACTATATGCATACAAGATATGGAAAAGTGTTGTGCCAAAGTATTGGTCAAGATAGTTGCATAAGTATGTGAATCATATCTGTATGCATAATAGTTTATCATGTCAACATGATTTGATGATTATGAAGTATTACTAATCATGAACTTAACTTTGATTTGTAGGAAAGATCATGAAGAATGATGAACACCAAACAAGTGGTGGATGTTCAACAAGAAGACTTACAAATCAAACATACTATAGAAGGCTCGTGGCTAGAAGATTCTCTTAGAAAGAAGAAGAGGATCATGACGAGATGTTTGCTCCAAGTGGCTAGATAAGACCATTCTCTTAATGGTGTAATTGAAGAAAGCTCTGTACGGGTACCCAGGATCGATAGTCATTTGCTGAGCTTAATGATCACCATGGGTGATGCGGATTTCAACCTTTGCTACAAGGTTGAAGATGGTGTTTATATACAGATGACATTCTTCTCTTAGATGGATGCAAGAAGGAACTCACCACAGAGTTCGAATGATCTTGAGGCTCATATCAGTAGACCCATCTGATGGGAGATGGCATGGATAGATATGTAGAAGATCACTCAATGCAGAGTGTGAATGATGTTTAGTCATAGAGGGAGAATTGATAGCTTCTTGACAAGCTTGGGCTTTACCAAAAGTAAAGCTGATCCTAACCTTTATCTTAAGGTTATGGATGATGAACCTGTCATACTATTACTGTATGTGGATGATCTCTTTTTGACAGGGAATGAGAAACAGATCATGGAAAGCAAGAAGAAGCTAGCTACAGAATTTGAGATGAAAGATCTCGGATTGATGCATTACTTCCTAGGACTGAAAGTATAGCAAGGCCCAGAAGGAATCTTTCTCAACCAGGAAAGTATTTGATATGTTGGAATGCAAAATCCATGACCACTCCCATCGATTCCAACTTGAAGCTGTTAGCTGATGACTCATCAGAGTTAGTGGATGTAACTCTGTACAAACAGATTATTGGGTCATTGATGTATCTGACGAATACAAGGCCAGATATATGCTTTGCTGTGAACACCTTGAGTCAACATCTAGTGGAACCTAGGTGTGTTCACCTGATAGCTGCAAAGCATGTGATGAGGTACCTGTTATCACCTAAACTGTAGTTACCCCTATGGATGGATCCAGTCATGGAAGGCAATAGGGAAGGGCAACTCAAAAGGTGCAACCACGATCACCTCGACCTCCAATATATGGTTGTCACGCCAGTCGAGGCAACCTTCGCTTTATGTTATCTAGCCCAGACAACAAAGGGGGAGACCCGATCTACTCCCGACAGGAGAGATCAAAACCAAGACACCAAATCAGGGTATTTCCAAGTGAAGTTAGGTGTATGGTTTATCCTAGACCTAAAGATGAAGTCACAAGCCAAGTGGGGGTTCAATAGGTATAGCTTTGGTTCATAGTTGATGTGAAAGTGACTTATAATGTTTGAAGTGAGATCTAGGATGAGTGTACTAGTTCAATGTTGGAAAATCCACTGCCTTGGGAACTGTGTCCAATGCAGGGTTGTTTAGGGGTAAGATTGGGACTAACTAGTACATGAGACAAGCTTGACCATGGTTCATGATGTCTTCAAAGGTATAGTTTACCATGCATAGGTCAAACCACAAGTCAATCCAACAATCTAGGAAAGTTGAATTATCTTGGAGAGAAACCAGTGCCTTGGGAATTGGGAAGTGGAGTCAAAGTGGGGTTGACTTATGGTTTAGGACTCCTACAACATGAGACAAGTGGGCAATAGAGGTCTTGGTGGTTGAATGTGTCTAGATCTAGGTTTGACCCAAGTGGACCACAATCCCTTAAAACAAGGAATGCTATCCCCAAGGCAAGATTTGACAAAGTGATAGTCTAGACCTAGGTTTTGAATTATTCCGATTTCAGATCTGCAATAATCTCAAGTACCCAGTTCCTAGAAGTGAGTGAACTCACTTCTCCAAGGTGATGCGACTTTACCCAAGGAGGCTGAAAGTGGGGTTTAGATGGGTCAAGACAAGTCGGATGGCACCCAAATTTTAGATCCGGGTAGATCAGTCAAGTAGGGGTATGGATCTATAATTTCGTGGCAATCCACCGGTTAGATCTTAGTAGATCTGAGTTTAAGTGTTCCAAGTGGTCCAAAATGGGGATTAAATCCCTTAAAATGTGGAATGGGGCCCACAAGGTGAATTTCAAGAAAGGGACAACCTGGGTGTATGTTATTTGATGTGTAGATGTCAAATCAAGTGGAATCTCAAACACCCACCACCTAGATCTAGGTCAACTTGCTCAATCAGTGAAGTGCGCCTTGCTTGGGAGAGGCTAAGTTGGCCTGGGAAGGGGATCAAATGGAAGCCAATCCTCACCAAACTATAGATCCGGGATGCCTTCGATGCTATAGAGGTGGGTTTTCAGTATTATGCCCAACAACCCACTAGATCTAAGTAGATCTGAGAAAATATAAAATGAGGGTTTTAAGATATTTAGGGTTTCAACAATTTATGAGCTATGTCAATGGATTGGATAAAGGAAAGAGAAACAAACCTGTGGATCTTACCTGGGTAACCTTGTAGATGCCTTGATGATGATGATCTATGCAAACCCGATCAATTTGAGAAGCTTTGAGGTAGTTTCTATGCAAGTCGATTTGGTCCAAGAAGCCAATGCGCCCTCTCTCCTGCACAACAAACGTCAACAATATCAGATTTGATGCATCAAGAGATAAGACTAATGCCACAAAAGAAGTAACAGAAAGATAGCATAGATCACAATGATGCTAATGATAACCCCCTGATACAAGCGAATGCCAAGAAAGTCGATTTGAAGAAGCCTTGCAAAATCGGCCTTGTTGAAGTCGCCCTCCTGTAGACAAACAATGATTTCGAAAAAAAATAGATCTTGCCACAATTTCCAAATGCTAGGTTGCAATAGACTTTCCAATCACCATCTAAGAACACCAGATGCAAAGGAGACCACAAGAATTTCCACAAGAATATTTTTCTATACCAATAATCCAAGAGCCAAAGACCCTTTACAATGAGAGGCTCTCTCCTTTAAATAGGAAGGAGAGGCACCAAAACCCTAACCACTTTTTGAATGAGTGGTTAAGATTAGAAGATACAAGTGTCTAATCAATGGTTGAGATGAGCTCAACAATATAATACATGGATCACACATAAAATATAATATAAGTGGACAAAATCGCCCTAGAAGAGGCGAATCCCACCAAATCATGATGATGAAATATCATAAGAGGCTTATGGTGGGTCCAAGGGGTAATTTTATCCCTCCTTGGTCAATCCCCATAGCACAGTAACCAATAAATAATCATGAATGTACCAAATCGTGCCTCCATAGTGAAGTCGTGGTCCTCAAAAGACCTCAAAAATCCACAGAAAGTGCCATAAATGATGGATGCGGGCCTCGATGAAGCTGAAACTGCTGGAGAAGGTGTGGAAGGTCCCGATCTATCATCACTGATCATCCCATGCCATAACTTTTCCTCAGTAGCCCAAATCGATTTCCTCAATAGCCATTTCTACCATTTCTGAAATGCCTCGGGAAGCGTGAAACTGCCCCAAACAGCCTCCTGGAGTGCTGGCGCTGTCAAGGTGAGGGCACCAATGTGTCCGGAAGGGGGGTAATATGGTAAAAACAAGTGGCTGGACCACCCCCTCCATCATCAGCGCCCTAGGTCAACCGGATAAAAGTCATCTCTGCTCCGACAGGGCCTCCAACAGACCAAAAATGCACTGGGACAGCCTACTGAGGCTCAATCATCACTGTAAGTGCCCGGAACTGAAAACAAACTGTCCCATTGGACTCAGAAGGTCCAAATCTATCCAAGATGTGTACTCATACACCATATGAGTCTCTGCATGATCAAAATAAATATCCAATATACCGGAACAGGGCCAATAATAATGCGTTGTACATATACAAACACTACTGTAACCCCAGAATCATCATCATAACCCTGTAGCTGCTGCATAGAATCATCCTGTATGTGTACATAGACCATATATCATCTATCCATATCATCACAAGGTCTAACATCTCATGTCCCATGGTCCTCCATGGTCAAACTAGGTCCAACCAAGACCAAATATAACTCAGTCCATCATCCAAGGCTGCTGAAAAGTATCAAGGTTAATACATGCTTTACAATTCATTCAAATAGCAATTATAACACAGAGTAATCATGACTGGCGATCTAAATCCAAATATATAGTGTCGTTAATTATTATTATTACTCAGACTAGACTTTCAGGATCATACTCACTTCATAGTTGTGATCAATTTGCTAGTGAAGGGTGAAGGCTAAATTAACTTGGCTAGGCTAAGGGATGACTTAACTGTCTTGACTTTGTGACACTTTGGCAAGGGAAAGGGAATACACCATAGTATATACTGAATGAGCAATAACACAGGGAATGGCGGTGTCTCACAAATGGATGAGTTGTTTAAAGAGGGTTTATTCACCTTCACAGATGCGCACAATCCATAATACAAATAAGGCCAGCAATTGTTTAGATATAGCATTTAATTTCTATTGCTTTTTGGGCCTGAAGTTTCCATAGCCTTGATCTATGTGTGTTTACAAACACATTGCATAGATTTACATTTTTTCTTTAGGCTTTCTGCTGCAGGTGTGTTTTTAAGGCACTTGTTTACCTGAGCACTTCTAGGTGTGTCATGGACAGCTTGTTTACCTAGGTATTTATTTTCCAAAAGATATAACATTTTATTTTTATGGCCACTTTCATTTGGCACGCCTTTCATTCATGTGTGTTTAGAAACACATTGCATGAATGGGCTTTTCATACAAGATATAGCATTTCATTTTCCAGATTTTGTATTGATGGCAGCACTAAAAGTTTCAGGTTTAGCCAACACAACTTTAGTGACTAGGGGGAATTCACAAGGAACTCCAACTCACCATAGGTAAGTTTTGTCACCAACTCAGAGCCGAGACACAATAAACAGGGAGGCTCATCCAATACAGAGGCTACAGTGGGGAAAAGTCCTCCATGCCACTAGTCAAGTAGTAAGTCAAGGTGATAATCTAACAGGTAGGCCATGGATGGATGAAGACAATGAAATGATGGAGCCAACACTAGCAAGCCAAAATATGGTGTAATGATCACCTCTATTCTCCCTAAGGAGGGTATGTACCAATGAGTATGAATAGTGAACTTCTAAGTCTAAGTAGGGACAATGTAATATATATAATAGATCGACCAGGTCCAAATATCTATATGATCGCCAGATCATGACACTGAGTGCTAAGACATGCTATAAGAATAAGTATAAAAGCAATCTAACCATAACACCATGATATACCTGCTGAGTCATATACCTGAAAGCTCATCAACCTGTACCATCCTCTGTCCTCTGAGACTGCTGCTGTAACTCTGGGCACTACTGTCTGCTCTGTACCAATGATATAATGGCTACATCGGTCATCTCTCTGAGTGTCCTGAAACTCAGTCATGGCATGGGGAATACAACTGCTGTCCACAATCTGATAGTGATCCAATATAGATGCTCATCTCAGCATCTCAAATGTAAGGGAACTGGCTGAATAGTGTACTGGAATGAGAAAAATAATGTATGGTAGCCCGGCTACTATATATGTGATAACATCTGGCTCCGGCTGGGACAAGTGCTCTGCTGAAATGAACGCTTGAGAACCTCAGAATCTCTGGTGCTCGAACTCTGCTACTCGAATCCACGATCCAGCACTCTACCATTTTATTTCCAGCTTTTATTCTTGCAACCTATTTTCTGCATTCACAAACATCGAAAATACCTCATGCCGCATGTGTGGGAAAAATATAATAAAACAACTGAAATGAAATCTATTCTATGTCAGAAATATAAATGCATGAAATATAACTGCATAAAGTAAATTAAACTACTAACATAATTTGCAAAATTTGAAATTTATTGTGCAGGGAGAAAGAAAAGTGACAGGTACTCAGTTAAACTAGGAGCTTACAAAGGAGCTTAGAGACTAAGAAGGTGCCAGACTCAAAGGCTGAAAAGACTAACTACTGCCTAAGTAGGCTTATTTGGTTTCCTACCTACCCTAATCTACCAGGCAATGCAATGCATAGGGATCCCAACTAGGTGGGATCAGGGATGTGATCCCTTAAGTCCCTTTGATTGACAGGATATAAAATACGTCGTCCACTACCAGTGGTCAGAAAGCACATGCCATCAATGCATCGCTCTACAGTGAAAGGTCCCACCCATAAGTCATCAGTTTGTCCCAACCTTATATGCAATAAATGGTTGGGAATGATGACTTGACTTCCTATAGGGAACCTGTTTCTATTTACTGACTCAGGAACGACACCAATGTTACGAATAGGCATAGGGTGGATTTCTGCAGGGCTTTGCGGTTGAGGTGTAACAATCCTTGAGCTCCTCCGAGAAGGAACTGCATCAACTCTGGGTGGACCACCGTTTAAGGAAATAGCAACTCTGCCAACAAGGATTTCTCTAACTTCTCTTCTTGTTTCTTGGACTTCCTCATTTGATTCTTCCTCATGGGGAGACACAACTCTTTTAACAACTTCACCTATAGTCAAGAAGTCTCTATGTTCTTCTAAGAGAGGTGGCTCACGAGATATGACAGTGTTATGACTAGAACCTTCCCCTGAAGGAACGGGAATAACCATGTTTTCCAATCTGGGAGAAACTGACTCAGGATGAAATGTAGAGGAAGTAGGAATGTGAGAAGTATCATAAATGTGATGACTAGGTGACTCGGATGGTAAGAGGAAACTAGGGAAATGCGGATACGTAGATAAAGCATGGCTTTGCGGTTCTGAAGGAGTTTGAAAAATAGCAAGGTTATTTAGATTATAGTCTCCTTCAGGTGCATCATTTATTAGGGCATCCTCTTCCCAACCTAGAGAGTTATCATGGACTTGAATAAGGCTACCATCTTCTAGGGATAAATGAGATAGAGAATCTTCTATATCAGAATAATAAAAAGCTTCAGATTCTTCATTCGTTTCAACCCTAGTAGATGTTGCAAGATTGTTTTCCCATGGGTAAATAGGTGCAAGTCCTTGGCTTTCTCTCTCTCTGTTGTGATCAGTCAAGGCAAACCACTCCCTAACAGTGAAAGGAATTCTTTCTCCCCTCCTAATATCATCAAACTCATCTTCATGTATTGGGTTCTCAATATTCTCCTCATTGTTTGTTTGCTCATGAAGATTTTCTAATGGGGGAGTTTGTTCCATGTTTTGATCATCAAGCAAATTCTCATCTCCTTCTATATTTCTTATGCCATCCTCAACCCCTTCAAGTGTGTGATCTTCTATAGACGGTTCTTGAATGGTTTCATTGTTTTGTTCATGATCTTGGGGTTGATTTTCATATTCTCTCAATTCATCTATTTCCTCAACAAATTCATTTCCAACTGTTCTTGTTATTTCAATCATTTGCTTGTCTTCCCAAAAAGAATCAGAATCTTCCATGACCATACACATACTTTGATCAACTTCATATAATTCATCCTCATCTTCAACAAGGTTAGTTTTGGCATTATTTAACAATTCATCCCCATATGTGTTTTTTAACCCTTCATCAAAAGACTCAACATGCTCATTATAACAAGGTTCTCTGTTAACCCGAATCAAAGCTCCATCAGGGTTGGGAACACAAATAAATGATAAGTCCATCATAAGGTATCCACCTAGACCAGTTGCCCATTTTCTAGATAAAAGCATTCCATATGCTGGGGGCAAGTCAATGACCACTACATCCATCATGGTAGAAATGTCTGAACATGCGAAAAGATCAGCTCTAAGGTTTTTGATCAAACCATAAGATGGTACTCGTCGGGAATCTATACCACAGACATTTCCATAAGGCCTAGTCACTTCAAGTCCCATTTCCTTCATAACTTGTAAAGGCATAACATTCATTGCTGCTCCAGAATCCAACATACAGTTATGAAGGAGCATGTTTTGAATGTGTAAGGTAAGGTAAAAGGGAGAGTGACCACCGCTTTTTCTTTCATAAATGGCCGAATGGATGTTTATTGGTGGATCCTTCTCTGTTTTACTAGGTCGTGTTCCACTAAGCTTTTGGATATGACATGATTCTAGGACCGGTTCAGGAGTTTTCTCTTGGCCAATACCATTGAAAAATTCCTCTACTTGGCATCTAACAGATGGCACCTTCATTAACTCAGTGACAGGGATGTTGCACATTATCTTGCTTAGCTCTTTCTTCATATCAATCTTAAGATCATAATCATCTATGGCAAGATCTTCTTCTTCCTTTTTATCTTCATCAATCTTTTTATGTTTATCAAGGAAAGAAGGCTGGGAAGTACTTCCTCGTTTATAGATTTGATACTTTGGTTGCTCTTTAGGTTTTGGGAGCTCTATGGCACAACATGAGGAACTAGGTTCTTCCACTATATCATCTTCTTGCTCCCATGGCTCTTCTTCTAAAAGGATTCTTCCAAAGTCTTCATCATAGGATAAGTCATTTATAAAGTTGATGTTTTCTGGTTGGTCATCATGGTCAATGGTGTTAGAGGGTTCTCCTTCTTCTTCATCACACCAATTGACTTCCTTCTTTTCAGAGTTCTCTGGATACTCAGGTCGTCGCCTATCCCTATCCCCATCAGGCCTTCTATTATTATTCCAGTAAGGTTTAGGGCCATAAGGATTTCTATGTCTCTCAGGGTCATTCAAACTTGCCACATTCTTAGTTAGGACAGTTAATTGTTTCATCATTTCTTGCATGACTTCTAAAGTGTCCTTGGATTCCTTTGGCACACTCACAGGTTCCTTTGGTTTTCGGAGTCTAGGGTCAGATCTGGAAGTGGATGGGGTAAATTGATCAAAAAAGTTTTGTTTCCCCATGGATGCTACATTTTGCTCAGCCATCTTAGCATTTGATTGAGCGGTCTTTAAATCATTTGGGTTTTTATCCTTTAGCTGATAACCAACCCATCCCTCAAAAGCATTCAAGTAGTGAATGACAACTGCTTGATCTTTTGGTCTAATTTCTTCGGGGATAACAGCTACAGTCTTGTCAAATCTTATGTTAAACTCATGGACTGTTTCATTTTCTCTCTTCTTAATGTCAAAAAGTTGATGTAAGAGAAACTTCCCATCTAACTTTCGGGACCACTCACTACTTAGCTTGTTGACAAAGTTGTCATATCCATCAATGGATGAAGCAGGCAACCTGTCAAACCACTTCCTAACATCTCCTTCCAAGGATGCCAGGAGACCCCTCATGAACACATCTTCCTCAGATGCTCCATATGCTTCCATGTGTTCCCATACTTTATCAATGTGGTCTTCAATTGATATAGCAGATACTCCATCAAATCTGGGAACTTTTTCAAAATACTTTTCAGGCATGTCATGGGGTGCACCCTGGATTTGGGAAAAATCTAAAGGAGATGGTTTTGCCTTTCTTCCAAAGATCCTAGGAGCTTGTGGTGGAGGAACATTCTGGTTTCCCGGGTTTGTTCCGGCCATTGGATTTGGTAAGTTTGAACTGGGAAATGAGGGAGGAGCCGAATTAATCAAAGGGGATCCTGAAGCTCTGTTTGGAGAATCGTTAACCAATTTCCAAAGGAAGTTAGATGGTTGTGCTTTAGGATCTCTTTTACGATATGTAATTGGGGTTCCTTCAACTTGATCTAAGTTTACTTTACTTCTCGTGTTGTAAGGATGTAAATGAGCTCGCTCCTCAGCGGAGTCACGATTGGGAGTCGCCAGGTAGATTTAACCCTTCTACCAAGATATGTGTCGTTGTATATGCGGGAAGGACAACTAGCTTTTCCAAGGTAAGCCTATTGCGTCCCCGGCAACGGCGCCAAAATGTTATCACCTAAACTGTAGTTACCCCTATGGATGGATCCAGTCATGGAAGGCAATAGGGAAGGGCAACTCAAAAGGTGCAACCACGATCACCTCGACCTCCAATATATGGTTGTCACGCCAGTCGAGGCAACCTTCGCTTTATGTTATCTAGCCCAGACAACAAAGGGGGAGACCCGATCTACTCCCGACAGGAGAGATCAAAACCAAGACACCAAATCAGGGTATTTCCAAGTGAAGTTAGGTGTATGGTTTATCCTAGACCTAAAGATGAAGTCACAAGCCAAGTGGGGGTTCAATAGGTATAGCTTTGGTTCATAGTTGATGTGAAAGTGACTTATAATGTTTGAAGTGAGATCTAGGATGAGTGTACTAGTTCAATGTTGGAAAATCCACTGCCTTGGGAACTGTGTCCAATGCAGGGTTGTTTAGGGGTAAGATTGGGACTAACTAGTACATGAGACAAGCTTGACCATGGTTCATGATGTCTTCAAAGGTATAGTTTACCATGCATAGGTCAAACCACAAGTCAATCCAACAATCTAGGAAAGTTGAATTATCTTGGAGAGAAACCAGTGCCTTGGGAATTGGGAAGTGGAGTCAAAGTGGGGTTGACTTATGGTTTAGGACTCCTACAACATGAGACAAGTGGGCAATAGAGGTCTTGGTGGTTGAATGTGTCTAGATCTAGGTTTGACCCAAGTGGACCACAATCCCTTAAAACAAGGAATGCTATCCCCAAGGCAAGATTTGACAAAGTGATAGTCTAGACCTAGGTTTTGAATTATTCCGATTTCAGATCTGCAATAATCTCAAGTACCCAGTTCCTAGAAGTGAGTGAACTCACTTCTCCAAGGTGATGCGACTTTACCCAAGGAGGCTGAAAGTGGGGTTTAGATGGGTCAAGACAAGTCGGATGGCACCCAAATTTTAGATCCGGGTAGATCAGTCAAGTAGGGGTATGGATCTATAATTTCGTGGCAATCCACCGGTTAGATCTTAGTAGATCTGAGTTTAAGTGTTCCAAGTGGTCCAAAATGGGGATTAAATCCCTTAAAATGTGGAATGGGGCCCACAAGGTGAATTTCAAGAAAGGGACAACCTGGGTGTATGTTATTTGATGTGTAGATGTCAAATCAAGTGGAATCTCAAACACCCACCACCTAGATCTAGGTCAACTTGCTCAATCAGTGAAGTGCGCCTTGCTTGGGAGAGGCTAAGTTGGCCTGGGAAGGGGATCAAATGGAAGCCAATCCTCACCAAACTATAGATCCGGGATGCCTTCGATGCTATAGAGGTGGGTTTTCAGTATTATGCCCAACAACCCACTAGATCTAAGTAGATCTGAGAAAATATAAAATGAGGGTTTTAAGATATTTAGGGTTTCAACAATTTATGAGCTATGTCAATGGATTGGATAAAGGAAAGAGAAACAAACCTGTGGATCTTACCTGGGTAACCTTGTAGATGCCTTGATGATGATGATCTATGCAAACCCGATCAATTTGAGAAGCTTTGAGGTAGTTTCTATGCAAGTCGATTTGGTCCAAGAAGCCAATGCGCCCTCTCTCCTGCACAACAAACGTCAACAATATCAGATTTGATGCATCAAGAGATAAGACTAATGCCACAAAAGAAGTAACAGAAAGATAGCATAGATCACAATGATGCTAATGATAACCCCCTGATACAAGCGAATGCCAAGAAAGTCGATTTGAAGAAGCCTTGCAAAATCGGCCTTGTTGAAGTCGCCCTCCTGTAGACAAACAATGATTTCGAAAAAAAATAGATCTTGCCACAATTTCCAAATGCTAGGTTGCAATAGACTTTCCAATCACCATCTAAGAACACCAGATGCAAAGGAGACCACAAGAATTTCCACAAGAATATTTTTCTATACCAATAATCCAAGAGCCAAAGACCCTTTACAATGAGAGGCTCTCTCCTTTAAATAGGAAGGAGAGGCACCAAAACCCTAACCACTTTTTGAATGAGTGGCTAAGATTAGAAGATACAAGTGTCTAATCAATGGTTGAGATGAGCTCAACAATATAATACATGGATCACACATAAAATATAATATAAGTGGACAAAATCGCCCTAGAAGAGGCGAATCCCACCAAATCATGATGATGAAATATCATAAGAGGCTTATGGTGGGTCCAAGGGGTAATTTTATCCCTCCTTGGTCAATCCCCATAGCACAGTAACCAATAAATAATCATGAATGTACCAAATCGTGCCTCCATAGTGAAGTCGTGGTCCTCAAAAGACCTCAAAAATCCACAGAAAGTGCCATAAATGATGGATGCGGGCCTCGATGAAGCTGAAACTGCTGGAGAAGGTGTGGAAGGTCCCGATCTATCATCACTGATCATCCCATGCCATAACTTTTCCTCAGTAGCCCAAATCGATTTCCTCAATAGCCATTTCTACCATTTCTGAAATGCCTCGGGAAGCGTGAAACTGCCCCAAACAGCCTCCTGGAGTGCTGGCGCTGTCAAGGTGAGGGCACCAATGTGTCCGGAAGGGGGGTAATATGGTAAAAACAAGTGGCTGGACCACCCCCTCCATCATCAGCGCCCTAGGTCAACCGGATAAAAGTCATCTCTGCTCCGACAGGGCCTCCAACAGACCAAAAATGCACTGGGACAGCCTACTGAGGCTCAATCATCACTGTAAGTGCCCGGAACTGAAAACAAACTGTCCCATTGGACTCAGAAGGTCCAAATCTATCCAAGATGTGTACTCATACACCATATGAGTCTCTGCATGATCAAAATAAATATCCAATATACCGGAACAGGGCCAATAATAATGCGTTGTACATATACAAACACTACTGTAACCCCAGAATCATCATCATAACCCTGTAGCTGCTGCATAGAATCATCCTGTATGTGTACATAGACCATATATCATCTATCCATATCATCACAAGGTCTAACATCTCATGTCCCATGGTCCTCCATGGTCAAACTAGGTCCAACCAAGACCAAATATAACTCAGTCCATCATCCAAGGCTGCTGAAAAGTATCAAGGTTAATACATGCTTTACAATTCATTCAAATAGCAATTATAACACAGAGTAATCATGACTGGCGATCTAAATCCAAATATATAGTGTCGTTAATTATTATTATTACTCAGACTAGACTTTCAGGATCATACTCACTTCATAGTTGTGATCAATTTGCTAGTGAAGGGTGAAGGCTAAATTAACTTGGCTAGGCTAAGGGATGACTTAACTGTCTTGACTTTGTGACACTTTGGCAAGGGAAAGGGAATACACCATAGTATATACTGAATGAGCAATAACACAGGGAATGGCGGTGTCTCACAAATGGATGAGTTGTTTAAAGAGGGTTTATTCACCTTCACAGATGCGCACAATCCATAATACAAATAAGGCCAGCAATTGTTTAGATATAGCATTTAATTTCTATTGCTTTTTGGGCATGAAGTTTCCATAGCCTTGATCTATGTGTGTTTACAAACACATTGCATAGATTTACATTTTTTCTTTAGGCTTTCTGCTGCAGGTGTGTTTTTAAGGCACTTGTTTACCTGAGCACTTCTAGGTGTGTCATGGACAGCTTGTTTACCTAGGTATTTATTTTCCAAAAGATATAACATTTTATTTTTATGGCCACTTTCATTTGGCACGCCTTTCATTCATGTGTGTTTAGAAACACATTGCATGAATGGGCTTTTCATACAATAGCATTTCATTTTCCAGATTTTGTATTGATGGCAGCACTAAAAGTTTCAGGTTTAGCCAACACAACTTTAGTGACTAGGGGGAATTCACAAGGAACTCCAACTCACCATAGGTAAGTTTTGTCACCAACTCAGAGCCGAGACACAATAAACAGGGAGGCTCATCCAATACAGAGGCTACAGTGGGGAAAAGTCCTCCATGCCACTAGTCAAGTAGTAAGTCAAGGTGATAATCTAACAGGTAGGCCATGGATGGATGAAGACAATGAAATGATGGAGCCAACACTAGCAAGCCAAAATATGGTGTAATGATCACCTCTATTCTCCCTAAGGAGGGTATGTACCAATGAGTATGAATAGTGAACTTCTAAGTCTAAGTAGGGACAATGTAATATATATAATAGATCGACCAGGTCCAAATATCTATATGATCGCCAGATCATGACACTGAGTGCTAAGACATGCTATAAGAATAAGTATAAAAGCAATCTAACCATAACACCATGATATACCTGCTGAGTCATATACCTGAAAGCTCATCAACCTGTACCATCCTCTGTCCTCTGAGACTGCTGCTGTAACTCTGGGCACTACTGTCTGCTCTGTACCAATGATATAATGGCTACATCGGTCATCTCTCTGAGTGTCCTGAAACTCAGTCATGGCATGGGGAATACAACTGCTGTCCACAATCTGATAGTGATCCAATATAGATGCTCATCTCAGCATCTCAAATGTAAGGGAACTGGCTGAATAGTGTACTGGAATGAGAAAAATAATGTATGGTAGCCCGGCTACTATATATGTGATAACATCTGGCTCCGGCTGGGACAAGTGCTCTGCTGAAATGAGCGCTTGAGAACCTCAGAATCTCTGGTGCTCGAACTCTGCTACTCGAATCCACGATCCAACACTCTACCATTTTATTTCCAGCTTTTATTCTTGCAACCTATTTTCTGCATTCACAAACATCGAAAATACCTCATGCCGCATGTGTGGGAAAAATATAATAAAACAACTGAAATGAAATCTATTCTATGTCAGAAATATAAATGCATGAAATATAACTGCATAAAGTAAATTAAACTACTAACATAATTTGCAAAATTTGAAATTTATTGTGCAGGGAGAAAGAAAAGTGACAGGTACTCAGTTAAACTAGGAGCTTACAAAGGAGCTTAGAGACTAAGAAGGTGCCAGACTCAAAGGCTGAAAAGACTAACTACTGCCTAAGTAGGCTTATTTGGTTTCCTACCTACCCTAATCTACCAGGCAATGCAATGCATAGGGATCCCAACTAGGTGGGATCAGGGATGTGATCCCTTAAGTCCCTTTGATTGACAGGATATAAAATACGTCGTCCACTACCAGTGGTCAGAAAGCACATGCCATCAATGCATCGCTCTACAGTGAAAGGTCCCACCCATAAGTCATCAGTTTGTCCCAACCTTATATGCAATAAATGGTTGGGAATGATGACTTGACTTCCTATAGGGAACCTGTTTCTATTTACTGACTCAGGAACGACACCAATGTTACGAATAGGCATAGGGTGGATTTCTGCAGGGCTTTGCGGTTGAGGTGTAACAATCCTTGAGCTCCTCCGAGAAGGAACTGCATCAACTCTGGGTGGACCACCGTTTAAGGAAATAGCAACTCTGCCAACAAGGATTTCTCTAACTTCTCTTCTTGTTTCTTGGACTTCCTCATTTGATTCTTCCTCATGGGGAGACACAACTCTTTTAACAACTTCACCTATAGTCAAGAAGTCTCTATGTTCTTCTAAGAGAGGTGGCTCACGAGATATGACAGTGTTATGACTAGAACCTTCCCCTGAAGGAACGGGAATAACCATGTTTTCCAATCTGGGAGAAACTGACTCAGGATGAAATGTAGAGGAAGTAGGAATGTGAGAAGTATCATAAATGTGATGACTAGGTGACTCGGATGGTAAGAGGAAACTAGGGAAATGCGGATACGTAGATAAAGCATGGCTTTGCGGTTCTGAAGGAGTTTGAAAAATAGCAAGGTTATTTAGATTATAGTCTCCTTCAGGTGCATCATTTATTAGGGCATCCTCTTCCCAACCTAGAGAGTTATCATGGACTTGAATAAGGCTACCATCTTCTAGGGATAAATGAGATAGAGAATCTTCTATATCAGAATAATAAAAAGCTTCAGATTCTTCATTCGTTTCAACCCTAGTAGATGTTGCAAGATTGTTTTCCCATGGGTAAATAGGTGCAAGTCCTTGGCTTTCTCTCTCTCTGTTGTGATCAGTCAAGGCAAACCACTCCCTAACAGTGAAAGGAATTCTTTCTCCCCTCCTAATATCATCAAACTCATCTTCATGTATTGGGTTCTCAATATTCTCCTCATTGTTTGTTTGCTCATGAAGATTTTCTAATGGGGGAGTTTGTTCCATGTTTTGATCATCAAGCAAATTCTCATCTCCTTCTATATTTCTTATGCCATCCTCAACCCCTTCAAGTGTGTGATCTTCTATAGACGGTTCTTGAATGGTTTCATTGTTTTGTTCATGATCTTGGGGTTGATTTTCATATTCTCTCAATTCATCTATTTCCTCAACAAATTCATTTCCAACTGTTCTTGTTATTTCAATCATTTGCTTGTCTTCCCAAAAAGAATCAGAATCTTCCATGACCATACACATACTTTGATCAACTTCATATAATTCATCCTCATCTTCAACAAGGTTAGTTTTGGCATTATTTAACAATTCATCCCCATATGTGTTTTTTAACCCTTCATCAAAAGACTCAACATGCTCATTATAACAAGGTTCTCTGTTAACCCGAATCAAAGCTCCATCAGGGTTGGGAACACAAATAAATGATAAGTCCATCATAAGGTATCCACCTAGACCAGTTGCCCATTTTCTAGATAAAAGCATTCCATATGCTGGGGGCAAGTCAATGACCACTACATCCATCATGGTAGAAATGTCTGAACATGCGAAAAGATCAGCTCTAAGGTTTTTGATCAAACCATAAGATGGTACTCGTCGGGAATCTATACCACAGACATTTCCATAAGGCCTAGTCACTTCAAGTCCCATTTCCTTCATAACTTGTAAAGGCATAACATTCATTGCTGCTCCAGAATCCAACATACAGTTATGAAGGAGCATGTTTTGAATGTGTAAGGTAAGGTAAAAGGGAGAGTGACCACCGCTTTTTCTTTCATAAATGGCCGAATGGATGTTTATTGGTGGATCCTTCTCTGTTTTACTAGGTCGTGTTCCACTAAGCTTTTGGATATGACATGATTCTAGGACCGGTTCAGGAGTTTTCTCTTGGCCAATACCATTGAAAAATTCCTCTACTTGGCATCTAACAGATGGCACCTTCATTAACTCAGTGACAGGGATGTTGCACATTATCTTGCTTAGCTCTTTCTTCATATCAATCTTAAGATCATAATCATCTATGGCAAGATCTTCTTCTTCCTTTTTATCTTCATCAATCTTTTTATGTTTATCAAGGAAAGAAGGCTGGGAAGTACTTCCTCGTTTATAGATTTGATACTTTGGTTGCTCTTTAGGTTTTGGGAGCTCTATGGCACAACATGAGGAACTAGGTTCTTCCACTATATCATCTTCTTGCTCCCATGGCTCTTCTTCTAAAAGGATTCTTCCAAAGTCTTCATCATAGGATAAGTCATTTATAAAGTTGATGTTTTCTGGTTGGTCATCATGGTCAATGGTGTTAGAGGGTTCTCCTTCTTCTTCATCACACCAATTGACTTCCTTCTTTTCAGAGTTCTCTGGATACTCAGGTCGTCGCCTATCCCTATCCCCATCAGGCCTTCTATTATTATTCCAGTAAGGTTTAGGGCCATAAGGATTTCTATGTCTCTCAGGGTCATTCAAACTTGCCACATTCTTAGTTAGGACAGTTAATTGTTTCATCATTTCTTGCATGACTTCTAAAGTGTCCTTGGATTCCTTTGGCACACTCACAGGTTCCTTTGGTTTTCGGAGTCTAGGGTCAGATCTGGAAGTGGATGGGGTAAATTGATCAAAAAAGTTTTGTTTCCCCATGGATGCTACATTTTGCTCAGCCATCTTAGCATTTGATTGAGCGGTCTTTAAATCATTTGGGTTTTTATCCTTTAGCTGATAACCAACCCATCCCTCAAAAGCATTCAAGTAGTGAATGACAACTGCTTGATCTTTTGGTCTAATTTCTTCGGGGATAACAGCTACAGTCTTGTCAAATCTTATGTTAAACTCATGGACTGTTTCATTTTCTCTCTTCTTAATGTCAAAAAGTTGATGTAAGAGAAACTTCCCATCTAACTTTCGGGACCACTCACTACTTAGCTTGTTGACAAAGTTGTCATATCCATCAATGGATGAAGCAGGCAACCTGTCAAACCACTTCCTAACATCTCCTTCCAAGGATGCCAGGAGACCCCTCATGAACACATCTTCCTCAGATGCTCCATATGCTTCCATGTGTTCCCATACTTTATCAATGTGGTCTTCAATTGATATAGCAGATACTCCATCAAATCTGGGAACTTTTTCAAAATACTTTTCAGGCATGTCATGGGGTGCACCCTGGATTTGGGAAAAATCTAAAGGAGATGGTTTTGCCTTTCTTCCAAAGATCCTAGGAGCTTGTGGTGGAGGAACATTCTGGTTTCCCGGGTTTGTTCCGGCCATTGGATTTGGTAAGTTTGAACTGGGAAATGAGGGAGGAGCCGAATTAATCAAAGGGGATCCTGAAGCTCTGTTTGGAGAATCGTTAACCAATTTCCAAAGGAAGTTAGATGGTTGTGCTTTAGGATCTCTTTTACGATATGTAATTGGGGTTCCTTCAACTTGATCTAAGTTTACTTTACTTCTCGTGTTGTAAGGATGTAAATGAGCTCGCTCCTCAGCGGAGTCACGATTGGGAGTCGCCAGGTAGATTTAACCCTTCTACCAAGATATGTGTCGTTGTATATGCGGGAAGGACAACTAGCTTTTCCAAGGTAAGCCTATTGCGTCCCCGGCAACGGCGCCAAAATGTTATCACCTAAACTGTAGTTACCCCTATGGATGGATCCAGTCATGGAAGGCAATAGGGAAGGGCAACTCAAAAGGTGCAACCACGATCACCTCGACCTCCAATATATGGTTGTCACGCCAGTCGAGGCAACCTTCGCTTTATGTTATCTAGCCCAGACAACAAAGGGGGAGACCCGATCTACTCCCGACAGGAGAGATCAAAACCAAGACACCAAATCAGGGTATTTCCAAGTGAAGTTAGGTGTATGGTTTATCCTAGACCTAAAGATGAAGTCACAAGCCAAGTGGGGGTTCAATAGGTATAGCTTTGGTTCATAGTTGATGTGAAAGTGACTTATAATGTTTGAAGTGAGATCTAGGATGAGTGTACTAGTTCAATGTTGGAAAATCCACTGCCTTGGGAACTGTGTCCAATGCAGGGTTGTTTAGGGGTAAGATTGGGACTAACTAGTACATGAGACAAGCTTGACCATGGTTCATGATGTCTTCAAAGGTATAGTTTACCATGCATAGGTCAAACCACAAGTCAATCCAACAATCTAGGAAAGTTGAATTATCTTGGAGAGAAACCAGTGCCTTGGGAATTGGGAAGTGGAGTCAAAGTGGGGTTGACTTATGGTTTAGGACTCCTACAACATGAGACAAGTGGGCAATAGAGGTCTTGGTGGTTGAATGTGTCTAGATCTAGGTTTGACCCAAGTGGACCACAATCCCTTAAAACAAGGAATGCTATCCCCAAGGCAAGATTTGACAAAGTGATAGTCTAGACCTAGGTTTTGAATTATTCCGATTTCAGATCTGCAATAATCTCAAGTACCCAGTTCCTAGAAGTGAGTGAACTCACTTCTCCAAGGTGATGCGACTTTACCCAAGGAGGCTGAAAGTGGGGTTTAGATGGGTCAAGACAAGTCGGATGGCACCCAAATTTTAGATCCGGGTAGATCAGTCAAGTAGGGGTATGGATCTATAATTTCGTGGCAATCCACCGGTTAGATCTTAGTAGATCTGAGTTTAAGTGTTCCAAGTGGTCCAAAATGGGGATTAAATCCCTTAAAATGTGGAATGGGGCCCACAAGGTGAATTTCAAGAAAGGGACAACCTGGGTGTATGTTATTTGATGTGTAGATGTCAAATCAAGTGGAATCTCAAACACCCACCACCTAGATCTAGGTCAACTTGCTCAATCAGTGAAGTGCGCCTTGCTTGGGAGAGGCTAAGTTGGCCTGGGAAGGGGATCAAATGGAAGCCAATCCTCACCAAACTATAGATCCGGGATGCCTTCGATGCTATAGAGGTGGGTTTTCAGTATTATGCCCAACAACCCACTAGATCTAAGTAGATCTGAGAAAATATAAAATGAGGGTTTTAAGATATTTAGGGTTTCAACAATTTATGAGCTATGTCAATGGATTGGATAAAGGAAAGAGAAACAAACCTGTGGATCTTACCTGGGTAACCTTGTAGATGCCTTGATGATGATGATCTATGCAAACCCGATCAATTTGAGAAGCTTTGAGGTAGTTTCTATGCAAGTCGATTTGGTCCAAGAAGCCAATGTGCCCTCTCTCCTGCACAACAAACGTCAACAATATCAGATTTGATGCATCAAGAGATAAGACTAATGCCACAAAAGAAGTAACAGAAAGATAGCATAGATCACAATGATGCTAATGATAACCCCCTGATACAAGCGAATGCCAAGAAAGTCGATTTGAAGAAGCCTTGCAAAATCGGCCTTGTTGAAGTCGCCCTCCTGTAGACAAACAATGATTTCGAAAAAAAATAGATCTTGCCACAATTTCCAAATGCTAGGTTGCAATAGACTTTCCAATCACCATCTAAGAACACCAGATGCAAAGGAGACCACAAGAATTTCCACAAGAATATTTTTCTATACCAATAATCCAAGAGCCAAAGACCCTTTACAATGAGAGGCTCTCTCCTTTAAATAGGAAGGAGAGGCACCAAAACCCTAACCACTTTTTGAATGAGTGGCTAAGATTAGAAGATACAAGTGTCTAATCAATGGTTGAGATGAGCTCAACAATATAATACATGGATCACACATAAAATATAATATAAGTGGACAAAATCGCCCTAGAAGAGGGGAATCCCACCAAATCATGATGATGAAATATCATAAGAGGCTTATGGTGGGTCCAAGGGGTAATTTTATCCCTCCTTGGTCAATCCCCATAGCACAGTAACCAATAAATAATCATGAATGTACCAAATCGTGCCTCCATAGTGAAGTCGTGGTCCTCAAAAGACCTCAAAAATCCACAGAAAGTGCCATAAATGATGGATGCGGGCCTCGATGAAGCTGAAACTGCTGGAGAAGGTGTGGAAGGTCCCGATCTATCATCACTGATCATCCCATGCCATAACTTTTCCTCAGTAGCCCAAATCGATTTCCTCAATAGCCATTTCTACCATTTCTGAAATGCCTCGGGAAGCGTGAAACTGCCCCAAACAGCCTCCTGGAGTGCTGGCGCTGTCAAGGTGAGGGCACCAATGTGTCCGGAAGGGGGGTAATATGGTAAAAACAAGTGGCTGGACCACCCCCTCCATCATCAGCGCCCTAGGTCAACCGGATAAAAGTCATCTCTGCTCCGACAGGGCCTCCAACAGACCAAAAATGCACTGGGACAGCCTACTGAGGCTCAATCATCACTGTAAGTGCCCGGAACTGAAAACAAACTGTCCCATTGGACTCAGAAGGTCCAAATCTATCCAAGATGTGTACTCATACACCATATGAGTCTCTGCATGATCAAAATAAATATCCAATATACCGGAACAGGGCCAATAATAATGCGTTGTACATATACAAACACTACTGTAACCCCAGAATCATCATCATAACCCTGTAGCTGCTGCATAGAATCATCCTGTATGTGTACATAGACCATATATCATCTATCCATATCATCACAAGGTCTAACATCTCATGTCCCATGGTCCTCCATGGTCAAACTAGGTCCAACCAAGACCAAATATAACTCAGTCCATCATCCAAGGCTGCTGAAAAGTATCAAGGTTAATACATGCTTTACAATTCATTCAAATAGCAATTATAACACAGAGTAATCATGACTGGCGATCTAAATCCAAATATATAGTGTCGTTAATTATTATTATTACTCAGACTAGACTTTCAGGATCATACTCACTTCATAGTTGTGATCAATTTGCTAGTGAAGGGTGAAGGCTAAATTAACTTGGCTAGGCTAAGGGATGACTTAACTGTCTTGACTTTGTGACACTTTGGCAAGGGAAAGGGAATACACCATAGTATATACTGAATGAGCAATAACACAGGGAATGGCGGTGTCTCACAAATGGATGAGTTGTTTAAAGAGGGTTTATTCACCTTCACAGATGCGCACAATCCATAATACAAATAAGGCCAGCAATTGTTTAGATATAGCATTTAATTTCTATTGCTTTTTGGGCCTGAAGTTTCCATAGCCTTGATCTATGTGTGTTTACAAACACATTGCATAGATTTACATTTTTTCTTTAGGCTTTCTGCTGCAGGTGTGTTTTTAAGGCACTTGTTTACCTGAGCACTTCTAGGTGTGTCATGGACAGCTTGTTTACCTAGGTATTTATTTTCCAAAAGATATAACATTTTATTTTTATGGCCACTTTCATTTGGCACGCCTTTCATTCATGTGTGTTTAGAAACACATTGCATGAATGGGCTTTTCATACAAGATATAGCATTTCATTTTCCAGATTTTGTATTGATGGCAGCACTAAAAGTTTCAGGTTTAGCCAACACAACTTTAGTGACTAGGGGGAATTCACAAGGAACTCCAACTCACCATAGGTAAGTTTTGTCACCAACTCAGAGCCGAGACACAATAAACAGGGAGGCTCATCCAATACAGAGGCTACAGTGGGGAAAAGTCCTCCATGCCACTAGTCAAGTAGTAAGTCAAGGTGATAATCTAACAGGTAGGCCATGGATGGATGAAGACAATGAAATGATGGAGCCAACACTAGCAAGCCAAAATATGGTGTAATGATCACCTCTATTCTCCCTAAGGAGGGTATGTACCAATGAGTATGAATAGTGAACTTCTAAGTCTAAGTAGGGACAATGTAATATATATAATAGATCGACCAGGTCCAAATATCTATATGATCGCCAGATCATGACACTGAGTGCTAAGACATGCTATAAGAATAAGTATAAAAGCAATCTAACCATAACACCATGATATACCTGCTGAGTCATATACCTGAAAGCTCATCAACCTGTACCATCCTCTGTCCTCTGAGACTGCTGCTGTAACTCTGGGCACTACTGTCTGCTCTGTACCAATGATATAATGGCTACATCGGTCATCTCTCTGAGTGTCCTGAAACTCAGTCATGGCATGGGGAATACAACTGCTGTCCACAATCTGATAGTGATCCAATATAGATGCTCATCTCAGCATCTCAAATGTAAGGGAACTGGCTGAATAGTGTATTGGAATGAGAAAAATAATGTATGGTAGCCCGGCTACTATATATGTGATAACAGTACCTAAAGGGTACAATAGACTTTGGTCTATGTTACATTGGAGAGTTTGACTTGGAGATGACCCCACTATGATCTTGTGTGACAACCAGAGTTGTATTAAGATGAATAAGAATCCAGTGTTCCATGATAAGTCAAAGCACATAGTGATCCGATATTTTTATATATGGGATATGGTGCAGAAAGGAGCTATCAAGCTCGAGTATGTGAGCACTGACGAAAAAGTTGTTGATATATTGACCAAACCTCTGTCTCGAGTAAAGTTTGAGTATTTCCGAGACAAGCTTGGTGTCATTCAGAAGGACCCTCCTCGAAAGGGGGAGTGATATGGTCGATGATGATATTTGGATACTGGTATCAATGTGGATACCTGTATTGATGATGAGATTGCCTATATTGACGGTAAGGTCAATGATGAGGATACCTGTGTTGATATGGATACTTGTATCGATGATGAGGATACTTGTATCGATGATATGGATACTTGTATCGATGATGAGGTTACCTATTCCGACGATGTATGGGTTTGTGCTAGTGATGGTAACCATGTAAGAGGAGGTAAGACCCAATGTCACCTTAGTATACTTCCTTAACTTCTTCAGGTAACTCCTGAACCTAGGGGAGAGTCCCTAATGGAGGAATGAGTACTTGCAATCACCCTCCTGCTAGCCTTATGGCCAAGATCAGTGCCTTATATGGAGTCAACAATGAATAATGAAGACACATAAAACATATCAAGGAGTTAATTCAATCTATCAGTCGACATCAATCAATATCACAACTTTCAATGCACTTCACAATTTCCAAGGTAGGGTTTCACACTTCCCAAGGCACAACCTCGAAAAAGTGTGCTTTGGAGGGGAGATGACTAAGTGGCCTAGGGTGCACTTTTTGGTCCAATCAAAATTGTAAAAACGCTGCAGAAACCTTAATTTTGGCAATTTCACGATTCCTAATGCACTAAGGCAAATGAGGATGCCCTTCATGATCCGTGGATAAATCCACTAGGGCGAATTTGATGGGTGGACAGGAATTATCAAATTGCAAATATTTTTGTTTTTTTGTTTGAATTATTTAGATTTTTAGGGTTTTTCCACCAATATTTAGATTTTTAGGGTTTTTCAATATATAAAAATGCATGTAAAATAAAAGACAAGTAAATTGGTAAAAGAGAGTTGGTTTTGTTGAAAAGATAGGGCATATGATTCTTGTTTCAATCCCTAGGGCATTGAGAGATCGATACTAATGACCCTCTCTTAGAATGGCTTTCTACACTTGCAATTAGCGCATCAACTAGCAACCACTAGGGTTAGGTAGAAGAGCCTAATTAGGGCAAGAGGAGAAGTCCAAGGCCCAGTAACAATAGAGAGCTCCTATGGAAGGACGGTCTCCTCATGCAAGGTTAACAATATGCGAGCAAGAAACCCTAAGATTTTAGAATAATGCACCATAAAAGCACCATTAAATTATGTTAGAAGTATAACTTATCAACATTTAACAAAGATGAGCAAGATAGCGCCTTAGGTCACTGTTATCACCAAACTTGTAGTTGCCCCTAAAGATAGATCCAAGATGGATGGTAGAAGGGATGGGCAACCAAAGAGGTGCAACCAAGATAGCCTCGAATCCCAATGGATGGTTGTCATGCCAATCGAGGCAATCTTCACTTTATGTTATCTAGCCCAAGACAACAAAGGGGGAGACCCAGATCTACTCCCGATAGGAGAGATCAAACCAAAACACCAGATCAAATCAAGAATGGGTGAAATACGTAAGGTGTATGGTGAACCCTAGATCTATGGATGAAGTCACAAGATGAGAAATAGGTTGGATCAAGGGGTTTAAGCAGTGTGGCTTTGGTCCATTATGAGTGTGAGAGTGACTTACGATATTTGAAATAAGATCCAGGATTAGGGTACTAGTCAATTATGAGAAAATCCACTGCCTTGGGAATCGTGTCCAATGCAGGGTAGTTAAGGACCAAATTGGGGCTAACCAGTACCAAAGGTGAGCTTGATAGATGAATGTGACAGTGTCAAGGTACTTAAGCAACCAAAACAAGGATCAAACCACAAGCAAACTCAACTGTCCAAGAAAGTCGAATTGGCTTGGAGAAAGATCAGTGCCTTGGGAAATGGGCCAAACGGAGCGGATGTCCACCAAATTGTAGTTCAAGAATGTTGAGGTGTTGAGGTAGGTGGATATTGAAAATTAGGATCATCCAATGGCTAGATCTCAGTAGATCTGAGATTGAAATGTATCACAAAGTGACCCAAGTGGGGCTCAACCCTCAAAATGAGGAATGGGGCCCACAAGGTGAAAATCATTGAAGTGTCACACTAGGGTTAGGTTATCAGATGTGTAGATGAAGGATCAAGTGGGATCTCACCTACCCAGGTGCTAGATCCTAGCAAACTCACCTCTCCTAGGAAGTGCGACCTCCCTTGGAGAGACAGTTTTGCCTTGGGAAATGGGTCAGATGAAGGCCAATCCTCACCAAACTATAGATCTGGATCGCCGCGGATGCTATAAAGGTGGGTTTTAAATTTTATACTCAAAAGCCAAGTGGATCTTGCTAGATCTGAAAAATTGTAAAATGAGGGTTTTGAAATATGAGGGTTTGAAGTAACTTAGACAAATGGATAGATCATGGAATGAGAAATTACTTTGAGATCATACTTGAGTGATGGATGTAGATGCCTTGTTGTCGAGGAAGACTCTCGCAGAGATCAAATGAGAAATTGTTGATGTTGCTTGCCAAAATGATGCCATAGCCCACAAGTGCGACCTCCTCTTCCTATCAATCAAGGAAAGCGATTTCAATTAGTTGAGCAACAATGGAGGAAATACAAGTGAAAAACAAATGATAACATGAAATAGAAGGTCCTAGGACAGTAATACTCCCTGTTACCGACGAAGAAACCCAAAGAAGAGGCAGGGAGAGTCTTCCCCTACCAATGCGTCCTCCTTGAACTAATTCGGCCTCCACCTGTAGATGATAAAAACGTGGTACAAAAGATAGCAAGACAGTATCTCCAAAACCCAGTGCAAAGGAAGAATCAACGAACGAACTCCAAAACCATTTCACCACAACACAACAGATAGATGCAATAATAATTTCTATTCCAATAATCCAGAGCCAAAAGTCCCTTTTATAATGAGAAGCTCTCTCCTTTAAATAGGATGGAGAGAGGCCACAATCCTAACCACTTTTTGAATGAGTGGCTAAGATTAAAAGATCAAAAGATCTAATCAATGGTTGAGATGAGCTCAACAATACAATACATGGATCAATAATAAAATATAACAATATGTGGACAAACTCGCCTTAGGAGAGGGGATCCCACCAAATCATGATGATAAAATATAAGAAATAGCTCATGGTGGGTCCAAGGGGTAATTTCTAACCCCTTTGGTCAATCCCCATGGCACAATATCCAAGAATAAATGTTCTAGACACCAGATCATGCCTCTCTGGGAAAGTCGTGAGCCTTAGGAGGCTCCAGAAAATCATATAAAATGCCATAAGTGATGGATGTGGGTCTCGATGAAGCTGAAACTGCTAGAGAAGGTGTGGAAGACATCCCACTCATCAACACTGATCATCCCATGCCATAACCTTGCCTTAGTAGCCCAAATCGAATTCCTCTGTAGCCATTTTTACCATTTCTGGACTGCCTCGGGAAGTGTGAAACTGCCCAAACTGCCTCTTGGAGTGCTTGCGCTGTCATGGTGAGCTCACCAATGAGTCTGGGAGGGGGGTAATATGGTAATAACAAGTGGCTAGACCACCCCCTCCATGCACAACGCCCTAGGTGAACCAAATAAATCTCATCTATGCTCTGACAGGGCCTCTGACAGGTCAAAACTGCACTAGGATAGCCAACTGAGGCTAAAACATCACTATAACTGCCCGGAACTGAAAACAGATTGTCTCATTGGACTCAGAGAGCCCAAATCCATCTAAGATGTGTACTCATACACCATATAGACCTCTGCATGGTAAAAAATAAATGCTCATCATATCCGACAAGCCAAATAATAATAATCTGTAAAAGTGCTGAAAAGCACAAATCATCATCATAAGCCTGAAACCACTGCATAAGCCCACCATGGTGACCTGTACTAGACCATATATCATCTATCTGTAACATCTGGGGTCTACCACCTCATGTCCTGTGGTTGACTTTTGGTCAAACTGGGTTTGACCAAGTCAACATGACCAAAATATAACTCAAACTGTCATCAAGCTGTCGCAAGGTGTCAAAGGTTAAAACATGCTTTACAATCCATTCAAATAGAAATTATAACAAGAAGTAATCATTACTGGTGATCTAAATTCAAATATAATAGGTCATTAATTATTATTAATACTCAGACAAGACTTTCAAGGTCATACTCACTTCATAGTTGTGATCAATTTGCTAGTGAAGGGTGAAGGCTAAGAATAAAGTGGCTAGGTCAAAGGATGACTTATTGACTTAACATTGTGACACTTTGGATATGGAAAAGGGAATACACACCATAGCATATAGTGGACAAGCAATAACATAGGGAATGGCAATGTCTCACAAATGGGTAAGTTGTTCAAAGAGTGTTTATTCACCTTGGCTAATGCGCACAATCCATAATACAAATGAGGCCATCAATCTTTTTGATATAGAGTTTAAGTTCCATTGCTTTTTGGGCCTATAGTTTCCATAGCCTTTGATCTATGTGTGTTTATAAACACATTGCATAGATTTACATTTCATTAGGCTTTTTGCTGCAGGTGTGTTTTTAAGGCACTTGTTTACTTGAGCATTTCTAGGTGTGTCATAGACAGCTTGTTTACCTAGGTATTTACATTTCACAAAAGATATAACATTTGATATTTCAGAGCCATTTTCATTTGGCTTGCCTTTCATTCATGTGTGTTAAGAAACACATTGCATGAATGGGCCTTTCATACAAGATACAACATTTTATTTCCATACTTTGCATTTATGGCAGCACTAAAAGTTTCAGGTTTAGCCAACAGCATCTTTAGTGACTAGGGGGACTAAGCCAACTCACCATAGGTAAGTTTTGTCACCAACTCAGAGCTGAGACACAATAAACAAGGAAGCTCATCCAATATAGAGGCTACAGTGGGGGAAGGTCCTCCATGCCACCAGTCAAGTAGTAAGTCAAGGTAATGAACAAACTGGGTAAGTCATGGATGGATGAAGACAGTGAATAATGAAACCGACACTAGCAAGCCAAAGTATGGCGGGAATGATCACCTCTATTCTCCCTAGGGAGGGTAAAACCAATGAGTATAGGCCAAGAAATTCTAAGTCTGAGTAGGGACAAATATGATATATATATATAAGTACAACCAGGTCCACATATCTATATGATCGCCAGATCATGATACTAAATGCTAAGACATGCTAAGAAAATGGAAATAAAAGCAATATAACCATAACACCATAATATACCTGCTGAGTTATATAATACCTGAAAGCTCATTATTTGAACCATCATCTGTTTGAAACTGCTGCTGTAACTCTGGGCACTACTGACTGCTCTGTATAAATGGCTAAATAGCTACATCAGTCATCTCTCTGAGTGTCCTGAGACTTAGTCATGGCATGGGGAATAAAAATATTGTCCACAATATGATAGTGATCCATAATAGATGCTCATCTTAGCATCTCAATGCAAGGGAACTGGCTGAATAGTGTACTGGAATCAAAAAAATAATGTATGGTATCTCGGCTACTATATATGTGATAAGTCACCTCTGTGCTTGAGTTATTACAACCATTCACTAGCATTAACCAATAGCATGTGTAAAAGAAACCCTAGAACTTCATCACATCAAGCTTCAAGAGAGAGAGAGATCATCCCAAGAGAGGCGTGCATAACATCAAGAGCTCCAATAAACCAAGAGAAAGAGAAAAGATCTCATAATGAACCCATATCTTGTTTTGTTTTTACAATGAGAGAGACACTATTTATATAAGACTAGCCTCACCTAATTTTAAGTTATTAACCTACAAGGTAATGTAAAAAATATAACTTTTGGCTTGCTTACCCACAACTTTGGGGGCCAAACCACTCTTAAAGACATAAAAGTAGTAAATAAAGTGCAATCAGGCTACACAAGTGTTAGGCGTGCCAAAAGGAGGACGTCATGCCCCAACTAACCCCAATAGATGTGTGCCCTCAACGTTCTCCTTCATTATCCTTGTAGGCTTCTTCAATAAGGAAGTACAAATTGTGGGTGCACAACCTAGAGGAGGGGTAAAATAGGTTCAAGTGAGCAAATAAGGTGTGCTAAACAAATGCTATCACCTTTTACATGGAAAATAAATGAGTGTGGTTATGCGTCCAAGTGATTAACCCCCCAAGGGCACCAACCCCTATAGGGCGAGCACCTCCTGGAGGTGGAAATCAAGCGGACCACCCATGACATGATTAGGGGTATTTAGCCCCAAATCAACACACTATGCTTCAACTTGGCCTTTATATCAATTTTTTATAACCCTACCCTTGGGGGACCTATAGGGAACGCTGTAGATACTCTAAGGCATAACATGCCTGTTTGACCAATATAGGATTTGCCACATGAGCGGGGAATGTGGTAGATGCCTTGGGATCAAAGAGGGTTTGATTTGTTCTTCATGCTTTGGACAATTGTTTGAGACTTTTGTGAGGTTTGAATAGGGTTTTGATATTCCTCTTGGCTAAGATTATAAAAATCTGGTCAATGACACCATGAATATAGGGTAGGGAGATTAGAGTTGGAGGAGAGTTATTGTGAGGGGATTTTGAGGGGCTTCAGATGGAAGGGTGAGTGAAAGGCCTTGTTGGTCTGGGTTACAGAGTAGCCATTAGCAAGGAAGGTTTTAATTAGGTGGGTTCTCTTAGTTTGCGAGTGTTGAGGATTAGAGATGCACATAGCTCTAGAGATTAGGGTTTTAAGCTAAGTTGCAGGGGTTTGCGAACCCGGGGGTAGGGTTCACGAACATACGAACCAGGTTCGGGTACGGGCAACACTGCTGGGATTCGATCCCCCCCCCCCTCGAATCGATCCCAAATTGCACTCCGGAGGAAATCGATTTTGGAATCGCGATTCCTCATCGATTCCGTCCGGAATCGATTTGGCAATTCGCGAATTGGTGGAAAAAAAAATGATCCCTGCCATTTGGTAATTCAACTCGGAATCGTAGCTTCCAGGTCGATTCCGGGTCGATCCCGAATCGAACCCGCATGGAACCTGAGCAATAAAATTGAACCCTAAATCGATTCCGCAGACAGGGCGGATTTTTGATTTTTTTTTTTGATTTTTGGAATTTTTTTGGGGTTTTTTTTTGGTGCGATAGGTCACTTTGGGCCAATAAAGGGTGAATGAGTCCAAGCGGTTGATTTTGAGTGATGAGTTTTGGGCTGATGTGAAATTTGTTGTGGAATTTGTAGAGCCAATTTGTGATATGCTTTGCTATGCAGACACAAATGGTCCATGTTTAGGTGAGATCTACGAAAACATGGACTCTATGTGTGAAAGGATCAAATCTATCACAGATAGAAGAGATCATACTTTATGGCCACTGTTGCAAACATTTATACATGGGCGGTGGAATTGTTGATTTTTGTACTTAGGAAAGTGTTCCCCTAGGTGACTTTTGCCTTAGTCACTTAAAAGGGGAAATAAAGTGACCCTTGCATTAAATGATTTGAGATGAGCATTTAATTAGACTTTAGAGAGTAAAGTCACTTTTTGATAAATTTAAGTGAGGTGAGTGAAATTAATTTGTATGAGAATTTAATGAGCTTTTATTCTCATCCCACTCATCTCATCTAATCTCAGCCATTGGATTGAGTGACCATTCACTCACCCCAGGGTTTAGACAAAAAGAGCAAGGGAAGGCAAGAGCATTCACTTTTTGCTGAAGAGAAGTGGAGAGGAGAGCAAGAGAGAGAAGTGGCACGATTTTCGAGGGAGCTCAGTTTTCCAGCAGCACGAATTTTGGGGCAGCACGAATTTCGTAGCGAAGAGATTGTTGGTACAACACGTTTCTCGAGGCACCATACAACAACAGCATGGGCATGAATTTCGAGGAACTGTACAACATTTATTGCTGAACCATACAACACAGATTTCGAGGTGATTTTTGGGCACGTTTTTCTAAAAATTTTGGGCACAGATTTCGAGGCAGGGCACAGAAATCAAGGTGCTGTGATTTGGCACTTAAATTGAGGCAGCAACTTGGCACAGAAATCGAGGCAGCTTCTGGGTGATAATTTTATGGTGGAGATAAGTACATTTTTACTATAAAATTTATGTACTGAAGATTTACTGAAGAAATATAAATTCTCTCTCTGACTGGTTTTCCCCTTGTGGGTTTTTCCAGGGCTATTGGCCAAAAATTTCGGAGTCTGAAATTATTTATGGTGTGCATGAATATTTAATTTTTTGTCATTAAATGTGATTTTCAGCAGTGTTTTAAATGTCTGAAAATTTAGTGTAATTTCCAGGAATCCAGCCAATACACAACACTGGGTTGGGCATTAAACTATGCAAATATGACATAAAACCGGGTGGTTGAAAATCTCAGAAAACATTCATGGTATCAGAGCTTGGTGGGTAGAAAACTTAATTTATTGCAGACAGACAGAAATTTCCATAACTCAGTATATTTCTTTTGTCAGTTTGCAGCACCTTGTTGAGTTGGCAGTGAGATGGCTACAGGACTTAGGTTGGAGGATAGGCTAGATGGGACAGGGAATTTTGTTCCATGGAAAGCTAGGATAATGCTGATTTTGGAAGAGAATGAGTTATGGGATGAAGTGGTAAACAATACTACAACTAAACCTATTCAGTTTCCCGCTGCTACAGATGCAGCTGCATTATCATCTTTCAATAAGAAGGACTGTAAGGCTAGGATAATTGTTCTAGATGCAGTTAAAGATCACATCATTCCACACATTTATGGTAAATACCGTGCATTTAAAATGTGGGAGGCTTTGACTAGTTTATACTAGAGCATTAATGAGAACCATAAGATGGTTCTAAGAGAAAAGCTGAAAGGTATAAAGATGAATGGTGGAGAGGTAGTGACATCTTACCTTACTAGGATATCTCAGGTTAGAGATGAGCTAGCAGCAGTTGGGGAGGTAGTTACAACTACTGAGCTTGTGCGGACAACAGTGAATGGGGCTTCCAAGCCTTGGGCAGCTTTTGTGCAGGCTATAGTGGGCAGGGAGAACTTACCTTCTTGGGATGGGTTGTGGGATGATTTTGTACAAGAGGAGACCAGGAGAGGTCTTGTGCAGGGCAGCTCTTCACAGGGTAGGGAGGACGAGGAGAATGTGGCATTGACTGTGTTGTCTCCCAAAACTGGCATGCGTGTGCTGAAGCCCAAAATGTAAGCACACCAGCTTGATGACAACTCTCAGGAGAGAGGCCAATGTCACCACACTCATCTCCTCTCACTTCAGGTTGGCTCTTCTCCAACTCAAGGGGGGTATCCCTAAGGTAGGATCGCTAAGGCAGGTGCAACGGAGGGCAAGGTGAAATGAAGAGGTTGCCTTAGAGAAACAGATGTAACAAAATAATGTATTTTGAATAAGTGATGGAAAAGTCGGGAGGATCAGTCCTCAAGGAAAGGCCAGTGCCAGTACCAGAAGGGAGCATGGAGTCAAAAAGAGGACTCAAATAGGCCTTGTGCTTCATATAGGTGAGGTTAATCTAGTACGTTCCATAATCAAAGACGAGGAGAATATAAGTATAATCGACTACATTCTATTACTCCTATGATCTTCTGAAAACATAACGTCAACAAGCAACTTGACAACCGCAAATGCTTGCCCAATGGACTAGAGTATAGCCTTCTATGCTAGATTTACTCTACAACTTCAAGTGAAAACACGCAACCATGCAAAGAGAAGCCCAATCTGTCCACAAACCCAACATGATATTTTTCATTAAGCTCAATGGGAAAGAAACTCCCAGAAAATCTTCCATTCAGTTACAATGAAGGAGGTTGGCTTTTATAGGCAAAAAACCTCTCATAAAAAGAAATAAAATAATAAGAATAAAGTGGAAAAAATGTGATCATGTAGATCCACATTTTTCTCCTACATGACAAACTCTTTATTAAATGTAACTTCTACTTTGGTTATTCGTTGCATATTCATGAAACCCCACACGTCCATCATAAACCCACTAACAAAGTGGACTCAAACTCTGAGCGAACAACTGCGAGGAAGAGGTGACATGTGAGCCGGGAAAGCGGATAGGTACTGCTTTGAAACTTCTCGTAAACCCACAGTCAACAATATGTCAAAATGTGAAAATCAACAATAAATTCGGCTGCCAATTTGAGTTTGCAGCATGACTGTCAAACCAACTAAAAATTTGACGTATCAAAGGATGACTTCTCTTCAGTCGGTCGCCAAAGACAAACGTGGAACTTCTAGTCTTTCTAATCGGCTTTCAAAAATACTGACGGGAGGTTCGACAAGTGGTTGCCTTCCAAACGCAAATCCACCAGACCTGTTCACGCTAACTGCCACAGAAAATACGGAGATCGACTGCTAATGAATCGCGTGATGAAAACACGAGCTACTCACCCTAGTTCCCTAGGTCCTGGATTCTTCCCACGACATCTAAATGGCGACGACTGCTGACAGAAAAAACGACAAAGTTGATTTAAAAGATGAATCCCTTGTATCTGGATCACGCAATTGTAAATGCGGAACTCTATTGGCGTGTATTGGCTGCCGATGAAAACAGCTGAGACGTGGGTCAAGAAGACACCACCAACACTCCGCGTGATGCTCCAAAACCCATCGATGGCCGTCGGTGTCACTTTCTCAACAACTACTGCCTGCGACGTGAAAATCCCTTTTTGCAATCGAACGTGTAAAGGTGGGTCTAAGCATCGGCGTCAAAATTACGGTCAGTCGGCAGATCGTGGCTTCATTAAATTGGTGGCTCTATCAGTTTGGATTCGTCAACATCACCCGCAGAAAAATAGAACTTGCATCAAGCTGATGTTAACACACTGATTTTTAGCCTGCGATGGCGGATCAATTTTCTTGATTGACTTCTTGATTTCTATATCCGTGCTCTATTCAGTGTAGCCTTCACTCTCAAAACCACGATAACAATACCATTCTCATCCATTCTGTCTCAGGGATTCCCCTTTTCTGCCAGGGCAGTGTCGGTCCAGCCCAAAATTCATGACCTGGTGTAATCTTTTAATTTCTTGGAAGGCTCCAGTATGACTGGCGATTGTGGTTCGTTGGCATTTCTGAGAGTGAAAAGCCGCTGCAGTAATGGACCCTCCTCTTCACCCTTGTCTGTTGTCCGGCCTTAATATGCATCCTTCAGCTTATTAGTGACTGTACCAACAGGCTCCACCTGATCAACAATATTGGAGGTAGCTGAAATGTCCTCTGGTCTTGGCTGCTCCGTAATTTTGGTATTTATATACAAGCATACTATAGCACAATCATCAATTTAGAGATTGGATACTTAAAACAAACAGCAAACTCTACAAGCATTTTTGCAGCCAGTGACCGGGTAGGTGTTCTCTGTTCTGGAACTATCTAAGGCCATTTATTATCTTCTAGGTCAATTTTCAGATGCTCATACGCATTATCCTTTTGAGTAAGTTCATTCATAAGGATTTGCACATCTGTGTATAACATGGCACACTGCAGTGACAACTCCTCAATTTGACTGCTATAACCAAATAGATTTTCCGAAACCCTCATAGGTAGTTGTAAACCGAAACACTGATCCACTGTCTCTTCCCTAAATTTGTAGTCTTCAAAAATAAAACTAACATGTTGATGCTGAGATGATGAAACCTCCACTTATTTTATAATTGAGTAATGCTAAAACCAGTCTCTCCATTTCTCTTGAATGACTATATAGAGATCTTTCAACCTTGTGCTCCTGGCTTCCAGAAAAATGCAGGTGGACACCCCTGTCAAAGTGGGAGGATAACAGACTGCAAAGGGCAAGAAGAAGAAGAAGAGCCCCAAGCAGGGTGGGGCCAAGCAGCAGCAAGGTGGGCAGAAGAAAGACTTGAGTAAAATCAAGTGCTATGCTTGTCAGGGATTTGGGCACTATGCTTTACAGTGTCCAAAGAAGAAGAAGAAGCAGCAGACAGCAACCTCAACGGAAGTTGATGATTTTGGAGAGAGATTTCAGAGAGAGTTTTCTCTTTGTGTTGGACATGTTGAGAGAGAGAGAGCCTCTGTTGTTACCAACACTGATTTGGATATGGAGATGGAGTATTCTTTGTTGACTGACCATCAGATGGGTGCTTCCACCACTAGCACTTGGTATATTGACATCGGAGCTTCGAGTCACCTGACAGGAGCTCGAGAGATGTTCTCTGAGCTTTCACAGACAGGTGTAGATGTGGAGGTTGTACTGGGAGATGACACCATTGTCAGAGCAGTTGCTCGTGGGACCATTACCTTTAAGAGGGAGTCCATGAGTCCTATGATTCTGAGGGATGTGTTGTTTGTCCCTAGGATGAAAAAGAACTTGGTATCAGTTTCCACTATTGAGGATAGGGGTCTTGGTGTTTGTTTCTTGGATGGACGCGTGCAGGTATTCCCCAAGACTACAGGACTATCTACCTCCATGGACATTGGGGTTAGATGCAGGAAACTATACAAGCTCTTATTTCAGCCCCAGTATGCTTTGGCACATAGCAGCAACAGTGAGCTTTGCGAGCTATGGCATCGGAAGATGACCCACTTGCATCATCCAACTTTGAGATTGTTGAGGAGCATGGTTATAGGTCTACCAGAGTTCAACACAGAGCACAGTGATGTATGCAGAGGGTGTGCTTTGGGAAAGTACACCAAGACTGTTTTTCCGAGCAGTGACAACAGGTCAGCAAGGGTACTTGATTTGATCCATACAGATATATGTGGTCCTATGTCATCTGTTTCCTTGACAGGTTTTGATTATTATGTGACCTTCATTGATGACTATTCTAGGAAGACCTGGATCTACTTCTTGAGGAGCAAGAAGTCACCTTTCGTCTTGAGGATCTTCCAAGAGTTCAAAGCTCTTCTAGAGAATCAGACAGGGAGGAGGATTCAGATCCTGAGATCAGACAATGGGGGTGAGTATACCTCCAATGAGTTCGATGAGTTTTGCATGCAGGAGGGCATACAGAGACAGTTGACAGTTCCATATACTCCTGAGCAGAATGAAGTGGCTGAGAAGAAGAACTAGGCTATTGTGGGAGCAGCGAGAGCTATGCTTCATGATCAAAGTCTCCCTTTCTTTCTTTGGGCAGAGGCTTGCAGTACTGCAATTTACCTGCAGAACAGGAGTCCTCACCGTGCCTTGGGGAGGAAGACTCCTGAGGAGATGTTCATAGGCAAGAAGCCTGAGGTTGGTCATTTTCGTATATTTGGTTGTTTGTCTTACTCTCATGTCCCTTCTGAGAAGAGGACAAAGTTGGATCCCATTGCAGAGAGAGGGATCTTTAGTGCAGATCACAGGTTCACAGGTTTCCGGAGTGATTGGGCCACAGGTTACAGGCACAGGTTCTACAGGTACAGTGGTACAACCAGCAGGTATTTCGGGGACAGGTTCTGGATCTCAGGTTACAGGTTCACCAATGACTAGTTCACGGGCTACTGGTCCACAGGTTGTTGGACCATCTGCTTTTGGCAGTTCTTCAGATGAGGAGAAGCCAGTTTGGGAGGATCCTTCAAGGAAGAGGAAGCCTAAATGGCTTCGTGATACCTTAGAGGAAGCAGAGGCATTTGGCAGGCCCCAGGAGCCCATTGAGACAGTTGTGATGCCTGACAGATTGGGTTCGGCATTAGTTGCTAGTCTTCGTGAGTCGGAGCCTTCTACTTTTGAGGAGGCCTCTCAGCATCAGGTTTGGAGAGATGCCATGATGGAAGAGTAGCATTCCATCATGAAGAATGATGCATGGGAGATTGTACCGAGACCAGAGGGGAAGTTAGTGGTGACTTCCAAGTGGCTTTACAAGGTAAAGCATGCTGCAGATGGCAGTGTGGAGAAGTTCAAGGCTCGTTTTGTGGCACAGGGGTTTTCACAGGTAGAGGGAGTTGATATGATGGGACCTTTGCGTCGGTTGCACGATATTCTTCCATTAGAGCAGTGACTTCCATGGCAGCAGAGGTGGGTTGGAAGATCCACCAGATGGCAGTGTGGAGAAGTTCAAGGCTCGTTTTGTGGCACAGGGGTTTTCACAGGTAGAGGGAGTTGATATGATGGGACCTTTGCGTCGGTTGCACGATATTCTTCCATTAGAGCAGTGATTTCCATGGCAGCAGAGGTGGGTTGGAAGATCCACCAGATGGATGTGAAGACCTCATTTCTGAATGGTCTTCTGTAGGAGGAGGTTTATTTGGAGCAACCAAAGGGATTTGAGATTCATGGGAGAGATTCTCATGTGTGCAGGCTGAAGAAGGCCTTGTATGGTCTAAAGTAAGCTCCTCGAGCTTGGTATTCCAGGATTGATGCATATTTGATGTTGATGGGTTTTCAGAAGAGTGAGGCTGATCCCAATCTTTACTTCATTGTGGTTCATGGGGATCCACTCATTCTTTTGTTGTACGTTGATGATTTGTTTATCACTAGGGAGGAGCGTCTCATTGCAGCTTGCAAGAGACATCTTGCTACAGAGTATGAGATGACATTTATTGGGTTGATGCACTATTATTTGGGGATGGAGGTTTGGCAGGATCCTGGTCATATTTTCTTGGGACAAGGAAAGCATGCTACTGATATTCTGAGGAGATTTCTGATGGATGATTGCAGGCCCATGTCCATGCCTATGATTACCAACTGGAAGGAGCTTCATGCTTCTCAGGGAGAGTTGGTAGATCCTACATTATATTGTTAGCTCATTGGGTCATTGATGTATCTGGTCAACACCAGGCCAAACTTCTGTTTTGCAGTGAACACTCTCAGTCAGTTCATGGTGGAGCCTAGGAGAGTGCACTGGACAGTCGTGAAACATGTGTTGAGATACCTTGCAAGGACAGTGGATTTTGGTTTGGACTACAGGAGTTCGGGTGGAGTTAGTTTGGTTGGCTTCATGGATTCAGATTGGGCAGGCAGTGTGAGGGATCGAAAGAGCACTTCCGGTTGTTGCTTCAGTTTGGGCTCGACAGCAGTCTTGTGGTTCAGTCGGAAGCAAAAGTTCGTTGCTTTGAGTTCTGCTGAGGCTGAGTACATGGCAGCCAGTTAGGCTAGTTGCGAGGCACTGTGGCTTCGCAAGCTATTGGTTGATTTATTTGGTCAGGAGCTGGAGCCCACGGTGATTTACTGTGACAATCAGAGTTGCATCCAACTATTTGAGAATCCAGTTTTTCACGACAACTCTAAGCACATAGAGATCAGATACTACTTCATCCGAGATTATGTTCAGAGAGGAGCTGTGGAGTTACAGTACATTTCCACTGATGAGCAGGTTGCAGACATTCTGACGAAATCCTTAGGGCGGGGCAAGTTTGTCTTCTTTAGGGACAAGTTGGGAGTGGTGCAGAACACCTTCCTCGGTAAGAGGGAGTGTTTATTTTTGTACCTAGGAAAGTGTTCCCCTAGGTGACTTTTTTTTTAATCACTTAAAAGGGGAAATAAAGTGACCCTTGCATTTAATGACTTGAGATGAGCATTTAATTAGACTTTAGAGAGTAAAGTCACTTTTTGATAAATTTAAGTGAGGTGATTGAAATTTATTTTTATGAGAATTTAATGAGCTTTTATTCTCAACCACTCATCTCATCTAATCTCAGCCATTGGATTGAGTGACTGTTCACTCACCCTAGGGTTTAGACAAAAAGAGCAAGGGAAGGCAAGAGCATTCACGTTTTGTTGAAGAGAAGTGGAGAGGAGAGCAAGAGAGAGAAGTGGCACGATTTTTGAGGGAGCAGTTTTCCAGCAGCACGAATTTCGAGGCAACACGGATTTCGAGGTGAAGAGATTGTTGGTACAACACGTTTCTCGAGGCACTGTACATCAACATCATGGGCACGAATTTCGAGGCACCGTACAACAACATTTATTGCTGAACTATACAACACAGATTTCGAGGTGATTTCTAGGCGTGTTTTTCTAGAAATTTTGGGCACAGAAATCGAGGTCTGTACAGACTGTACTTGCTGGTACAGATTTCAAGGCTGTATTTTCTGCACAGATTTCGAGGCAGGGCACAGAAATTGAGGTGCTGTGATTTGGCACTGAAATCGAGCCAACAGCTTGGCATAGAAATCGAGGCATTTATATTGTCCATTGTTCAGTGTTTTGACTTTGCTGAATTTTGTATTTGACTATTTAGTATTTACTATTTTATATTTCATGGTTGGAAATGCCATTGGGCCTTGGCCCATTAGGCAAATTTTGAATGCAATATGACAATGGTTGAATGGAATCATAATATAACTTCCACTTGATATCAAATTTTAATTTTATGTTCCAATAAGAATGTTGAATGAATGATGAATCATTGAATTATGAAGAAATATGCATGTGACATGTCATGATTCATGAATCATGATGTTTTTAAAGTTTAAACTTTTTAATTTTATTTTTTACAACTACTTATATATTTATAATATTAATTATATATATATATATATACACACACAGTACCCTGTTTCAAAAAGTGGTGTCCCCGTCCCCGCACCCACATTTCCTGGCAACTTAGGTTTTAAGCATGTGAAATTTTTGAGAGGGGTGGTGATAGGAATGGGCATGGAGTTATTTGTCTGTGTGGCTTTTCTTGTGATAAACTTGGTGTGAAAGGGAACTGTCTGATCGATGGTTGGTTGACAAGGACATCTACAAAAGGAAGGGAATTATCTTGTTGGATCTCCATGGTAAATTACTCTTAATGGCCATGACTAAAATGTGTCCCTGAACTAGTTCGCCATCCTTATCCCCTAAGGCTCTACCCAACATCCCAAAATAGTAAATAGCCCATCTCTGAAACTCACTAAGTTTGAAGGGAGGATTCAATTCTTCCATACCTTGAGTCCCAATGTTTTAAAACTTGGACTCGGACTCGGTCAAGGATCAACTCAGACTCGGAATCGGTAATGAATCGGCAATGACTCAGTCGATTTGAATTTAATGACTTGGTTTACTCAAAACTACATAAAATATTTAAATTTTAAAGACGAACAATATTTTAAAGATTCTAATCAATGATTCCAAAGCATTAGAGACAAAATATCCAAAGTCTACTCATGTATATACCATAGAAGGTTGAATATATCAAAATGGCACAAAGAGTACTGTGCAATACATATCTGGATTCTGGAAACAAAATACATAATCAATGAGGCCTAAATGGCCTGTAGAGTCCAAAAAGCAACTTGATATGATACCACTACATCATACATCATTCATCATACATGTCATTGATCAACATGATCAATCATCAAACTCATCATCACTGCTAGAACTAGAAGTAGAACTAAAATCAAGACTAGCAATGTCATAGGCAATATCATCATCATTTGGCTCAAGCACGAATTCCTCAAGGTCATCTACAATTGCAGTAGTAGTAGTAGTAGTAGATGAACGTCTAGAAGCATGAGGTTAGGATTCATCTTATAGCTTTAGGGTTAGATTCTAAGTTGGACGAAACGGGGAAACAAGCACAAGTTTCCAAAACAGGGACGCGTTTGAAACGTGACCCCTCAAAATTTTGGAAATGGGGATATATATCAAATTTAATCCTTGATCTCAAAGTTGATCCTCCAAGGACATTAATCAATGACTCAACACCTTACAATTTTGATGAAACTTCCTAATCCAATGGTTAAAATAAGGTTGAAAAAGATTCCCATGCTTATGGTAATTTTGCTTGAGTGAAGAGTACATTTTTTATTAAGGTCATGACAGAGGAGTTCAACAATCAACACCACCAACATCAAGGTATATAGAGGGGTTGATGTGCTTGATTAAATGCCAATCCCATATCCTTGTACATGATAGAATTTGGTGGAAACTGGAAACTTTGCAATCCGGAATCCTGAAAACCGTTAAGTCTGTTGAATTCTGAATGGGATCTAAAATTCAACTTTTTGCATATGAAGTCCGATGAGGTTCGAACGACTCTGAAACATCCTGAAAAAATGAATGGTAATGTTAAAAATTTAAGTAAAAGGATAGAAAATGAAAGATAAAGAAAATACCACTTTTACTTTAAGAATTTAACATTACCATTTAGTATTGCCCAATCTACTGAGTAACTGAACAAAGCAGGGTTTTTTTCTAGACAACTCGACCGGTTTAGGTTGGGACTCGGCTGAGTTGACCAGTTCGGTACTGAACCGACCGAGTCGGACATCAACTCGGCCGGTTCGGTACCGAACCGGTCACTCGATACGGTTTGAAGGCCAACTTAGCTTGGTTGAGGGTCAACTCGGTCGAGTCCGAGTTCGAGTTGACCGATTTTTAAAAACCTATCCATGGCTACTGAGGAAATGCAAGGTCTAATTAGCTTCACTGGAATTCTTGATGGAGCTTGGAGAAGGTCTAGAAACGTTCACCCATACTGGAGATACGATAAAACGCTGGTTCTTGGAGCTAACCATCAATAGTAAGCACCTGTGCTTTTTTAATGCTCTAATGCTTGTTCCCAATATGCCACCCCCCGTCTACGATTTCTATATTCTTTCCACTCCTATAGATGGTTATAAGGGTATAGAATGAACTTAGACTGGTTTACAAGCTTTGATAGGCATAGAAAGATTATAATATAGCATAGAAAGTTGACTCTTCCAATTCATTCTGTTGCTTCTGGTTCTTCACCTCCTTCTAATCTCCATGGTAAATTGAATGTGGGGAGAGATACTATTGAGATGGTTGAGGAAAGAGTCCAGGGAAAAACAACTGTGACGTCAACAAACTGAGACCAGCATTTGGGTTTAAGATGGAAGCTATAGAGGGTGGAAGCTTCGAAGTTATCCTTGTAGATATTGGCTACTACCAGGGATAATGATGATCCTGTGGCAGTGCCTTCGGTTTGTTCATAAAATTTGCCTTTGACGCCGAAGAAAGTGGAGGAGAGGCAAATTTTGATGAGGTTCAAGGTTTCAGAATCAACTATCTTAGCCATGAGATTGAGAGCGTTGGGGATAGGGATTCTGCTAAATAAAGAAACTACGTCAAAGCTTACCGTAAGGGCATGTTCCTCGAGATGTAAGTCTTGGATTTTGCTGATGAAGTTAGTTGAGTCTTTTATGAAAGAAGTCTGGTCCATGAAGGGGTGAAGAATCTCAGCTACGTATCTGGATAATGCATGGGCAGGGGCTCCTATGGCACTAACAATGGGTCTGAGGGGGATGCCTTTCTTAAGTATTTCTTAGTTCATGTGTCATGGAATGTTTACAAGAATGAAAATGATTCCCAGCCTACAACATATAAAGGTCATATGTAGACTTCATTATCTTGTAGTCTAAGTCACAGCATTTGTTGTTTTCAAAATTCACCGCATCTCAAGTTTTTTTTTTTTAAATTGTTGAGGGTCCGTGTTCGTAAATGCTGAACCAGATCGAACTTCAACTAACTGTTTCAGAAGGTGAATTCCATAGGTAAAATTGTTGAACCTGATTTTGGATTTGCCAAAACTTAATTTTAATTTGATTTAAAGGGCCTGTAGCTCCAACTCTCCTGCATTTGTTTGTTCTGCTTCTCTGAATGTCACCCTGCCTGCACATTCATTCACCCGCAGTTGTATTTGATTTAGGTGCTAGTAAGTCACCTGCAGCGATGCTCACTTCCCTCCTTTGATTTCATTGTGATTCATTGGAGCTGTATAAGGGCTAACTAAAACGCCCTCGACTTGCCAGAATCCGACATAGCAATTTTTGTCCAAATCGCAATTTAGAGTGCCCAGATTGCAATTTCGGCGATCTGGGTGGTTTTAAATTTGGGCAATTAGTCCAGAACAGGAAATCCCAATTGCTAAAATCCCAAAAATAAAAAAAAATAGCAATTTCCAACAAGAATTTTAGCCGGTTTTTATCCCAAAATCGTCGGAAAAGCGGGGCGTTTTGGTTGTCTTGTATCCTATGCGTGATTCATTCACCTGCAGCTGTGCCTACTTCCCTCGGATTCTGCTATGATTTATTCATCTGCATCTTTGCCTTCTGGAGCCTGATTCATTCCACTGGAGCACTAGTTTGGACAGCGACTCATTGAGTGGTGAGCTTGATTATTCTTGTGGGGTCTGTGCTTTGAGCTCAATTCTTCTTGGATTGAGCTTGATTCACTGGACAGTAGTGAGCCCATCCACTTTAGCCTGATTCTACTTCTACTCGCGTTTTGTGGAGTCTGCAACATATCTTGGTTAATTTTGTTTGTCTCAACTTCTCTATTGTAGACATTGACCTTTATTAAATTTTAATCATCACATGAAAGCCGATATATGATATATGTCAGTGATCATGATTTGCTACCCATAGATGTCATCTTTTATTGTAAAGTTTATATATATGTATGGACGAATATAATGGTCAATTTTATCCGATTCTCATTGGGAACTTCAAATTTTATCTGAATTTCATCGAACCTGAACCATGTGACATAGATTGTAAGTAGTGACTATAGATATGCATGGCTTAAAGACATTTGTACTGGTCAAAGTAATTATAGGAACTAGGATTGATCCGTAATCTCCAGTGGATCTGCTCAGTACAGTACACCACAATAGTCCCTTTGGGAATTTTTACCGGTGTTAAGCCCATTCTATGTTCGGAAAACTGAATTCCTTTGCTATCCTTAGTGTTGTTAATCTACAATAGGGAAATATGAACAATGACTGTTAAAAGAAACAATGCTAGATATAATGGTCATAATTAGAACTTAGAGGTGCTAATTAGGACTTGAACGTTATAATAAAGTCTTAATAATAAAGTGATGTAATCATGAGTTAATTGATGTAGTCATTTAAAGATTAGGTATTTGGGAGTTTTGTAACTACTCCCTTCTTCTCCTACCATGTAAAGAGATGTTGCATTACTGAATATGTATCTGTTGGAACCTAATCCATCAGGGTTAGTGATCAGTCATTGAGAAGTCCAAGAGACCACTTGGAAGATGAAACCAAGGGTCATTTTCATGTATTAATATGTACATTGATTAATGAGAATTGGTCTGCCTAGTGTTGGCATCCCTAACAGTGGTATTAGTCTATCAGAGCTTATTTTGAGCCTTGGCTTGTGCCATAACTCCTGCGTGCTCTCCAGTTTTCCCTTTCAAACCTGCATGCTGTCCTCATTAGTCTGAGACTTGCACCTACCTACCAGCTTTGTCATACAGCTGCGAAGGAGTTTCTACTAACCCAATCTTCTTTCTGCAAGCGCTTCTGATTTTTGCTCCAACCTTGTTATTTTTGTGTTGAGTGTTAGTGTGGTATTTTGCGCTCCTCCAGGCATGTGCCATTCTACCCTCTGCTTGCTCTATTTGCTCCCTGCCAATATTCTCTGTCAATAGTCTGCCACCGAGGACGTTTTCTTCTGGTTTTCTGTCACCAGACTGTCTTCTGCAAATCTAGATGTTTATCCCTCTCATTTCGTGACCTGAGTCATTACTGATTAGGTGTTTTGGGATTCCCCATCACTGTGGATTGGTGATATTATTTTTCATGCGTACCTTAATTTGCATCTTGTCTCTAACCATTTGCTCTTCACCCACCTCTATTCTATCTGCGCAGCTACACCATAGTGAGCTCTCTAGCAATTGTTAACAATTTTATGAATTTGAATTTGATTGTTGTTTGTGTGTGGCGACTTGGAGCTGTAGACTGCGTCCTCCTTCACTCACGTGTGAGCCCTAATTTTCTCCCTACGTCTTGCCTTCGGTATATCTATTCACATCTACGTGAAGCTAAAAGTTGAGTGGTACATACCCAATTCCAAGTGTGTGCTATCATCTTGTTGTGAATCACTGATATAGCGCCTTTAGAACTTCCAACAATCATAGACTACGTTGTAAGACTAACATGTTGCCGTGCTTTGATAGATCTCATTGACCGCTTCAGCAGCTCATCGAAGCTCTGTCCGACCTCCAGTCTTTCCAGTAGAAACGAGGAGGCAATCATGTATCTCAGAAGTTGGATGGTACAAGTTACAACCCTGAGTTTGAGTTCACGTTGGAAGGAAAAATCATGCCCGTGACCTTTTCAGAAGATACCTTGCATTGTTGCTGCGCATCTTTTTTCGTTTGAAGACAGTTGGAGAAATTCATTGTTAGCTGCGTCTTCCAGGGATGGAAGTGTGAAGACTGTATGCTATTGCTACTTATTGACACGTCACGCTGTTGAAGACTTGCGTTTTCATATTTGCTATTGAAAGCATTGAAGACTCCATTGTGTTGGAGACTTCATCATGTCGAAATGTTACCTAGGAAGTGTTGTTCACCTTGTGTTACCTTGGTGTGGACAAGGACACTTTAAAAAGGTGACCCCTAGTCATTAATTAATAAAATGAGTAAGTACTTTATAATTTTAAAGTCACTTTATTAAAAGGTAAAGTCATGGTTTATCCTAAGTTCACATTTAATGAAAAGTCAAGTGAGTGATTAATTAAAAGGGGTGCTCACTTTATTAAATGACATGAAGTGCAGTAAATGACATTTATTATTTATTTATTGAGCATTTAATGAGAACCCTTCGTCTAATCTAATTTGGACCATTGGATGAGAAAGGGGAAGTTACCATGAACAAAAAGGACTTGGGCAAGGTAACCTAATTTATTATTCACTTTTCAAGAGAGAGTTTTGGAGAGGGGGAGAGGAAGAGAAGTCGATTTTGAGGAGACAAACCCTAGCACAGAAATCGAGAAGGTGATGCTGGGCACAAATTCGAAGAAAAGGTACAGCAGGTACAGCAATTAAAGGAGGCCATACATGCACAGATTTCGAGGAAGTTTGATATGCATTTATTGCAGTCCGTACAGGTTAATTTCTGGCACAGAAATTGAGGTGGCCGTATAGCACAGAAATCGAGGAAGAATTCTGATAGGTTTGGCATGGTTTTCAAGACAATCCGTACAACATTAATTTCTGACCGTACAACACATTAATCGAGTAAGAATTATGGGCATAAATTTTGAGGCATACAGTAGCATTAATTACTCACACGTGTGAGCCGTACTGCTATCAGAAAGGGTTCAGATTTTCAGCTGTGTCTTGGGCACACTTTTCGAGATGAAAAGATGAGATAAGTACTGCTGTTCTGTTTTGTAATTTGTTGAAGAAATAAAATCTCTCTCTCAGTCAGGTTTTCCCTTCGGGGTTTTATCCTGGACCTATTTGGTCAAAATTTTTTGTGTCTAAATTCTATGTGTTGGCTGATATAAATTTCCGAGTATAAGTTTATTGGCTGAAAGTTAAAAATTTCTGAGTTGTTTATGTTGGAAAAAGAATCTCATGTGTTTCAGTTTAGTCATTTTTATGTTAAAAATGTGCATACTGAGGTTTGGGCATTAAACCCCAGTATGCACATGAGATTTTTCTGGGGTTTGGGCATTAAACCATATGCAGAGAAACTTCCAAGCTTGAAACCGGGTTGGGGTTTGAAAACTTTCACATCGTAGATCTGCGTTGAGAATACATTCGGAAGGTGGAATGTTGGAGCAATGGGATGCGTGGAGACAAAGGCGTGAATCCTAATCAAGTCAACCCTAATCCATCTATGTTGATGCTATTCACTGGAGCGTATATGCTGGCAACCTAAGTTTTGAAACTTGCGCCTGAAGTAATGCAACGAATTCTTCTTTGGAGGGCTTTGCCAACTGTTGACCATAACCTTGAGCATCTGTTGAAATATTGTAACTTCTAAGAATATTATATTTGTATTTTATTATTCTGGAGATGTATCATTCCTCCGATGGGACTTTGTCATGTATCCGGAGATGTTTATTCCTCCGTGGTAACTTGGGTTATTAGACTTCCCCAGTGGAGGTCGGCCCTGTATGAGTCATGTGGGTTAAAGGGGTTATTAGACCACCCTAGTGGGGTAGGCCCTGCCACATCATGTTAAGTAATTAAGTTGGGGCCGACCTAGCTTGTGTAAAAGACAAGTTAGAGTAGTGTATAAATAGAGGAGGTGTGTTCCTCATTTATCACACTCACAACACATTACACTCACTTGTGAATAGCGCATAGGTGAGGGAGAGATCAGCTATGGAGGAGAAGGAGCTCATGTCTAGGGTTTACATCTTTGTATTTGCTGGTCATCTATATTGAGGAAGCTTTGCTGGGTTTTCTTCCCCATGAGGGTTTCCCAGGATAAATCTGTGTCTCTTGTGTTTATGCTGTGCTTGTTGTTCTTTCAGTGATCCTGTATATGCTATTGTTGTGAAATGGAATGTAATGCTGATATTTTCTGTCTTAGCATATTGAATCTTAACAGCATTGTGCGTGCTACTCCCGTTGGTATTGATAGTGTTGATGCGTGGACTCTTAAAATCGTTGGAATGCTACCGCGGCGAGTGCAATTATAACAATTGGTTCAGTTGGCACATTGTTATCATTTCATTTCGTATTCCATTTCTTTTGTAAATTGTTGCTGTGTGGAGCATCTTCCTCTCGCACGACCTTGCTCTTGTGCTTGGAGTTATAGTCTTTATCTACAATATTACCTGCATGTGGAGACATTAAAAGTTTAGTGGAAACCTGCACATACAGTTTTGAAGAGATGCATTTTTTCTTGAAAAGTTGTGTGCGACTAGGTTACCCTATATGTTCATTGATGGGCATTCGACATAGAAAACTACCACTATGCAATGGCTTTGCCACTAAATGCGTTGCTTAGTTGTTCAACAAAGATTTTGTGATCGTAGAGTGGGTACAACTCTTCGTTTATTGAAGATTATTGCGACTAGACCCCATTTGAAGACCACAACCACAACGTATTGTGACTATTGCTGGCATCTTGGAGACTGAGTGTGGAGACCAGTGTGGAGCTAGAAATTTTGCATTGAAGTGTGAAGTCCCTCTCTGCATGGAGTTGCGTGGAGCTGCCACCCTCCTTCATGACTAACTATTGCTATTGATGCGACTTGCGCCTAGAGACCATTCTACTACTGCATGAGATTGATGAGTTGCTGTGATTCTACATGGAGCTGCATCTCAGATGGTTTGAAGCTTTAAAATTATGCACTCACTCATTCTCATTTTGTTCTAAAAGAAAGTATATTGCTTTAAGAGTCTCAGGATTTATTGTTCGAGTGCTTGAATCATTTGTAAGAGCGTTGAATATTTCTAGACTTATATGCCTTGTTTTGAGATCAATTGTAGTTGCAGAAGCAATATTGTGGTTGTAGAAATAGAATAGTGTTTGCAAAAATTGTATAGAGTTTGCAAAATAACATATAGTTTGTAGAAATTGTATATTGCCTACAAAAATAGTATAGGGTGTGTAGAAAAGAAAATCTGGTTGAATTGTAAATAAAGTAGCAAAGACCTAGACCAACACCTTCAATCTGTCTCCCAAACATTGCTAATTTGCTGGTATTGTGAGGAGAAGTTGCAAAAGCTTCCAGAGAAGATTTGGGATTGTTTTGGTGTGCCCATTTCAAGCAAGTTTGCAGTTGTTGCTACAACTGCTCCAAAAGAAGAAGCTGCAGAAACAGATCATCATCACTCAAGAACTCAGGTATAGCAGATTTATCAATTTAACATTCAGAATGTAACTTGCAAACTGTTGTTTTTGTAAGTTCTAGTGCATTTTTTTGGTACTCACATGTGTGTTCTGTAAAGTATCAAATTGGAAGAAAGTTGAATTGCATTGTATTTGTGTGCATTCTCGACTGCGACTGAAACCCTTCACTTTTTGAGTTTGAGTCGCTGAGTCTTGTTTGTAAAGGGCAGAGTTGCAAGAAGCCCTCGGTTTGTTGATTGAGTCTACTTGGTCCTTCCTACACAGGGAGGCCTCACACAGTGTACACAATATCTCAAATTGAAGAAATATAAAATTTGTTGAACACTCTAATACTTACTGCTGTAGAAACTCTCTAAATTGTTATCAATCATTTGTAGGTTTCAAAAGCCAAAGAGGACAATGTACAAGAAAGGAATCAACATTTTGAACTAGTGTTTGTTTAGAATAATCCTCTTTTTGAAGTTGAAGATGATTCCTATCAGTTGCCAGAACACAGTGAATTAATGTCAGAAGATGTACAACATGTTCAGAGTTCCAGATGCCAACATTGTGATCGAGTTGGCCACGTGAAAGATCAATGTTTTGATCTTCATCCTTGTCAGCATTGCGGGAAGCGTAACCATTCTTCAAATAGATGTTTGACACTGAAGAAACATGCAAGAGTGAAACTTGTAGCATAAAATTTATTGCTTCTTATCTTGTACGTGATGTGGGGGACATTGTGGCAGGCTTCAAGTTTCGAAGCTTTATCAATCTAACAACAAGCAGTCAGAACCTTCCTCAAGTAAGCCAAAACGAGCGAGCATGAGCCACAACCAATTTCAGAGGCCAGATTTAGAGATGTTGCCAAAAGACAAAAGAGATCCATGCTCAAGAGTACTCATGAGTTCGTGGTATTTTGTGTCTAGTTGACTCTCATAACCACCATGAGACTTTCCATTCCTCACGTTGTTCCTGACAGGGGGAATGATAAACAGTAAAACATAAGCGAGCGAGAACAAGCGAGCTTGAAAAGATTCAAAGTTATGTTCGACTGAGCTCCAGTTGGTTTGTGGTCATCCTAAAACCATTGATTTCGAGAGCACATTCTATTAGCAGAAGCCAATAGCTTCTAGCTAAATTACTTGGCAAAAGATTGTCAAGTTGGAAATGTTCAGCTGTTGGTAGCTGTCTGCTTCCTATTTTCAACTCTCTTTTGGTTTATGGTCATCCCAAAACCACCATTTTCCACAACCTCTGAGCCTTCATGCCAAGTTCCAAACAAAACCTCTGAGCCTTCGTGCCACGTTCGAGAATTTGTGGTTAGCTTTAAACCATCCACTTAGTAGAAGATTTCAGCTTCTGCTATCCCTTTTGGTATGTATTCAGCCAAAACCGCCACATCAGAGAGCACTTGTACTTAGTAGGAGATGTTAGCTTATGCTAACTTGCTTGGCAGATTCGGATTGTCAAGTTGGAAATGTTTAGCAATTAGTAGCTGTCCACTTCCAGTTAGTCAACTCTCTTTTTTTGGACCCATATACACCCCTTCCGATTAAGGGGGGGTTTGGAACCTAATCCGTCAAGGTTAGAGAACAGTCATTGAGAAGTCCAAGAGACCACTTGGAAGACGAAATCGAGGGTCATTCTCATGTATTAATATGTATATTGATTAATGAGAATTTTGAGCTTAACGCCTATCTTTCCTGTCTTGTTCATTAATTGTTGGGATACCTAGCGTTGGCAGCCCTAACAGTATCAATCCATTCCCGTGTTATCGGATCCGCGAGGCAGGGTTCCAGGATCCGTGGATCCGAGGTTCCGAACTGGATCCGCCAAAAATACGCTAGCAAGTGGTTAAGGAAAAAAGAGATACGGATCCTGTCAAGCATAAACGGATCCGCGACTTAACCCCACCGAAAAACGTGGCCGACCTGAAATCCAATACACCAGCGAATACGATTTGTCAAAGCGAGAAGTTGTGAGGTGTGTGATAAGTTCCGTGGGAAATCGCGCCGGTAATATCATTGGTGGGGTAGACTTCACACTTCTTCGAGCGAGCTCTTAGCCCACCTTTTGTGGCTTTAGCATCTGCCATGATTTGCCATGATTTTCTCGCTCGGATTTGCCATATGGATGAATATGTAGTTATGCCATGTGGATGAATTTGTTCAGTAGTGCTCGGGCCGTGTCCTGCTGTGCAACGTTAGATATATTTTCCTTTGTTATTTTTTAATTTTTCGTATGTTTTTTTTTCATTCATTCTAAGCATATATTAAATTATTATTTTCATAATAAGTTTATAAGCAAAGTTTCATTAGTATTTATTAGTAAGTATTTATAATTAGTAAGTATTATAATTATATATTAACTTTTATTTCTATTTTTTATATTACTTTAATATTTATATATGAGTTATATATTTAAAATTTTGTATTTCTTTAAATTTTTATATTAGTTCTATTTAAAATACATATAAAAAATTATTTATTTCATTTGTACTTGCCGTTTCCTTGCCGTATCCGGATCCTGGCTTTTCAAAAACTTGACAGATAGGTATCCAGATCCGGATCCGGATCCGTATCCGCATCCTGGTAACTTAGATCCATTCTCTCTGTTATTTTTATGTGTATTCTTGTCTATGTTTGAGTGTAAAAACTGACATTGTATCGGAGCCACAGTTAGGAGACATCAAAGCAGCGGGTGAAGGGCCTAGGCATTGCTGCAGATCAAAGATGGTCCAAGGGATTGTGTAAACACAAGAGCAGAGGTTGGCCAAAAGATAAAGAGGGCAAGTGGATCCAAGTTAAGAATGATGTGTTTTGAGTCATATTGAAGATAAGATTTTTTTTTAATGATCAATTGTTATATTGTTAAAAAAATAAAAAAAGCGAGGTAGGAGTAACAGTGGTTAAATTTTTTATAGAGCTGTTAATGTGAAGAAGAAATACCGTGGATTGGGGTCCACATGGCGAGTTGGAGCTTTAAAGGTGATATAAAGTGGGGGGCAGAGCCATTGTGATGAGAGTTGCATTGTCCCTGAGAGGATCTGCCCATTTGTGCAACTTGAATAATGAAGAGCTAGGTGAATCTGGAGTTGCCCTGTGAAGCTGTGCAACCTGGGTGCAAAAGCCATGGCAAACATAATCAAGGGGAGCTGCGATCAGATTTGAAGAACAGCCACTGTGGTCAGAGCCGTGCTAGAGGCATGGAAAATTGCATTGCTGTCAGGAATACAGAGGGGGTTGGGGGGGCCGCAGAGATTGTCTGTGATATCACCGCCATGGAATAAGTCCATAATGTGCATGATGCTGCTTGCATGGGGATACATCTATCCATGGATAAGGATTATAGAGGAGGAGCATTGTGGATTGACAAAGCCATCGTGGGGATTGCTGATGCTGTGAGGAGTACTAGATAGTAGATACAAAGGTTTCAGCAAAATACTTGTGATGACGTTGTGATAGCCACATAGTGAAGAAATTGCCTCTGATGTCTGTGAAGAGATTACTCGTAGGTCCCATCATTATAGTTAATATGACTAGGGCTGAAATACAACAAGAACCTTCTAGGATGCTAGGTGAATCATACAATGAAGGGCTGACACATCAATTTTGAGCTTGATTTCAGATACACAAGTAAGTCTATTGACACTCCACATTGTCATGATTGATGGGAGGGTATTTTTCCGAGTATTTGAAAGTTTGTACTTGTAGTTGGAACACTGATTTTCTTATGTGGATAGAATCCTTTTTGAGAACAAAAATATTTTTTTCTAACTTGATTGACGAGTGTTCGTGGACCAATAAAGGTTGTTTTATTCTCTGGAGTTTCAGGATAATTAGTTTCAGTGTGTTGCTGTTGTTGAAATTTGGAGAGCAGTAGGGTGGTCAATCATTCAGTCAGTGCACCGAGAGTAGCGAGGTGCTCTACAGCCCAGTATGAGAGATGTTGTAACATAACATTACCACAAATAAAAAAATAATTAAAAAATGATTCAGCTAATAAAATAAAAAAAATTAAAACCAGCATAGATCCATCTGAAAATTGGATCTATCAAGTATAAACTATAAAGATGGATCAAATTTCTTGAGGTGTGAATTTTTTTTTTGATGTGTAAAATGTTTAAGATAAAAACAAAGTTACACCTCTAGAAATTGGATCCCTCTGGGTGTTTGATAGATCCAGGTTTAAGATGGATGTATGCTGGTGGTAGCAATTTAGAATCTATTTCAAACATCTAAGAAAATGGGTTGTCTATCATGTATAATGTTGGAAGGCAATCAAAGGCTTAACGGTAAAAAATTCACGATCTTGAAGCAAAGAATGTTTTTGATTTTTGAATAGACGTACTTAGACAAAATTCTCTCAGGAAAGGAGGTGCAATGATGAGGATGGTCAAGCTGAATATAATGAAAGAAATCAGGAGGTTGTGATGTTGACTGTGTTACTGGATCTATGGTCCCTTGAGCCTGGATCCATAGATCTGTGGTTCCGATCTGGATCCACCTAGAGCTGTGTCAGATCCGCAACCTAAATGCATCCTCGCTGCAGGGAAGGGCATCCACATTCACTGACATGGATCCCATCTGAAAGGATATGGATCATGTCTCAAGGATACGGATCCCGTCTTAGCCAGACCCCACATGCATGGATCCCAAGCAAAATTACAGCATAGTTTTAGTTTTTTTGATATTTTTGAGGATGTTTGACATCTGTTCAAGCCCTAGGTCCCTCAGAATATTTAATAAGAGGCCCCTGCCCCATTCCCATTACAGTAGAACAGGCACTACTCTCTGCGACACTGAACTTTCTGGAGAAGGTGGTAAACTCTTGGTGACTATGGGTGAAGTGTGGGCAACTGCACAGTCAACACGTGGCTAATGAGAAGGTGGTGAACTGTGAAGTCCTTAGCACTGAGCAGGTATTTATTATTTTATTTAAATGTTGAAGTTGAAGTTGCTGTCAGGTTTGATGATATCAATTATGAGTATGTTTACAGTTTTATTATTTATATGTTCCCATTCCCATATATATGGCTTCTGCTGTTGTTACCAGCATTGGTTCAGTTCAAGGCTCATGCTTTATGCTAGCAAGATAAATGAGCACTTGAAACACATTCATAAGAAGAGTACAATATATGCATTAGGTAAATAAGCAATAGCAGCTAGCCACACACTGATATATGCACATTTGGGAATAAGGCATAAACCCTCTGGCCTTCTGTCATTGTTTATAACGACACACAGTAGAAGGGAATCTAACCATCAAGGATTACCTATCCCACAACTTTAGTTCTCACTACTCGATACCATCATCCCTCTTCTATTTTTTGCATTAATAGATAAGGAATCAACTGGTTATTTTAATTATTAATAGGCAAGGAACCAGTGTGCGTAGCCGCCATAGTTATCGTGAATTCGCAATAGTGTTAAAGCCAAACCACGAGAAAACAACATGATAGGCCCTGGAGTTATAATAATACTATCTATCCACTTTTGTTCTACCTCATCCATCAGAATAGTGAAGCCTACCTGTATGGAAGTCTGAATAGGTTCCATTTTATTCCGACTGTAGCTGATAGCAGACAATTGCATTTTATCTATTTACCAAATGCAGTTTTTCTAAATGGAACCTAACTTCCATAAAATGAAGACAGTTGCTAAATATTACCAATGTTGTCTCTTATGATAATTTAAGGATTTGGTCCATAACTAGCAGGCGTAGATTGCATTTTGATAAATCCTCGAGAAAACTCCAGTATTCAACAACTGCTTTATTATGTTCTCACTTAGAGTTAAATATAACAGTGACAGACTATCATGGGAGATTTTGTGTTCTGCTCCCTGTGCTGACTTTACAGTGAAGTCTCAAGTGCTTCAAGTCACTCTCTTGCTAAGAATTTGTGTGCTCACTAAAAATCTTTGGGACAGTATTGTTCCATGCAGACAGGTTGTCTAGTATTGCTCCCTGCAGACAGGTTGTCCTTCCCACTTTATCCCATAGCACAGAACAGTCCTATGTTTTCCTTTGGAATCCCCTCTTCCTCTTCATTTTTGAATGGGCCCTTATTCGTCGTTGTTTTAGCCTTCTTGAAGCCTCTATCTCCAGGCCAAGAAAATGTTTTTGACAGTTAGGGCTTGGACAGTTCCAGCAGTTTAACCACTTGCGTGGCTTCACATTATGTGTTTGGTCCATGTATTGAGGGGCTTAGTGTTCTGTGGCCTCATTGCTTGTTCCTTATCCTTGATGGATCAAAGCTTCTTGATTGGAAGGCTTTTGGTTCCCAACAGCTTACAGATGAGGCCAGTTAGCTTTAATAGCCATTCACTACCAGTTTTTCTGTATAGCAACACAAACACTATTTCCAAAAACGAGTTCTCTCTATGATTTCGAATTGGAGGTGCTGGTGAAGCTGCCTTGGAAGTTGATCCTCCTTCACTTGTCATTGGAGTTCTTTGATGCAGTTCCTCCTAATGCCCTTTTGCATACTGGTGCATTTGATGCTTTGGTCTCCTTCATCTTGGCTTCATATGTTTTCTTAGGTCCAACTTTGCCATCCCAGTTCTTACTGATCTGGCAATGACTGCAATAATTCTACTGGTTTGCAGAGGAAATAATTCTTTTGGTTTGTAGAGGAAATCCTTTTCACATACCTCCTTGGGATGACCTTGTGCTTGTTGGCATTCTTGTTTAATCTTCTGACTCTTGAGACATGTTCATGCTTGCGTCACCTTCTTGCTGTCACCCTTGAAGTCTGCACAGGGTAAAAAAGGTAGGTTCTTGCTGCCCCCTTTGGAGCCTGCATGGTGTGAAAAGGGTAGCTGTTTGCTGCCTTCTTTTTGTTCATATTTTGCGGTCTGTTCTTTCTTTGGAGTTATCAGGTCTCCTTGAGCCCTCACAAAAACGATCTTGGTGTTATTGGTACCTCTCTGAACTGGACTTTGCTGCAATGGCAGCGTACATTCTTTACAATTGGAATACACTCGACTTTGGTTTGCATTTGAGCATCCGACCATTGCTACCTTTCCACCCAAATACCCTAGACTTGCATGTATTGGCCTAGGTTCCACCTCAAATGGGGTGCTTCATCCCTTGACCATTAAAATCCATTTTTTTCAACAATTATAAATCGACTCCTTTGGTGTGCAGTGCAAAACTTCCAAAAGATTCATTTGCTGATTTAAACTGAGCAACTGCTTCAGATGAAGTGCTTATCCTACTGTATTTGGTCATGTTTTGTGCATCTGGAGCGGAGACAGACTTCCTGGGAATTTCAGATTCCACATCTCCGTCCTTCTCTTCAAATTCTTCTTGAAGCCTGGCCACTTTTCTTTCAGCTCTTCGTTCTTCATTTGCAACTGTTTTACCATCTTTCTCGGCTGTTTAATTTGTGGATGTGTGGCTTGTAGTTCTTCAAGTCTTTTTCTTTTCAAGGACTTTACCATGACTGGTTTATCACAGATTCTACAGGCCATGGATTTTTACTGATGTTAAGGTCATTTTATATTGAGAAAACATAATTCCTTTCCTATCCTTACTGTTATTAATCCACAACAAGGAAATCTGAACAATGACGAATGTTAAAATAAACAGAACAGTGATGCATGCACACCATTGATCCACAAAAAATTACCCTGGAGAAAACCCAGACATGGGAAAACTCCAACATTCAACAGAAACATCTTTATTATGTCCTCAATTAGAGTTACATAACAGCAGCACACTCACCATAGATTTTGTGTTTCTGCTCCCTCTACTGCTATTGCAGTGAAATTTTAAGTGCTGAGTCACTCTTTCTGAGAATATGTGTGCTCACTTCAAACTGTGGGACAGTATTGCTCCCTGTGGACAGGTCATCTTTCCCTTTTCGTCCTATAGTATGGAACTGCCCTCTGTTATCCTTGGAATCCCCCCGCCTCTTCATTTTTGAATGTGCCCTTATTCCTGTTTGTTTGGCTCTCTCAAAGCCTCTCTTCAGGCTAAGAAACTGTTTTCGACAGTTCTGGCAGTCGAATCAATTGCCTGGATTCCTGCTGTGTTTGGTCCATGTGTTGGGTAATGTGGTGTGCTGCGGCGTCGAATCCTGTTCCTTATCCTTGATGGATCAGGTATTAAGGGATAGTTAAATAGTTTCTAAAAACTCATGTTTACAAGGCTTTCATTTACCAGGAGATCACAAAAATTAAAAACTTATAGAGCCTTCGACAAAGCTCTACAAGTAGATATGTTAAGATGACTGTGCTAGTAGTAGTATGCCAGATTAAGTTTGGATTCCCAATTGTAACTGTGTTTTCTGAAGTACAAAACTATATCTTCAGTTCAATTTTTGATTAACTAATACTAAACACTCAAGATCCATTTTGTTAACAAAAACATGAATGCATTATCACATTCCTGTTTGGTATAATGTTCGATGGTGAGATTGGGTATTTTGTTCTTAAAATTCCTTCCATTTCAAATATCATTTACCTTTGTCAGACTCTGTAAAATATGGTCAGTGCATCTCTGGACAGTGCCAAAATGTTTGTTTGGTAATCAAAATTGTAATTAATTACTTCAATAGTTTTAATAACTTGTCTTATCACTGTGCTTCTCAAGTAGAGTCATGTTGAACAATGGCTTATGTTAGATTTCAATTTATTTTCTATATTGATCTGGACTGTGGTAGTCAGTTCGCATGTTAACTGCAAACTTATTCAAAGTTCAAACTATGCCACACAATCTAAATCTGTGGCTAGATTTTGGCGCAGTATAATTGCTAACCAAAACACCCCCAACCTGCCGGAATCTGGCAGATAAATTGTTGGTAAAATTGCAATTTAGAGTGTTCAGATCGCAATTTCAGCTATCTGGGTAGTTTTAAAATTGGGCATTTAGTCTAAGAGAGAATTACAATTGCTGAAATTGCAAAATTATGGAAATAGCAATTTCCAGGAACAATTTTGGCCGGTTTTTAACAAATTTTCGCCGGAAAAGCGAGGCGTTTTAGTTAGCTTTTATCCTACTCTCTAGATTTTAGATTCACCTATTAAGTTATTTATTTTAATTGTGCGACTGTTTTTAATGGTATACAGGTTGGTGTTGTTACAAAAGAAAGTCCAGTATTTCGTACTTTATCAACAGAAGAGATTGATGAACATTTGACAGCAATCAGTGAGCGGGACTAAAATATCTGGAATTTCAGAAAATATCTCTAAATCTTCAGTTCTTTCTCATTGTTTATTCTGCTAGTGCAGCAGAAGAAAATTTCTGAATGAAGAAAGAATGTTAATTAAATTCCAGTCTCACGTGTTCGAGTATATTTTATGGTTTTACATTTGGAATGGTTACTGCAATTATTATTTCATCAATTGAAAACGCAAATTTTAAAATGCTTCAAGATACTTTTTCTCATGCTATCAAATAATTTTTGTAATGGTAATGCTAAACTTCATATGTTTGCCACCGATCAAATTGAGTATGTGTAACTGAAGTTCTCTATTAGGAAATTGGCGTCCCCTGTATCCAATATTTAATTTGGCCACTTGGTATCATGCTTAGAGTTTGAATAACGTGGTTCATATTTAATGCCAGTCAGAGTCAAGAAAATGAATTTCATAAGGGGCCAAATAAAGAATTTTCCTGTAAGCAGCGTTCCAAAAAAGGGTTATTTCTTGAATTCAGTTTTTCCAGGTTTGAATCAGTAAAATATCCTCTTGAAAAAATTGAATCCCAATTACAGAGAACAGAGATAGACTGAATGTCCGTCAATTGATCTAGTTGGATACCCAATCTTCTAATCAATATGGATGCAAGATAGTTCAAGAGTAGCATGTTGAGGATTATAAAATTTTGTGAAAGAGGTCATAATATAGGGAGTAGTTGGCATAAACCCTTTGGGATATTCATGAAACGTTTTAATACACGAGTATCATTGTATTGAGTATATTGGATGTTATTGTACTGTAGCAAGCATGATGAGGATGCAAGATAGTTCAAGAGAAGCATGATGAGGATTATACAATTTTGTGAAAGAGGTCTCAGATTTATGAGAGTCCATTTCCAGGAAATTTGGACTCTATAGAATGACAGATAAATAATATAAGGAGTAGTTGGCATAGATCCTTTGGGATATTCATGATAACGTATAAATACACGAGTATCATTGTATTGAGTATATTGGATGTTATTGTACTGTAGCAAGCATGGCTTGTGGATTGATTTATTTCACCAGCATAGATCCATCTTAAACCCGTATCTATCAAGCACCGAGAGGGATCCAATTTCTTGAGGTGTATATCTTTTTTTAAAATTTAAACTCAAGAAATTTGATCTCTCTTGATTGATAGATCCAAGTTTAAGTTTTGAGTTTTTATTTTATAAACGAACATCTATTTTTTAATTACTTTTAATTATTTTATTTTATGAACCAACATGGATTTTTTTTTTTAAATACTTTCCATAATTTTTTTATTTTATGAGCCGACATGAATTTTTTAAATTATTTTGTTACATCACAAATGTTACAACATCCCCCCCATACTGGGCTGTAGTGCACCTCGTTTCACTCGGTGCAATAAGAAGTGTTGATGGTGTTTGTTGGGTTCTATTACCTATTACAATGAGTATGCATAATGATTCTTATAGCTAAACAAAAAATAAGCAATGGCCAAAATTGCATAGTAACATAATACACATAAATTTATCTTGGAAAACCCTTTACAGGGAAGAACCAACAAACCCGTGAGCTTTATAGCTCATCTGTTAACAATACTCTTAACTAATGTTTACAACAATGATTTACAAGATCACAATAGTTTAAGCGTGAATTCACTTACACTTATTTTCAACTCATACAAGTTCTCTTACAAGTGCTTCATACATTTAGCTTTTCACATTACATCATATTTATATATGCAACGCTCTAATTCATGATAATCGAATTAGTTATAGCTAATTGCTCCATTAATGACGATCCATAACTTCCTAACTACTTTCAGTCGTTTTGTTTAGTTGACTTGACTGACTCAACCTTGGTATATCACTAATCGAGTTTCTTGTTGTCCAAGTGTTCATGTGACGATCCATAACTTCCTAACTATTATTACTGATTAAAATGCGTGGTGTTGTTGTATAACCACAATCAAGACCGATTTCCCTTGATTCTTATTTATGTATATCAATTTACTGTTGCAACTAAAAGTGCGGCTTCCAGAGTACAGAGTACTAAAAGTGCGGCTTCCAGAGACCCCTTTTGATATGTTTTATCCAGAGTACAGAGCTCCAAGTATATTGTTGATAAACTTAAATTTATATGTGTATTAATTAAGAGTGCAGAGAGTTTGATCTATCTTAGCCGTTAATAGTGCAACGAGAAGGTTGCCCCGTTAAAAGATATAATCATTATGTTTTACAAACATAGTATTATCAAAGCTCGATCCCATTAGTCGCAGGAAAGCCTCGCAGTGGTTTCGTTAAAAGATATAATCATTATGTTTTACAAACATAGTATTATCAAAGCTCGATCCCTTTAGTCGCACGAAAGCCTCGCAGTGGTTGCGGGCTTAGCATTGAGATACTTATTTTATCGTCTTCCACAGTGGATACCTTTTGGGGTGGCCTGTCAGCTAAAAAAAATAAAATAATATGCTAGACAAAATGTTTACAGTTGGGTGGAAAGTTGCAGTTGCACATTCAATGTTAGGCCTACTTATTTAAGATAAATATTTGTTATTCAATCTGTTGTTATCATTTATTTAAAAATTATAAATGCTACTTACCTCCTATGTTAACAATACTCATTTATGTTTTAGTAAATAATGAATGTATGTGTTATTGCAACAATTAACATTTATGAATTGAAAGAAGTTTGGAAACAAGTGGAGAATCAAGCTCAGAGCTAGTTACCAAATGATATTGCCATTATGAGGCGCATATCACTGTATTATTTCTATAATTTAATTGTTATGAAGGAAATGAATTAAAGAATCAAGCTAAGAGCTAGTTACCAAATGATGTTGCCATCATGAGGTGCATATCACTGTATTATTTCTATAATTTAATTGTTACGAAGGAAATGAATTATGATATTAAACTTTTAAAGGCATGCATATGGTGGTTATGTGTAGTATTATTTCTATAATTTAATTGTTACGAAGGAAATGAATTATGATATTAAACTTTTAAAGGCATGCATATGGTGGTTATGTGTAGAGGTGCATTATGAATCTTCAATCATTGCTTTGTTATCGTTATCAATTAGCTTGGTGTCTTAATAATTTTAATATTTCATTCATAAAGACAAATGTGAGATGAAAAGATATATTGGAATTATTAACATAAAGAACTTTTGATATTTGTGCTAACTTTAGTGACTTACATTATAATGGTGAACTCATACACATGGTGTCAAAGAATGAATGCCACGATGCATGTCTTCATTATAATGGTGAACTCATACACATGGTGTCAAAGAATGAATGCCACGATGCATGTCTTCATTATAATGGTGAACTCATACACATGGTGTCAAAGAATGAATGCCACGATGCATGTCTTCCTCCATGTCTTCATTATAATGGTGAACTCATACACATGGTGTCAAAGAATGAATGCCACGATGCATGTCTTCCTCCAATATAGTTTGCCACACTTAATGTCTATAATTGTAGATAAGATCATAGTTTCCTTGTTACATATGTGGTTAAGTATTGGTAGAATTAATGCTAATTATCTTTGTATAATCCATTTGATAATTAAAGGATTGAAATCCTAAGATAAGAAAAGGATTTTTTCTACTAAACTGAGTTTTCTACTAAATTGACTAGATACTAATCTATTCCTAAGACATTATTATTGGTTATTAAATTAACTAAATGTTTGTGTGTTTCTTGTTGGTGTTGTAGCTTCGTGAGGCATCCTCATGCCAACTCGCTCCCCAGATGATTAATAATAATCTATTAATATCATGCATAAAGGCAAGTCGGCTTCAACAAGTGTACAAGTCGGCCCCAACAAAAGTGGACAGTAAAACCATGAAAACAAATATAAATATAAGATTGACTCACTCATTCTCACTCAAGCAATTCGCCAGACGCAACAAAAAGAAGGATAATTTCTGGGTTCGCTATCTTTGGAGAGCTTTTATCTTTGGCTTTAGGGTTTGTCTAGAGCTTGTCTATGATATCACTTTTGTATCTAGATGTAATTTGTATCTTGAATTGAATCTCTATATAAGAAAGGTTGTTGGGTTTTCTTCCCTTGTGTAGAAGGGTTTCCCAAGATAAAAATCTTTGTGTCTCTGTGTTTTTGTGCATGATTATCTTTCAATGATCCTATTTTGTTTTCGCTGCATATAATTGAAGTTACGCTGCTATATTAAAAATCTAACAAGGTATCAGAGCGGTGTTGAATAGATGCCATTGCCAGAAACCGGGGCATCCAAGTTTGGACCTTGCTCTCCATAGATTGACTTGGAAAGAGCGCTTATGAAACTTTCCTTGGGAGGGCGCACCTTTCTGTGGAGCAAAATTCCAGTTTGGTGAACTTTCAATTTTTGACCTAATTTTTGCGAGGGTCAAGAACTAGGGCTTCTTGCTTTAAGCTCTTCTGACCACAGATTGGATTCGACCTTAGGATTCTTGAACTTTCCCTAGGAGGGTGCACCTATCTATGGAAGCAGATTTCAGATTCAAGGAATGTTTTTGTTTTGACTTAATTTCTGTTAGAACTGGGAAACTAGGGTTTCAAATTTTGGGTTGTTTTGTCCACAGATCCGAGAGAAAAGGAGGAGCATTCAACCCACCCTACAAGGGCGCATCTTTCCTTGGGATCAGATTTCCCAAATTTCAAACTTCAATTTTGACCTATCTCCTGCTAGGGTTTCTGCATCAGATTTCAGATCTCAGTTTTCCAGCCTCCAGTCAAGATGAACAATGTTAAAGTCGAAGATATACTTGATGGGGCTTACAGATTCAACTCATGGAAGTCTAGGTTACTCATCATCTTGGAGGAGAATGATCTTCTGAAATTTGTGAATGAAAAGGTACCAAAACCAGAAGAAGAGGAAAAGTCTAAATGGAAAAAGAATGATACTAAGGAAAGAAGGATTGTGATAAACTTTGTTAAAGATCACTTGATACCTCAAATCCCTAAGAAGAAGACAACCAAAGGAATGTTTGATGCCTTGAAGAAGCTATTTGGGAACAACAATGTCAATAGAGCACTTGCTTCAAGACAACAACTATCCAATGTCAAGATGACTACAACATACTCAGTTGCATCTTACTTCATGAAGATTACTAAGATGAAAGATCAGTTGGGCACCATTGGAGAAATAACGACCCTCACGATGACCCTCAATGGTCTTCCCCATTCCTGAGAACCATTCATTAATGGGCGATCCAAATTGCCCAAGTTTGATCAATTATGGACAGATTGTACTCAGGAAGAAACCAGACTTGCAGCCAAAGACATTAGGCATGGGTTTTTCAACATGGAGAAATCCAAGCCCTTGTCGCACATGCTAAAAGAGGAAGAGGAAGGAGAAGGAAGAGTCATGTCAGAAAAGATAAAGGTGAAAGATTAGGTCCAGTTCATAACAAGAAAAGAAGGATCTTTCACATATTCAGTGCTTCAAATGTGAGAAGTACATTCATTATGCCAGACAATGTCCCCTATCGAAGAAAAGAAAGCAGCATGCCTCAACCGCTGATGTTGATGAAGAGACTCCACTGAAAAGGTCAAAGAATCCAAATGATGATCTCGAGGAAAGTAAAGAAGGTCGTTGAAAGGAGTACTTTTAGTACACTCTATGAGTGGACCAATGAATGCAATATCTAGATGATGTGATTCTAGGTTGCAAAAAGAAGATGAAGATATGATGACTCCTGTGATTTTTGCAAGGAGGCATATATCAAGAGGTATCCAACAAAACAATACAAGATAAGTATTTGTACCGCCATTTGAGTTATTCCTTAAATATTTGAATGTTTGATTTAAAGGATAATGTTCATAACAATTATATGTAGATCTGTGATACAATTTTCTTTTATGCATTTATATATGACTAAGATCGACGAGCAGTAGGCTCATATAGTGCATGTTATATATATGTTGAGTAAGTAGCCTATAGTGTTGCACAACATCCCATGAGCGCTTGATGGAGTTAGTCTAAGATGAAACCTCTTTGCTAACATGTTAAGAGCAGTGCACACTCTTGTTAGTGTGTTATGGTGAAGATGGAAGACATTTAGATAGTTACTGAGTCTGTTTGGGATATGGATGGGTGTTGTACTGAAGCATTGGATAAGATGCTTACTTAATTGTGTGAGCTATTGTCATTGCATTGAAATGTTAATATGATTTGATTGAATTTCATGATTATGCAATGTTGCTAACTATTTGATTGAATTTGACTTGTAGGAAAGACCATATGCTATGGTCTATAAAAAAAGGATGGTGAGACTTGTTCTGAAGGACAAGTGATGGATGTGAAGTCATCCTGGTTGTAGATCTCATTGATATTTAGTGTTTGAGAGGGAGTAGGATGCTCAGAAGCAGGAAGTTTCTAGGGGCATGGCTCTTAGTTCAGGTAGCAAGATGGCTTCCGTGATAGAGGGAGCAGCTAAAATGGATGTGATGCTTGGAGAACAAGTGATGAATGTTCAACAGTGACAACAAATATACGTGGATCTAGTACATTCATCCATATGTGGACCCATAACCCATAGGTCCAGAGGATATCATATGAAGATTGACGGTTGAGAGCATGTTGGTCTCTCTACTACAGATGTTCATCCTTCTGATGATCATGCAGAGTTATAGTTAGTAGCAGCTGATGCGTTCTTTGAGTTCCTTAGTTACTTCAACATGCTACCTAAGATGTGGGGACCACATGAAGAGCAATTGGATTCCAGTTGGAGTCATGGCAGACTCTAGAAGTAGTTAGAGCATTACTTGTGCTCGAGTGGAGAATTTTCTAAGACAAGAACTACTCAGTTGACCTCTGAGGAGGTGCAATATACATATGTTCAATTAGAGCAGTGGCTCAGGATTTAGCATGTGCAGGTGGCACAAATTGTTGATGATTATTCCTTGATCGAGATTTTGTTCTCCATTGAATCAGAGAGATTCATTGAAAGATGCAGAAGGAGTTAGCCTCTCAGTTTGAGATGAGGATCATGAGGAGCTATGATTATTTTCTCTATGAGAGCCAGTGTTCAGGATGCAGTTCAGATTGGCATCCAAGATGATTACTTGTATAGGCTGATGGACTAGCTAGTGAGCAAGTCTAGAGGGAGAGTATGATGCAGAGTTGTAGAGGGAGTTTGCAACACAATTCCAGAGGGAGTATGGAGTGATATCCAGTGACCTAGAGAGAGCGAGAGGCTCATCTCAGTAGACTCACTTGATGAGAGATAACAGTGATGGAGGAGAAACAATGTCCAATAGTGCATCTTGCATTGATATGCTATGATGCAAAGAGGAGTAGTCCCTTTCCTGTATAATACCTATAGATGATCAGATTACCAACATTCTCACCCAAGCTCTTCCCAAGGCGAAGTTTGTGTACTTTCGAGACAAGCTTGGAGTGGTGGAGAATGTCTCCCTCATTAAGTGGGAGTTTGTAGTATAAGTGATATGTTCTCCCTGGATTGAGAATGGTGGAACTCTCCATGTGAGGGAGAGATCTCTGTTGTGGACATATCAACATACTGATATGTTGAGCATGGGTGCACTCATCGCTGAGTTGAGTTACTATGAGATGCATGGGAACACTCCTTGATGGGCATGTTGAAATATTGTAACTTCTAAGAATATTATATTTTTACTTTATTATTCCGGAGATGTTTCATTCCTTCGTGAAGACCTTATTGTATATCCAGAGATGTTTATTCCTCCGTCGGAATGTGGTAACTTGGGTTATTAGACTTCCCTAGTGGGGGGTCGGCCCTGTATGTATTATGTGGGTCAAAAGGGTTATTAGACCACCCTAGAGGGGTCAGCCCAATCAATTGTAATGGGGTGTTTAACCCAGTGGTTAAAGTTGGGGCCGACCTAGATAGTGTAAAGTCATGTCAGAGATGTGTATAAATAGAGGAGGTGTGTTCCTCATTTTACACACAACACACTCACCTGTGAATAGCGCATAGGTGAGGGAGAGATATGCTATGGAGGAGAAGGAGCTCATGTCTATGGTTTACATCTTTGTATTTGCTGGTCATCTATATTGAGGAAGCTTTGCTGGGTTTTTTTCCCCATGAGGGTTTCCCAGGATAAATCTGTGTCTCTTGTGTTTATGTTGTGCTTGTTGTTCTTTCAGTGATCCTGTATATGCTATTGGTGTGAAATGGAATGTAATGCTGATATTTTATGTCTTAGCATATTGAATCTCAACATGGCATCAGAGCTAGCTTGAAGGAAGGCAATGTATGGCACTTACGACACTTGCTTCACTTGCGACAATTTGAAGGTTAGGGTTTTGTATAGCAAAAACCAGTCATCGTGGAACTTGCGCTATAAATCCATTTTGGAAAAGTTTCAGGATCTGAAACATTTACAGGTCGTAGATAACGTCTCTATGTACCTTGTGTCCAAAGGACACCCTTAGATTCATTGTACTTTGTGAGTTATTATCAGTACAAGTTAGGGTTTCTGCCTCTTCCAGATCTCAGTCATAATCAGGTGACCTAGGAAAAAAAGTCATAACTTGGGCTAGGAAGCTCCAAATGAAATTTCGTAAAAAGTGACAAGTAGTGCACGGATTGTAATATCTCAGGTAACTTTTTTCAGAGGCCAAAGTTGAACCAGTGATATGTGGCACATCGTACAAGTTTTTCTCTCCTGTTTTATCCCATAAAAAGGTCACATTGTGACACTTGGCATAACTCTCTCTCGGAGAATCCAATTGAGGTCAGACCTATGGGGTTGGAAAGAGGACAGGTCGGGATACCATAGGAAGAAGTTTTAGACCTTTTGGATTCGTAATTTCGGAGTTACACCAGAAACAATCAGGTGCATATTTCTGTCAAAACAGATTTGGATTTTGAGCACCTTCATTCTTGAATCGTCACTACTGTGGAAAATTAGGGTTCCGAAGAAAGTTGGAATTTTTGGAATCGGAGTCCACGGTTGAATGCTTCTCAGAAAAATTGAAATTTAGAGACCAAGATCGAATTTTTTGGTTGGTCAGAAGGGTGGGCTTGATCAAACCCTCGTTCGGGACCTTGATCGGAAAGGTGGAAAATTAGGGCTTCTGCAAAAGTTGGAATTTTTGAAGTCTGTGACCATGGCTGGAAGCTCCTCAGAAAAATAGAAGTTTATAGCTTTGGATCGAACCTTTTGATTGGGTAGAAGGGTGGGCTTAATCAAACCCTAGTTTGGGATCCTGTCGAGAAGATCCAGAAGTTTCAAAGGCAATTTTGAGGGGTCAAATTTTGGAGATTTCAAAATTGAAGTATGCTAGCTTGATCAGCTCAGCAAGGCACATCTTTCCATCCATTCAGAAGTGTGAAAGTCAACGTTTGAATTTTTAGGGTTTCTCTGACAAACCCTAATCGAGCTCCAGATCCAGTTTCATGGGGAGATGAGGCTAAGGCCTTACATAAGAAGACTACAAGAATTCCCTGACAGGTATGACTTGAGGAGATACATGTATGTGTTGAAATCTGTTCATGATTAAGTTTATAATATGCCTATATTCATATTATTGAGGTTAGTACAATCTTGATTAATCTTAGAATTGTCTTATCACCATAGTAAAAGTATGAATGCATGTGAATGATAGAATACATTCTTTGATAAAGGTTATATGATTGTACTAATGCACTTGTGGTGTTGTATGAGGATGATGTTGTCTGCTAACAAAAGATAGGTACATCAAGAACGACAAATCAAGTTCTATGACGATGATGACATAAAGACAAAGACTTATCCATAGTCTTTAGAAGCTCTACTTACGAGGTATGTATGATTTATTTCTACTATGCTTAACTTATGAGGTATGCAGATTACTAGCACGGGGTCTCTAAATCATTGAAGAGACTAAAGATATTGTTTGGGTATGTTAGACATAACTAAGCATGTATCTAATCCAAGTATATTTTCCTATGTTAGAATCCTACCTTGTGCTAGGATCTTAGTATACCCATGTATTGAATGATCATGACCATACATATTCAAGATTATTTAGAATTATAATGTTTTGTAATATTGAGATTATACTAATGAATGTATGTTTGTGTACGGGATCATGAGGATGAAACTAGTGCACACTTGAGCATGCACAGTGGTACAGAATGAATAGAAGTTCAAAAGACATATAGAAGATCAAGCGGGAGGCAACCACACAAACATAAAAGATAAGTATTTGAGTTGTTATTTGAAACTCTGAAATAGTAAATGATATTGCTTGTAATAGTTGTATGCATATTTGTATTTATAGAATATATCATGTTGCGTGTAAACACTCATATAGCATTGAACAGTATACTACTAATATGCATATGATTGATAAGTTGGACAAACATTCCATTGTTGATTGTCTAGAATGAAACCTCTTTGTTGACATGTTGAGAGTTGTGCACGCCCTCGATAGTATGTTCTGGTAGAGATGGAAGGAATCTAGATAGCCACTGTATGCATACAGGATATGGAAAAGTGTTGTGCCAAAGTATTGGTCAAAATAGTTGCATAACTATGTGAATCATATCTGTATGCATAATAGGTTATCATGTCAACATGATTTGATGATTATGAAATATTACTAATCATGTAATTAACTTTGATTTGTAGGAAAGATCATGAAGAATGATGAACACCGAACAAATGATGGATGAAGACTTACAAATCAAACATACTATAGAAAGCTCGTGGCTAGAAGATTCTCTTAGAAAGAGAAAGAGGATCATGATGAGATGTTTGCTCCAAGTAAGACCATTTTCTTAATGGTGTAATTGAAGAAGAAGTGTGAATCGAGAAAACTCCCAGGATTCAATTGAAGAAAGCCCTGTATGGGTACCCAGGATCGATAGTCATTTGATGAGCTTAATGATCACCATGGGTGATGCAGATTTCAACCTTTGCTACAAAGTTGAAGATGGTTTCTATATACATATGACATTCTTCTCTTAGATGGATGTAAGAAGGAACTCACCACAAGAGTTCAAATGATCTTGAGGCCCATATCAGTAGACCCATCTGATGGGAGATGGCACGGATAGATATGCATAAGATCACTCAATGCAAAGTGTGAATGATGTTCAGTCACAAAGGGAGAATTGACAAGCTTGGGCTTTACTAGAAGTAAAGTTGATCATAACCTTTACCTTAAGGTTATGGATGATACTATTATTGTATGTGGATGATCTCTCTCTGACAAAGAATAAGAAACAGATCATGGAAAGCAAGAAGAAGCTAGCTACAGAGTTCGTGATGAAAGATCTTGGATTGATGAATTACTTCCTAGGACTGGAAGTATGGCAAGGCTCAGAAGGAATCTTTCTCAACCAGGGAAAGTATGTCGAGAAATCTTGAAAAGATTTCATGTGTTGGAATGTACAACCATGGCCACTCCCATGGATTCCAACTTGAAGTTGTTAGCGGATGACTCATTAGAGTTAGTGGATGTAACTCTATACATACAGAATGTTGGGTCATTGATGTATTTGACGAATACTAGGCCAGATATATGCTTTAAACACCTTGAGTCAGTATCTAGTGGAAACTAGATGTGTTAACCTAATAGCTGCAAATCATGTGATGAGGTACCTAAAGGGTACGACTTTGGTCTATGTTATCTTGGAGATCATGATTTCAGATTGTATGGCTACACAGATGCTGATTAGGCAGGAAGTGTATCAGGCAGGAAAAATACATCGAGTGGATGTTATTTTCTGGGATCTGCCATGATCTCGTCGTTTAGCAGGAAGCAGTCTAGTGTGGCTCTCAGCATAGCTAAAACGGTATAGCTGCTTGCTCTGCTAGTTGTGAAGCGATATGGCTTCGGAAGTTGTTATCAGGATTGTTTGACTTAGAGATGGACTCCACTGTGATCTTGTGTGACAACCATAGTTGTATCAAGATGACAGAGAATCCATTGTTCCATGATAAGTCAAAGCACATAGAGATCTGATATTTTTATATACGGGATATGGTGCAGAAAGGAGCTATCAAGCTCGAGTATGTGTGCACTGACGAACAAGTTGTTGATGTATTGACCAAACCTCTGTCTCGAGTAAAGTTTGAGACAATCTTGGTGTAGTTCAGAAGGACCCTCCTCGAAAGGGGGAGTGATATGGTCGCTGATGATGAGATTGCGTGCATCGATAGTGAGGTCGATGATGTGGATACCTATATTGGTGATGCCGACAGTGAGGTTGGTTAATGGTCCTTAGATAGGGTCTAAGTTGACGAGGGGATTGCATCATCTTTGAACACATGTTCTAAAAGGATCCGTAGACATATGTCTCCGGGAAAGAAGAGGTATTGCATCATCCTTGAACACATGTTCTAAAAGGATCCGTAGACATGTCTCCGAGAAAGAAGAGGGATTGCATCATCCTTGAACACATGTTCTAAAAGGATCTGTAGACATATGTCTCCGAGAAAGAAGAGGGATTGCATCATCCTTGAACACATGTTCTAAAAGGATCCGTAGACATATGTCTCCGAGAAAGAAGAGGGATTGCATCATCCTTGAACACATGTTCTAAAAAGATCTGTAGACATATGTCTCCGAGAATGCGGTCCCTAGTGGACGAGAGAGGATTGTATCATCCCCGGACTTCGGTCCTAGAATTGATCCGTAGACAAATGTCTCCGAGAATGTGGTCCCTAATGGATGTGAGGGGATTGCACATCCCCAGACTTCGGTCCCAGAATTGATCCGTAGATTGGTGTCTCCGAGAATGTGGGGATTGCATCATCCCCGGACTTCGGTCCCAGAATTGATCCGTAGATTGGTGTCTCCGAGAATGTGGGGATTGCATCATCCCCGAACTTCGGTCCCAGAATTGATCCGTAGATTGGTGTCTCCGAGAATGTGGGGATTGTATCAACCCCGGACGATGATCCTAGAATTGATTCGTAGACAGATGTCTCCGAGAATGCGGGGATTGTATCATCCCTAGACGATGGTCCTAGAATTGATCCGTAGATAGATGACTCCAAGAATGTGGGGATTGTATCATCCCCAGAATTCGGTCCCAGAATTGATCTGTAGACATCTGTCTCCGAGAATTGATGATAGGACTGCATCGTCCCTAGACATTTGGTTCAAAATGTACGTGATAGGATTGCATCATCCTTGGACTCATGTCCAAAAGTGATAAGGATTGATCATCCTGGAAGTAGATCTGGATTGCATCATCCATAGACATGAGACTTGTCTAAAATTGATAAGGATTGATCATCCTGGAATTTGATCTGGATTGTATCGTCCATGGACCTATGTCCTAAAGCGAGAGGGATTGATCATCCCGTAATAGGATCTTGTGTATTGCAGAGTATGCTTCTATGATGATGTTGTCGATCGAGAGGATCCAGTTGATGATCCAGATGCTGTAGATCAAGATGATCCAGATGCTGTAGGTCGAGATGATCCAAATGTTGTAGATCGAGATGATCCAGATGCTGATGATCGTGTGATGACGATGTTGATGAACATGTGATGACAATACTGATGATCGTGAGGATCCAGATGTTGATGTTGATGTTGTTGTAGCTGTTCGAGTGCTGCAGAAGATGAAGACTCAGTACTGAAGATGTTGATGTTCCAGTATTGAAGATGTTCCAGTATTGAAGATGTTCCAATAACTGCTTGAGTTTCTGATGATGTTGAGAAAGCTTCCAATGATTTATAGATGTATCATGTATGATGTTGATGACTTCTTGCTCTTGCAGATGTTGTTATAATATCCTTCTTATTAAGGGGGAGTGTTGAAATATTGTAACTTCTAAGAATATTATATTTGTACTTTATTATTCCGAAGATGTTTCATTCCTCCATGAAGACCTTATTGTATATCCAGAGATGTTTATTCCTTCGTCGGAATGTGGTAACTTGGGTTATTAGACTTCCCCAGTGGGGGTCGGCCCTGTATGTGTTAAGTGGGTCAAAGGGTTATTAGACCACCATAGAGGGGTCGGCCGAGTCAGTCGTAATGGGGTGTTTAACCCAGTGGTTAAAGTTGGGGCCGACCTAGATAGTGTAAAGTCATGTCGGAGATGTGTATAAATAGAGGAGGTGTGTTCCTCCTTTTACACACAACACACTCACCTGTGAATAGCGCATAGGTGAGGGAGAGATCTGCTATGGAGGAGAAGGAGCTCATGTCTATGGTTTACATCTTTGTATTTGCTGGTCATCTATATTGAGGAAGCTTTGCTGGGTTTTCTTCCCCATGAGGGTTTCCCTAGATAAATCTGTGTCTCTTGTGTTTATGCTGTGCTTGTTGTTCTTTCAGTGATCCTGTATATGCTATTGGTGTGAAATGGAATGTAATGTTGATATTTTCTGTCTTAGCATATTGAATATTAACAGGGCACGCTCATCGCTGAGTTGAGTTACCATGAGATGCATGAGATACAAGAGCGCACTCCTTGATGGACTGAGTTGAGTTACCATGTGATGTTATGCTCCTCAATGGACTGAGTTGAGTTACCATGTGATATTATGCTCCTCGATGGACTAAGTTGAGCTGATTTATACTCCTCGATGGACTGAGTTGAATATAAATTTCTTGTAGAACTGAGTAGTGTTGTAGTTTATGGGTTGGTGCCCAGCAGCCCTTGTGTCTGGGAATCACTATGCTCCTCGATGGAGTGAGTTAAGTTGATTTGTACTCCTCGGTGGACTAAGTTGAGTATGACACTTCTTGATAGACTGAGTTGTGTTGGAAGACCTTTCTTATGATGACGAGATGTTCAAGACAAGTCGTGATGCTCAAATGATATCTACATGTGTTTTAACATGACAATACCTCCCGATCTAAGAGGGAGTGTTGGTGTTGTAGCTTTGTGAGGCATCCTCATGCCAAGTTAGCCCCCAGAAGATTAATAATAATCTATTAATATCATGCATAATGGGAATTCAACCTCAACAAGTGTGCAAGTCAGCCCCAACAAAACTGGACAGGAAAAACATGAAAAAATGCATAAATATAAGATTGGCTCACTCATTCTCCCTCAAGCAATTCGCTCATCATCTCAACACAAGTGCACAATAGAGGAAGAGAGATGCAAGAAGAAGAAGGATAATTTCCGGGTTCCCTATCTTTGGAGAGCTTTTCTCTTGGGCTCTAGGATTTGTCTAGAGCTTGTCTATGAGATCACTTTTGTATCTGGATGTAATTTGTATCTTGAACTAAATCTCTATATAAGAAAGGTTGCTGGATTTCTTCCCTTGTGTAGAAGAGTTTCCTAGGATACAATCTTTGTGTCTCTTTGTTTATGTGCATGGTTATCTTTTAGTGATCATATTTTGTTTCCACTGCATATAATTAAAGTTATACTGCTATATTAAAAAACTAACATTTCTATTATAGAGAGACATAATAGAATGTGTATGTATAGCCTTGAATACATATGGATTATTGAATTCATGTATGAGAGAATAGGACTATGATTAGACGTATAAATGTTGCATAGGAACTGTTAAAGAGTATTCGAATACAATGATAAACCTCCTCTGCATGACAAGCATGGTAAACTCTAATGTAACTCATGGATGTTACAAGTGTATATAATATAAATAACATTATTGGTACTAATACCTTGTTACATAGATGTAAATTCATATTATATATGTTGGAGCTAAGGCCGCAACTATGGTAAAAGCTACGAATTTTGAGGAAAAAGCACAAGTATGGAAGAGAAAGTGCTAAATTTTGAATAAACGCCAATTTTGGGACAGAAGCAGATGGTGCGCAGTACGGTGCCAGATGAATAATCTCAGCGTAGATTACGGACCGGAAATCGCGGAGCTCGCGCGCACGTCAGAAGAGAATGAAGGTAGCTGAGTGGAAAGCCCAGCTACCATAATGAATGAAGCAATGGAGTAGAGGGCTCAGCTACCCTCATTAAGGTTGAATACAGAAGTTATGGTTGCTCGGACCAAGGAGGAGCAACGGACCAAAGCATTGAAGGCGAAGGACAAGGCGCCCATACCAGTAAGCTGCGCCGGAAATCATGGAGCATGCAGGAAGCGGCGACATGACTGCAAGCGGCGCCTACAGTACACCTAGCCATGTCTGGTTAGGGTTTTTGGGGATTACTGCTGGGAAAGGCCCACAGTTTTGTAAAGGTGCGACCGCCATGGCCACCTATATATATGTATAATTGTAAAGGGTAGATGTTAGTTAGCTAGTTAGTGAGTTGGTTAATTAGAGAGTCAGTTAGCTAAGCCTGTGAGTGAGCTAGCTAAGATAGTAGATACTAGATGTAAGAAGGATTGATCGAGTTGATCATCCTCTGTTACGATCTTGTTGATTGTTTTCTACCGTGTTGCTAGAAAACAGGAGTTAGAGTTGGTTAGCAGTGAAGCTAATCCTTGAAGTGCAGACAGTCAGAGTCGACGTCTGAACTATTGTAATCTCTGAAGAGGAAGAGACTAGATCGAGAGAAGGGCTCCCAGCTGTGTGCGTGGAGTTTCCTGGAAAGATCTAAGGCTGCAGCTGTGTGCGCAGCATAGTGTATAAATCTATCATTTTCTGGTTAATATAAGATACTCCCGTGGACGTGGTTTTCCCCGTGGAGGTGGACTTCATATTTCTCGCTATTGTGATGTTGTGATTGAAGTGATTGCCTGTTTTAGTTTACTAACAGCGTACGCATGAATATTGCATTATCTTTATGAGTGTGTTGAGTAAGTTCTTGGAGCTTCCTTGGGGACTATAATCGTTAAGGGTCGAAGGAATCGGTAAGACAACGTCGCCGCAGCGATAGGAGAACGTGTTGCTGCGACGGGCGCGCTAGCGAAACGACGCATAGAATATCGGCGCAGAGGATAATTGGTCCTAGCGCAGGAGTGGAAGTACCGCGCAGCTAAGCTGCTGAGCAGGAGCTTGAGAGTCATTGCGCTCATGAGTCTGAAGAGGGGTCAGACATTCACCTTAGAGGAATCGAAGAGGAGGAAGGAGCAGTCTCCGCGTCGCCTAGGTTAAGGAAATCTGATTCCTTAGCCCCCCCATAGCCACTTCGGGTGAGACCTCGAGCTGCTGCGCAGCTCGTTGCCGAGAGGGCCAGTGCGCCAAGGGGTTTTGTTGCTGCGCTTCATTAAAACCCGGGTCTGTCCAAAAAGCAGCCAACAATATAGTTATGGAACTTAGCGGTTCTCACTTTGATGGAATTAGTATCTTATTTTGTTTCGACTTAAGTATATAGATTTATTTTTATACCCCATACCCCAAATGGAATATTGAGGGTAACAGGTATGTTACAAATACAATGATAAACCTCATATGCATGCATGGTAAATTCTAATGTAAATCTTGGATGTTACAAGTGTATATAATATAAATTACATTATTGGTACTAATAACTTGTTACATAGATGTAAAAGCATATTATATAGTTATGGAACTTAGAGGTTCTCACTTTGATGGGATTAGTATCTATTTTGTTTCGAGTTAAGTATAAAAAAATATTTTTATACCCCATACCCCGAATGGAATATTGAGGGTACCAAGTATTTTACAAAGTGGTATAAGAGCGAGCTACAACACTAGGGATTAATGTATCCATGTGCTTGTTGGTAAGTTGTGTGTGGAACAAACTTTATGCTAATTGAGTGTATAATTACTTGCACAATTATTTACTTTGTTCATAGGCATGTCTATTGAAAGGTGTGTTGGATGCATGGAATTTCATAACTAAATATGCAATTGTGTAGGACAAAAAAAATGGGATGAGAATGAAGTTCATGTATTGTGAAAATTGTTTTTGATGAAGCTTGTATTTTATCATATACTTATTTTTGTTATTGCATAATTATGTTTTATTATGTCTCTAATAAATGACAAAGCATTCTGCCATTATAGAACTTGCTTATGACCCAATCTCAAGTAGAGACATGCTCCTATAATCAGTTTGAATGAACTACATATTATGCATGATTATAATAGGAAATGAAACCCTTTAGGGTGGTGGTCTCATATGGCATGGTAGATTGCCTTATTGACTATATAGATTATAGTTTAAATACTATCATTTTTATTTGAAGTATGTGAAATGGAGTATATATTAATGATATGGTAAGAAAGGACACTGAGGTTTGGTTTGAATGCATGATGCTTGAGAAATGATACTGATGATAGGTTTGAATCTGTGGTCGCATGAGTTGTTTAACCAATTGTTGAAATGTATGAGGATTGAGAGGGATGATTAGTGCATATGAGGGTGTTTAACAATTGTTTATCTATATTTTCTTTTTGAATGCATGAGAATGAGACCTATTTAATAACAAAAATTGTGTATTAATGGTTTGAGTTACGTCATTATGCATAAAGGAATTTCATGCCAATAAAAACTTAATGCATTACATTAGAATGTAAATGGTTAAGTTTTGATGAAGAGGTCCCTCCCCATAATCATTGAATGAAATAATTCCATATTAACATGGAGCAAGAACCACAAGTTGTGAACCCTCACGCGTATGTGAGAAAATTATGCCTAAAATTATGATTTCCCATTTGAAAGGCTTGCATGACTAAGTGTGGGACAATGTAAAAGAAAATGAACAAATAATGAGTATATATATTGAGTATGGATTCATATACGATTGAATGATGAATTTTAAATGTGATAATATAATGTACATGTATGATAATATAATTCTACGTGCCATCTTGAATAAACCTTAGTTGAAGGTGAACCATAGTGGATAATGGTGTTGTAAACCTTAGAAGGAAATGAAACATGTTGATATAATAATTCAGTGCCTTGAATAAGGGAAAACTTGATGATGGATTTGTTTACCAAGCAGAACCTTGGTTGAGAAAATTGAACCCGTGTGTGTGTTTGACCTAGTCTACCTTTGAGTTAAAGGTAATAACTTGATATAAGCAAGATTTTTGACATATTAGAAAAGTGTCTTAAATGGAATGCCATTATGAGCTTTTAGAACCTTGAATTAACTCTAAAGTGGATTTTGAATAGTAACATGAGTATGCAGGGTAAGGATAGCTAGGTGTTTTGGTTAATAGTCCATAATGCACATCTAGTTTTATGTGACGATCTGAGTATGACATCAGAGTGGTAAGTTGTTTATAAAACCAATATAACATGCCCTATTGTCATTAGTACACTCTAGAAGTGGTGAGCCCTTCCCAATATCAATTGTGTACCGGATATCCCTAGTTTCTTGTTGTTATTGTCATGTTGAGTATGGTTTCCAGTTAGTCTATTGTGACAGAGTAATTTTTTTTTCTTTATCTACACTTTGAGGAGGCTTGTACAAGAATTGATGGTTCCATCAAGAGATGACCCTCATATGTGTGTATTAAAAATTCCAGAATTTCCGAGGAAAGTTGTGAATGCCTATTGTTGCTAAAGTACCTTAGAATTGTACGACCAAATGACAGGTATATGTTTGATTATTGTTTAATGGTATTATGTGTACAAAGATTGATATGTTTACTTAAGTATAAGTGGATTTGAAGGAAGTATCAATCTTGTCATGCTGTGACAAGAATACTTGGGTAATCTAATGTTAAATTATAAGTTGTGATTAGATGGGTATATACTTTATGATGATCGACAACTATTGTAGTTGCAATGAAATATTAACTCAAAATGAATGTAATAAATAGGTTGTGATGCCTTGGGAATGTTTCCCCAAAATTTATAATTATATATGTATAATGTGCGAACTAACCTATTTAAATAGGATGTTGAAAGCTTTAAGAGTAAAGCTAGCCTAAGGAATTACTGTTGGATTACAAAAACAAAAAGGTTGAAGTGAAATTCATCCAATGAAATCTTTGAAAGTAGTACTCAAAAGATCCGGATGGTAATTCCTGGTTATTAGCAAATTCATTAGAAGCACTAGTTTTCATTGTACTTTCTTTTGGTTTAAGAATGATTATACATGAGTATATGCTATCATGATTAAAAATAAACTTGTGTTAAGTATATTGTAAAGCACGGGTATGTCAGGATATAAAAGTCTTGAAGACATTGCAAGAGGTGTAGGGCGCGTGGCTAACTTGGAATGCCCGACACATGTAACTAAAATTGAATTATGGCTGTGTGCGAGCAACTAGAAGATGAAAGTGATTAATGAAGTTGTGAAAGATTAAGAACACTAAGGACAATGTTACTTTAAGGGGGAGATAATGTAACATCCCTCGCACATGATGCTCTATTGTTGTAATCTATGTGATGTAAAAATGTGTATGTACTAGTTCACGACGAGGAGATCAAGGACAAGACACCACAATGAACATTGTAGCATTAGACATCATTGTGACTTTGTGATGAAGCTATGCGCTAGCTAAAATCATGGTGATGTTGTGTATGATGTAAAATGCAGTGATTAAATAATGAAAATAGATCTAGGGGGTTGAATATGCAACACAACTGTAAAGAGGGGAAACCATATCTACTAGGGGGGGAGTTGAAGGCTTGAGAAGCCTTCAGAATCCTAATGATCACCAGGCGTCATCATGACACCTTTGAGTACTAAAAGGAAAACGAGTCATTAGTGTCCGCCTATTTTCCTAAAACCAATAGGTGTTAGTATGGATTTACTATTATGAGACAATGTTTTATCAGCACGAGAAGGCGAACGGTTGTTGTTTGCCTATAAGCTTAAATAAGCTATTATTAAGGTTATCATTATAAAAAGTTATGGCAAATAGGAGATTTACCATTCACTCATAGGCTAAAGGAAGATTAAATAAGTGTTATTATTGTGACCATTGACATATTTGAGGAGTATGTGCTTACCTTGTCATTGAAAGAGAGAGAGAATCATGGTGTACTTACATAATGTTATTAATGTGGTTAATAAAAATAAACACATGATTATTAAATAATAATGGTATTATTAATTAATAATTGATTTAGAATAAATGATTAATTAACTCCTACGATTTTGTTAGGAAGCTAAATTCTCATTAGAGAAAATTTGAATGAAAAATGGGTCTTTCAACCCTAATTCAAATTCCATGCCATCATGCATTAGCCAATCAAAATGCTTTAAAATTAAAAAAATGAGCACCTCTTATATTATAATTTTTATTATATGATTTGAAGATAAGTGTACTTTTTAAATAATATAATTTGTCTGCCCACTGCTCAAGCTGCCCAAAATTAGCTTGGATATTGATAATGAAATTAATATGCTAATTGATTTTAGGTAATACGTGACCCATATATAATATATAATAGTAATAATAATTAATATTATAACTAATATATAATAATATTATTGGGCCCAATAATTTTTATTAATATCATAACTAATATACCCATAAATCTTTTAGGTCATATTTGACCAATATATAATATATAATAATAATAGTAATTAATATTATAACTAATATATAATAATATTATATTATAATTAATATTTTATAATAACTGTCAAAAATTGGGTCCAATAACTTTTAACTAATATCATAACTAATATATAATATATAATTAATATATAATAATAACTAATAACTAATATATAATTAAAATATAATAATAACGAATATACTCTTCCATCTTTTAGGTAATATGTGACCAATAAATAATATATAATAGTAATAACAATTAATATTACAATTGATATCTAATAATATTATATTATAATTAATATTTTATAATAATCATCAAAAGTTAGGTCCAATAACTTTTAACTAATATTACAACTAATATACTCATCCATATTTTAGGTAATACGTGAGCAATATATAACATATAATAGTAATAGTAATTAATATTATAAGTAATATATAATAATATTCTATTATAATTAATATTTTATAATAACCGTCAAAATTTGGGTATTGTTACCACCTAAATTGTACTTAGCTGGATTTTAAGTGAGCCGACAAAGAATGATCAAGAGTACTTTGGTCATATTAGAGTTCAGAAGTCCATCGGGCCTTTTAGGCCCTTTTATTTTTTTGTACCACGTGTTCATACCCCACTTGGGGGAATTGTAATAAAATGCTCTAGCATAGTAGCTGTATGTAAAAGACTCGACTTCCTAGGACTTAAACATTAATCCAACTGGCTTAGAGTGTTTTTCCCCTTGTTAATTATTTGTTGTTGAACAAGCAACTAATAATTTTCAAGTTTTTACTCATACCTCCAAAGTTGGGTTTGTCGACATGTGTTTTAGCCTTAGGAGGTTATTATAGCATAAGTGTCAATGTATTAGACCATGCTAGGCATTAAAATTCTGTCATATGGACATGTGCTAGGTCATTCTAAGTCTTTTTTAAATTATGAGAAAAATAAATTTTCCCGTAAAATTAGACTTTTTTAATAGTTTAATTGGAAAAATTAAAATTGTAATAAAAATATGGTTTGTGGGCATAATTTGTCAAGTGGATGCTCATTTTCTAAGTGAGAGCACCCACTAAACCCATAAACCCACTTATCCTAAGTTTTGAGTAAGTATTTATCTCAAAAAAAAATATTTACTCAAAAAACCCAAAAATACCAATTTAATTGGCAAAAAAGACATAATAAATGCAAAATACCAATCCCACGGATCAAGGAAATGAGTTGGAATCAAATCTCCTTTGATTGACAATCAAATCAAGCAAAATATTGAGCAAATAAATGATGATTTGATTGAAGATTGGAGATCCACCAAAGGGGGGGGGGCAAATTTGTGGTTGGAGATGTCACGGCCCAAGATTCAAGCACACCCGAGTAGCGCACTTGGTCCGTGACGAGGTCCAAGAGCACATATGGGAAAGTGCACTTTGGCAGCGATGGCGAGAAACGGACCCACGAAGCAAGCGCCCACACTCACCACCGAAACGGCACCCGGGAGTGTGACGCACTTGAAGAAACGTGCCTTGGGGGTTGGCACACCCCTCGGCAAGATTTGCACCAAGTCATACTTGGGCAAACACCCACAAGGAAAGTGGGGCATGTGGACAATGCAACGGATGCGAGAACATGCAATGGATGCGAGAACATGCAAGGCAAGGGTGCTTGACCCACTTGGAACATGGGCAAGCGTCCCATGGTGTAAACCAAGCGAGCATTGGCAGTGGCTCGTTTTGGAAGCAAACGAAGTGGCTCGTTTTGGAAGCAAACGCAGTGGCTCGTTTTGGAAGCAAAGGTAAAGTCCAGCTCGTGTTGGGAGAAAGTCCAGCTCGGGATGGGAGACAATCCAGCTCGGGATGGGAGAAAATCCAGCTCGTGATGGGAGACAAACCAACTCGTGATGGGAGACAAACCAACTCGTGATGGGAGACAATCCAGCTCGGGATGGGAGAAACACCAGCTCGTGATGGGAGCAAGCCGACTAGCTCGTGATGGGAGCACGCCGGATAACTCGGGATGGAAGCATATATAAGGAGTGCGTTCATTTCGTCAAGGAAAGAAAGCAAGAGACGGACGGAGGTTTACTAGTGCGCTAGGCTCGCGGATGGGTTTGGTTATGACTGTGTGCGGATAGTCACCAGTTTGTTGTTTTCACTTTTAATCTTTGTAAGGGTGGCTTGCTAATTTGTGCAGCACCCAGGAGCTCTGCCAGTTGGGCAACTCCATGAATGTAAAGTCTCTGCATATATATTTGTAAACGGGCTCTGCCAGTTGGGCAACCCAACCACTTATCTCTTGTGTTCCTTTACTTTTGTTCTTTGCTACGTATGTTAAACATTTTGAATGTTTAAGTGTGCCAGCAAGGCGTAACAATTAAGTAGAAGTGTAACAGAGTTAAGTGTATAACGTTCCGCAGAGAAGTGTTGAAACGTTAGGTATTCCGCATGTAATTGGAGGCGTAGTCTGTAGGTGCGAAGGTTGAGTTGGCCAAGCCCTCAACCGACGTCCTAGCAGTGCCGCACGTCACCCTTGGTTTCATTAAGTCTACTGCCCAAGTGTGGCCGTGACAGGAGAGGTGTCAAGTTGAGGTTGAAAAGTGTCAATGGTTGGAGATAGATGTCATTAACCTCCCCAAACCTCTCACATGTGTCAACAAGCCTTTTCCAAGTGTATCAATTCATTTCTCCAAGTGTCAAAGATGATCTCCTCTTGGTTTGGATATAAAAGCAAGCTCATTCCTCATTGTTGGGAGAGAAGGATTGAAGCTCTGCCATTTTGCTATTGTATTTGTTTATCATTGAGTAATGGATAATAAGCTTTGGAGCCTACATGGGTGTATCATATTGGTTGTGTGGATGTCAATTGTAATCTATGATTCGTTGAGGTAACTGTAGTTTAGTTTACTTGTTTATTATTTGCTTTGTTAATCTTTCTAATCCATAGGAATGAGAAGATAATCTAGAATAGTTTTCTCATTTATTTGTTTATGCTTCAAGACTAAGCAATTTTCATGTTTTAGTTTGTTTACTTGCATGATATCATAATCTTGAGTGTAGGTTATATATATTTGACAGGTTCTTTTTGGCAAGTATTTTTTCTAAGCTTTGCAGGTACTTCTATCCGGAAGTAAGGCGATTCTTTCTTGACTTCTTCTTCATTCCGGATTTCTTGGAAAAGACAAAGTCCCTCTTTGCTCCACCCAACAAACTCCACAAGTTCAAGATTCAGAAATCTTGGTTTCTTCACCTTCTCTCAAATTACATTAAAATCTTCCTTTGGTTACTTGTTACTAGTTTAGCTTATAGATCTATTCATTTTAAAGTTAATTCTTTCATAGATCTACATAAAGTTAGCTTGCATAGATCTAGAATTTCTTTTAAAGTTTAAAATCATTTAATTTTCTTAGATCTAGCATAAAGAAGCCATTCTTTTACAAGCTTTCATATTGCAATTTTTAATTATTGTTAAAAGATAGTTTCTTTTGATCTTTAAAAGTTAAATCAAGTAAGTAAAGTGCCTTATTGGAAGCCCTTTAAAGGCTGTCCAAAATCCTAAGAAATTGGGTCTTACAAGCCCAAATTTCTTAGTTCCTTTTTGTAGTTAGATATAGTTTACTTAGTCTTTGTTCTAGCAAATTTTTTGGGTTGTGATTTTTGAGAATTTTTAACACTAATAAGCTCATTGGTTTTTTACCCTTTTTAGCAAATTTGGAGGCTTTTCGGGTGGAAATTTGATAAATTCAAGTTTTCAGAGGCCTTTGGGAACACCCCTCTTCATCGGAACTTGTTTCCAAAAATTTTGTAAACTTTATTTCTCCAGAACTATAAGGAGAATGAAGTACTCTTTTTTTTTTTTTTTTTTTCATCAGATCTCGTTGTAAAAACATAATAAAATCACTTTTGGTGCTTCTCATCCCCCCAGGGGGGATTGGTGTCGGTGCCCTTTTGTGGTTGTTTTTACTTCTTTAGCTTTTCTAATTTTTCGCTTTAGTTTTAATTTGGTTAAAATTAACGCAAATTAATTAAAATTCAACATTTGAAGTGTCTGATCCAAATATCGACCTTTAGACTCACTCAGGACATAGGAATTTTTTTAACTTTTTTTTTTTGTAGACCATATACTTTTATAGTACAAATTTGATTTATATTTTGCAAAGAGTAATCAGATACTAACCCACTACTTTGGTAGTGTAGTAATTAGATAACCTTTTTTCAATCTTTCATTTATTTCTTAATTAAACCCATTGCTTTCCCGAAGTACGGATTTCAGGATAAGGGCTTGCCTGAGTACTGGCTCGAAAAGAGACTCTTGGGTTATTAATAAACAAGAAAACTTTGTTAAAAAATCCTTAAAATTAACAAAGCTATATTCCAAGTATGCTCTAGATCTCTGCAGCTTCGGCTGAACAACTGATCATACCATAAAGGGACCTAGTTACTAGCAATTAGTCTTCACATGTTTTAATTAACCTTCCATAGACGAATATCCAACATCTCCATTTTGCTTCTGTGTGGGAAAATTTCACAGAGAACAACTAGATAGTGACCACGAGACCTCGTTAGATACACCCTCGTTTGGTGTACTGTTGGACACACCCCCGTGACTCTGTTCTAGCCCACATTTTCTTGCGTGGAACCACGTTTATCGAGTTTGGTCATATTCCCAGTACCTTCGTGGTATATCGGGAACCCCCCTCCCTAATAATCCATTCATCTTTCATAATAATCTAAAATTGATCAAGAGCATTCGCAAAACCTTTTTTTTTAGCACAACAACAACACTATATTAGACTCCATTTTCAACACTGATCATTTACTATTTAGTTTTTACAAGCTTTTTTTTCTATCATGTGTTAAGTGACTTTGTGGTCTTTACAATCTTTATGTTGTTGTGACTACAAATTTATATTGCAATCTTTTGTCTCAATTTATTTCATAAAAACTCCTAAACAACTTATTCATCCACCAAAACTAATTAGCTTAATCAAGCCTTAGTAACATTTAGGGTCCACCCCTCTTGGCTTCATTAGGAGTTTGCCTAAACGGAGGAGTCAATAATCAAGTGATAGTACTTGACTCAAAGCTTGCCCCCAATGACACACATAGTGGCTTGAAGATTTCTCCCACGTAACCTCCAGGTATGTGAAAGACGGCAACATGTCCAATAACTTTTAACTAATATACTCATCCATATTTTAGGTAATACATGTCATGACCCAATAGCTTTCAAGTTGGAACTATGTATTTAATTTTCTTTCCTTATTTTTGGTGAAAACACTACATCCTCATAAATTGATTTTAATATAAAATATATATCTAAGGTAGCTTTGATAAAAGTGAAATAACCCTTGTAGCTTGGACAAAAGTGAAATAGTATTAAAAATTGCCTACATGGTTTCTTTTATCATTTTTCTTAAGAGGCCCATTTTCATCCTGTTGTCCTCTGAAATGGCATGCGTGTCGTTTTAAAAGCCCAAAATGCAACACACCAGCCGGAATGACAACTCTCTCAGGAGAGAGGCCAATGTCACCACACTCCTCTCCTCTTCGCTTCAGGTTGGCTCTTCTCCAACACTAGGGGGGTATCCCTAAACTAGGATCGCTAAGGCACATCCAAATTTCCTCTATTGATTCGAAGGATTGATTTAATTATTTTTAAATCATCATAACTATATGTGTGTAAATATAACCATCATTTCAAAAAGTGTCGTAATATGTATATATGTAAACATATTCAAATTTAAATATCTAAAAAGTCTCACAACTTGTTTATTTAATGACAAGACAAGTTAAAATTATTAAACCAGCATAGATCCATCTTAAACCCGTATCTATCAACCATCGAGAGGGATCCAATTTCTTGAGGTGTATTTCTTTTTTTTAATTTAAACTCAAGAAATTTGATCTCTCTTGATTGATAGATCCGGGTTTAAGTTTTAAGTTTTTATTTTATAAACGAACATCTAGTTTGTAATTACTTTTCATAATATTTTATTTTATGAACCAACATGGATTTTTTTTAAATACTTTCCATAATTTTTTTTATTTTATGAACCCACATGAATTTTTTTAATTATTTTGTTACAAATATTACATCACGTTACAACATCTCCCCCATACTTTTTTTAAATACTTTCCATAATTTTTTTATTTTATGAGTCAACAATTTTTTTAATTATTTTTTATTTATTTTGTTACAAAAGTATATCATGTTACAACATCTCGCCCATACTGGACTGTAAAGCACCTCGTTTCACTGGGTGCAATAAGCTTCCTTTAGTTCAAAGAAAATGCATTCTTTTTAAGAAAGAAACATTGCAAATAGTTAGGGTTTCAGAGAGTTGAAAGGAATCGACCCCATCTGCTTTGGGGGGGTATTTCTACATGGTGACTGTCCAAAATGGTTACGGAAAAATGGAGAGACCTCCGTGATTATATTCTTTGCATTGAAGAGAAAGTGTAGCCTCATTGTAGTGGTTCCCTTGATTTTATTGTTTAATCTCTGCATATGAAAAAGATTAAATGCTTTACCTCTATCTGTAGAGAGCTCAAGCCCAAGCCCATTTGTTGTTTGATGATTTCTGTAATTAGGGAGAAGGGCAATCTTTTGTATCAGTCATCTATTGTTGTAATATATTTGAGAAGAGGGAGGCAGACTTCGTCCTTCAATTAAATGCTTTACATCCTCTGCATACGAGGAGAGGGGAGTGGCCCCACGCATTTATAGTTTTTGTGTTCACATTGAAGACTTTTGCATTGATGTTGGATTAGAGCAGGCGACCTCTCTATAAGAGAGCCAAGCCATATTTAATCCTTGATATATGCATTGGAACTAGAGAAGGCGAACTCTCTATTTGAATATGCATCGTGCATTCTCTGTTGATGCGAATAGTTCTTTTTGTATATAATTATTTTGAGTATTCTGTTGATACATGAGTTCGTTAGAGAGAGAGAGTTTACGTAGAGTATTCTGTTGATACATGAGTTAGTTCGTTAGAGAGAGAGTTACGTATTCACTTAGTGCATCCCATTGTTGTATTTTTGGAATTAAGAAGGATGGTCTCCAGACGGGGCGATCTATCCTCCCTCTGTTGCTATAATCATACATATTTATTACGATTGATATAAATGAGTGGCGTGGTTGTATAACCACAATCAAGACTGATTTCCCTTGATTCTTATTTATCTATATCAATTTACGGTTGCTACTAAAAGTGCGGCTTCCACTTAACTGAATCCTTGGTTGTTTACATACATTATATGTCGTTGCAATAGTCAGCATGGACCCTCTTGATATGTTTTATCCAGACTACAGAGCTCCAAGTATATTGTTGATAAACGTAAATTTATATGTGTATTAATTAAGAACGTAGAGCGTTTGATCTATCTATCTTTGTCGTTGATCTATCTTAGCGTTTGTGGAAATCCTAGAAGTGGTTGTGGGCTTAGCAGTTAAGTCACATTGAGAAATCTTAGTGAGATATTCTTCCATAGTGGATACTTTGTCCAATTTGGTGGTGGTTTCTTAGTTGAAAGAATATAGGCCTAGGAAGAGTGCCTACGGTTAGGTGGAAATTTGCACTTGCTCCTTACCTTTTATGTTAATGGTACTCATTTATGTTTTTAGTAAATAATGAATGTATGTATTATTTCAACAATTAACATTTACGATGGTATCAAAAGAGGTTTGGAAACAAGTGAAGAATCAAGCTAAGAGCTGGTTACCAAATGATGTCATCATGAGGTGCGTATCATTTCTATAATTTAATAGTTATGAAGTAAATGAATTATGATATTAAAATTAAGAATTGGAGAGGAGGATGTGCAGAGCCAAAGGCTCGCACACACACAGGAATGGTGTAAAACCAATTCAATTAACTTATTGAAATGAGATTACAATATATAGGTGATTACCAAACCACAGATCCAAGAAGTGTGGATCTCAAACTTCTACATGCTAAATATATCAAAGACACATCAACCCAATCCCAAGCAATCTGCCTAGCATTTCTACATTATCTCTAACATCCTCCCTTAATGTAGAAATGGAACACAATGCTAAATATGCTTGTAGTTTCAGGCTTACAAATCAGCAAAGCAAATTAAAGATCTAAAGTTCCAAGCCTTGAACTTTACAGTCCTCCTTTTGCTTCATTTTGACCTTAGTTGTCGTCGAATCGTATTTCTTTTTCTTCTTAGGTTTCCTCCGCCAGATCTTGAAATCTCGATGCCTTATGGAACTCGGTTGCAGTACTACTGTTCTGGATTTTCCTTCAGCTATGCCTTGTTCAGTGGAATGCTGCATCATTTGCTTATAGCTGCTCCTACCTTGTGGATAAAATTCAACATTGATATTTCTCATGGAAATATCAATGTTGATGTCACTTACAGCATCAACATGGGTGTCAGCTTTAACTAACATATCAAATTTAATCTCTTTGGCTTCTTCCGCAACATTCAATATTGCTTCCAATTCTTCATAAAATTCATAAAACTCTTCTTTTTCAGCATCATCTTGGATACTTATAGCTACAGTCTTAAACTTCATTGTTTCAACAATATTTATAGTATTGACATCCCAATTACATTCAGCAGATAATGAACCTTCTTCATCATTCATCATTTCAAGAATAAATTTCATTTCATTCTTGATAGCAATCTTTTCAAGTTCAGTTAGAATTTCTTCATCATATCTCGGTCCATTTTCGATTCCAGTTTCAAATTGTACTACAACAATTAAAGGGTCGCATTCAACATAGTGAGGTTCACCAACTTCTACTTCTGCAGGTTTGTTAGGCTGTGACTCATCCATATATCTGCTCTTCACACCAAACTTCATTTCTAAAATATCCCAAAACATTTTTGCATTGTGTACTTCACCAAATTCATATAAAATATAGGACAAAGTACTTTCATCTAGCGCTGAGTGAATAAGATATAATGCTAGTGCACCTCTTCTCTTATCATCAGAATCAACAAAACCATCTTGTACATATTGCCATAGATCTACTGAACCAAGCAATCCTTCCATTTTAATTCCCCAAATTTCAAAAAATTTACCTGAGAAAGATGGCAGAATAGGCATTAATCTTTTCAATATTGCATCTATTTCTTCAAATTCTCCATTGATCTGGTCTATTTCTGCATTCTGATCCTTTAGCAAAGGTTCTTTAGCGGCAACTAGAGACACTCCATATTGTTTTTGATTCTTTCTTCTGATTTGTTTCAGTTCTCTCCGGAACTGTTTGAGGTTTCTTTCTTGACCCATGATTACTCAGCGTCATACACACCAGCGCGGAAAAGCGCGTAACTACCGCGCCCTCTCAGTGTCTCGTCTCGCGGTAGTTCAGGGGTACCGCGCCTGGGTAGACTTGCATCTAGCGGTAGTGCTCAATTGTCCAAAGTGCCGCGCCCTGTACTATAGTACCGCTCCCTATCAGACTCGCATCCCGCGGTAGTGTAGCAGTACCGCTCCCTAGCAGGCTCGAGGCTCGCGGTAGTCACAAATCCGGCAGTGAACTGCAATGAATTATGGACCCTCTCTGCAGCAACGATGGATCCTCTCTGCAATCTGATTACTCCTCCACACAGGAAATCGTGGTTTTCTCACATCACAATTACCTCATATCATCAATCAACAGTTTCCCGTTGCTCCATTGACAATTTTCAGAGATGTCTCAGCCTATACATCAACAACGTCTCTCTCCTTGCAATGATCTCCTCAACGATGGCACCATGTATATCAGCAATTCTCTTTCAATGCAGGCAACTGGGCGATCAACAATTACTGTCAGCGATCTCTCACTGACGTCTTTTGGTGAGTCTTCTCTATTTTCTACAAAGAACGACGGCTCCTTTCCACTGCACATCAAAACTGTATGTAGCTCTTCTCTCTTCACCGGATGCGATGGTAGCAACAAATTAGCAGGAGTCCCTCTCTATTCCTTGGCAATGATCTCCTTAAACACCAGACAGATCTTCTCACAAATCGGTAGCAACTTCTGCAAACAGCCGCTTTCTAATCCACACTCACCACACATGTCGACCCTTACAGCAGTGGCGGCATCTTCTTCTCTCACTTGAACAGATCTCACACAACAACGGAATCAACTTCACCCACAGCAGCATCTACAATCTTATGCACTACAATAAGTAAAGTGCCAGTCTTCAACAACACAACGATTTCTTTATGAAGACACCCTCTTCACATGATCTTCAATGCAGTGGTAGTTATCCACAAGATGCAGCGATCTCCTCTACGTAGCCTCAATTTGACAGCAGATCATGCACATTCCTTTCTCAAATGGATAATGGGCAGGAGCACATTGGAGGCTTACTACCAGATCGCATTCCACTACAATTTCACGTCTGCTCACTTGCAACGATTGCAGGTCCTCTCCAAGACTCGAAATGATGCCTCTGCAATTTCCTGGGCAGTGATTTGGAGATGTAGCGATCTTCTTTACAGCTACAAAAAACAATAGGCCGCTTTCTTCCACACAGCTACAACAATCCTCCTCTCTCTCATAGTCCTGAGCACTCCCGTGACGGAGTCATGCTCAGTCTAGCTCTGATACCAAAATTAAGAATTGGAGAGGAGGATGTGCAGAGCCAAAGGCTCGCACACACACAGGAATGGTGTAAAACCAATTCAATTAACTTATTGAAATGAGATTACAATATATAGGTGATTACCAAACCACAGATCCAAGAAGTGTGGATCTCAAACTTCTACATGCTAAATATATCAAAGACACATCAGCCCAATCCCAAGCAATCTGCCTAGCATTTCTACATTATCTCTAACAATTAAACGTTTAAAGACATGCATATGTTGGTTATGTGTAGAGGTGCATTATGAATCTTTAATCATTGCTTTGTTATCATTATCAATTAGCTCGACATCTTAATAATTTTAATATTTCATTCATAAAGACAAACGCGAGATTAAAAGGTATATTGGAAATATATTAATATAAAGAACTTTGGATAATTGTGCTAATCTTAGTGACTTACATACTAATGGTGAACTCATACACATGGTGTCAAAAATGAATGTTATGATGTATATCTTCCTCCAATATAGTTTGCCATACTTAATGTCTATAATTGTAGATAAGATCATAGTTTCCTTGTTATTTATGTGGTTAAGTATTGGTAAAATTAATATTAATTATTTTTCTATAATCCATTTGGTAATTAAAGGATTGGAATCCTAATATAAAAGAAGGAAGTTTTCTACTAAAGTAAGTTTGATTTTGACTAGATACTAATTTATCCATAAGACATTATTATTGTTTATTAAATTAACTAAATGTTTGTGTTTTTCTATTATAGAGAGGCATAATAGAATGTGTATGCATAGCCTTATATACATATGGATTATTCTAAGAGAATAGGAATATGATTAGACATATAAATGTTGCATAGGAATGGTTAAAGAGCATTCAAATGAAAATGATAAACCTCCTATGCATGACAAGCATGGTAAACTCTAATGTAACTCTTGGATGTTACAAGTGTATATAATATAAATAACATTATTGGTACTAATACCTTGTTACATAGATGTAAATTTATATTATATAGTTATGGAACTTAGAGGTTCTCACTTTGATGGGATTAGTATATTATTTTGTTTGGACTTAAGGATAAAAATTTATTTTTATACCCCATACCCCAAATGGAATATTGAGGGTAACGGGTATGTTACAAAGTGGTATCAGAGCGAGCTACAATACTAGGGCCTAATGAACCCATGAGCTTGTGGGAAGTTGCGCGTGGAACAAACTTTATACTAATTGAGTGTATAATTACTTGCACAATTATTTACTTTGTTCGTATGCATGGCTATTGAAAGGTGTGTTGGATGCATGAAGTTTCATAGCTGAATATGAAATTGTGTACCTGACAAAAAAATGGGATGAGAATGAAGTTCATTTATTGTGAAAAGTGTTTTTGATGAAGCTTGGATTTTATCATATACTTAATTCTGTTATTGCATAATTATGTTTTAGTATGTCTCTAATAAATGGAAAAGCATTCTTCCATTATAGAACTTGGTTATTAACCAATCTCAAGGAGAGGCATGCTCCTATAATCAATATGAATGAACTACATATTATGCATGATTATAGTTGGAAATGGAACCCTTTAGGGTGGTGGTATAATGTGGCATGGTAGATTGCCTTATTGATCACATAAATTATAGTTTAAATACTATCTTTGTTATTTTAAGTATGTGAAATGGAGTATATATTGATGATATGGTTAAGAAAGGACATTGATGATTGGTTTGAATGCATGATGCTTGAGAAATGATATTGATGATTGGTTTGAATGTGTGGTGGCATGAGATGTATAACCAATTGTTGAAATGTATGAGGATCAAGAGGGATGATCAATGCATATGAGGGTGTTTTACAACTGAGGATCGAGAGGGATGATCAATGCATATGAGGGTGTTTTACAACTGTTCATCTATATTTTATTTTTGAATGCATGAGAATTAGACCTATTTAATAACATAATCTGTATATTAATCGTTTGAGTTACGTCATTATGCATAAAGGAATTTCATGCCAATCACAACTTAATGCATTACATTAGAATACGAATGCTTAAATTTTGATGAATAGGTCCCTCCCCATAATCATTGAGATGAAATAATTCCATATTAATGTGGAGCAAAAACCACAAGTTGTGAACCCTCATGCGAATGTGAGAAAATTATGCTTAGAATTATGATTTCCCAACTTAAAGCCTTGCATGACTAAGTGTGGGACAATGTAAAAAGAAAATAAAGAAATAACGAGTATATATATTGAGTATGGATTCATATATGATTGAATGATGAATTTCAATTGTGATAATATATTGTACATGTATGATAGTATAATTATATGTTTCATCTTGAATAAACCTAAATTGAAGGTGAACCATAGTGGATAATGGTGTTGTAAACCTTAGAAGGGAATGCAACATGTTGATGTAATAATTTAGTGCCTTTGATAAGGGAAAACTTGATGATGGATTTTTTTACCAAGCATAACTTTGGTTGAGAAAATTGAACCCTTGTGTGTGTTTCGACCTAGTCTACCTTTGAGTTAAAGGTAGTAACTTGATATAAGCAAGAGTTTTGACATCTTATAAATCTATCTTAAATGGAATGTCAATATGAGCTTTTACAACCTTGAATTACCTCTCAAGTGGATTTTGAATAGTAGTATGAGTATCTAGGCTAAGGATAGCCAATTGTTTTGGATAATAGTCCATGATGCACATCTAGTTTTCTATGACGATCTATCTACTTGGGAATATCCTTTTGCAACGAGTCGAGCTTTATACTTCTCATTCTAACCTGTTGCGTTTGACTTTTTCTTGAACACCAACTTATTGTTGAAGTGTTTCCTTCCATTTGGCAATGCAAACAGATCCCATGTTTCATTCTTCCACGAGGACTCCATTTCTTCTTTCTTGGAATTTTTCCAGAGTTTACCCTCTGTCAAGTTGATCACTTCCTTTACCGACTTGGGATCCTCTTTTATGGAATTTAATGCAAAAGGAGAGCGAAAATGTGGTGATATGTACCTTTCAAGTTGTTGCTTTTCTAGACCAAACCTCCCGACGGCTGGAGTCTATAGTTCCACCTCTTCATCGAATTCAATTGACTCATCTGAATCATGACTTTCGTCATTCCATTTGAACTCTAGATTTTCTAGTTCTCTTTTTTTTAATCCTCTTCAATCCTAGAAGTACTTATGACTTCTATGAAGGTCACTTCTCTACTATAAAATTCCTTCCTTGTGAATGAATTCCATAGCTTACACCCTTTCACTCCATGTTTGTAACTAATTAAGACATATTTCTTATACTTGTTGTCGAGCTTTCTTGTTTTCTCCTTTGGGACATGCACAAAGGCATCACACCCAAAAAGTATGAGATGCGAAGAGAGGGCCTTTTTTTAGCCCATGCCTCATATGGAGTCATGTGGAATAAATCCATCGATGGTGAATTTTTCCCCATTTAATATGATGTGTCGATTTCCTCCACCCATAATTCTTGCGTGATACCTGCACCACTAAGCATTCTCTTTGCTTTTTCCATCAGCATTCTATTCATTCTTTCAATAGCTCCATTATGTTGAGGCATATATGGAGTTGCATTTTTTCGCGCTATACCGTGCTATCTACAAAATAGATCAAACACCTTACTATATAATTGTCCTCCATTATCACTTCTCATCACCTTGGTCTTTCTGCTAATCTAATTTTCTACAAGAGCTTTGAATTCTCAGAACCTTTTAAAAACCTCATATTTTTTCCTCAAAAAATATGACCATGTTATTCTGGAGAAATCAGCTATGAAAATACGTAATATTGTGATCCCCCTAGTGATGGGATCGGTACTAGTCCAATCACATCACTATGTACTAAGTTTAGTATTTCCTTGGCCCTTGTGGCCCCATATGAGAAACTTACACGACTTTGTTTACCGTAAATGCAATGTTCACAAAAGTCTAATTCTCCATAATAGTTAGGGAGACCTTCATCAACCATACTTTTACTATGCATAGCATGAAAACCTTTATCACCAATGTGACCCATCCGCTTGTTATAGAATATTTTGTCATACTTATCCCATAGATGCTATGATGAGCGATCTTATCCATTTACCTCTTTTGCAGACTCCATTTGTCCCTGATCAACTATGAACAACAATTATTCTTAGAGATACCTCTTAAAAAATCGTATTTTCCAATATGTACGTGACCTACATGTCTCTAGCCCGCGTCTAGGCAAATTTCCTTTGGCTATCTCGTGTACATACCTATTCGAGGATTAAAACTAAAAAGAAGTTACTTTACGGGAAAAGTTATGGTTTTGGTCATTCCCTACTGTCCCAATCTTATAAGTAACTACTAATAGCTTCCCTAACCGCCTCCCCATCAGTATAAAAGAGGCATAGGAGAAGGAATTTGAGGACCCAAGCATTGGAGAGTACCCTCATGCTATTGGATTACATTCAGAGCTAAAATCCCCATTGTCCCAAGTTTGCAAAAGCCCCTTTCCTTTATTCGAAACTAGTTTTTCAGCCATTATTAAGAGTCCCTATTATGTTAAATAATTCAAGTGATTCTTTTGAGCATATCTCTCGTAGTGAACCGGATTGAGTGTCCGAAAGGCTTGGGTGGAAGGACTCCAATCTTGATTCTAGAGCGATGCCACAATGAGATTCATGTGAAATCTGTTTGTAACTTGTTGTTTATTTTATAAAAGAACTCTCTTTTCCTTCCAATTTGAGCATTTTATTTTTAGTTTTCAATTCTTGAATTTGGATGAGTTATTCAACAATGTGTATGAACCATATTTTTTCAGCAGTAACTACTTTCTTTTCAATATTTGCTCATTTTTAGGTTAATTCTTGAAGTGTTGGTGAGAAGATTGGAGCAATGTTAGCCTAGGGATTCTACATCAACCGATTGGATTCCAGGTAAGTTGTAGTTTTAACCTTTCTTTGTGTTTTTCAAGAAAGTCTACTTGTAAAAGGTTTGAATCTATTTTGCTTGAATATTTTGAGTTTTGTTTTGGGTATCGCTTTATGGTGGTTTATCCCAAATACCACTAGGGTAGTTTAAATTCCTGAAACATAAATGGCAACTCTGTTGGGGAGTTTTTTTCGTTTTGGGTAGTTAAGGATTTTTTTGTTAGTTGAGTGATTTTTGGTCTTTTTTTAATTTGTTTCTGTTTATTTTTTGAATCTTTCCTATCCCATACTAGTAGCTTTCCATCTTACGACCCTTATGAGAAGAAATTTTGGTGTTGGCACATCAAATTCTTTATTTTTTTTGCTTTTTCCTGTGCATGTACGTGGGAAACAATGCACACATGTGCATACTTTCCTTGTAGGTTTCATTGTTTTTTGCAAAAAATATTTCCGTCCTTATACCCGACCAAACCACTTGACAATCGCATGCACACGACCTGGCCTTGGCCATCTCGCATACATCAAATTTTTCTTCTTTTTTTAGTTTCTCTCTCCTGAAACTGGAAAGTGGGTTGCTTGTTGTCTAAGTTGACTATGAGGGACTGAAGTTTGCTATTATTTTAAGAAATCAACTCTTTTTTTACAAAACAAAAACAAAAAGAAGTTTTTTTGTGATTTAGGGTTTTGTCCCAAGTCCTGTTTTTTTTACTGTTTGTGAAGTTTTAGTAGTTTGAATTCTTGTAAAAGATTTATGTTTATACATTATTTTTATGTTCATATCATCACAAAAAATCGATAAAAAGTTCATTGCTTTATAAGTTTTATTTGTTCATTGTTTTTTGCATTTTGAAAAGGTCTTTTTATTGCTTCTCTTATTTGCATCTTTGTGCATTAAGTGAAGCAAGCTCTCAGAAGTTGTTTCATACTTCTTTTTTCTGCAATAGTTAAACATAAAAGTTTGTCTTTCTTTTTGAAAAAGAGAAAGTTTGCTTTCTTTGAAAAATTTAAAAGTAGTTATTTTTTGAGTTTTGAAAAAGAAAAAGAAAAGTTTATTTCTTTTAAAGTGTAGATTTGTTTTAGGTTTTTTAAGAAAATAAAATAAAATAAAAACTTTTAGTTTTGGTTGGTTTGGGTTGTTTATTTATGTTTTTTAAAAAGATAAATGGTTTTTTCTTTCTTTCTTTTCAAAATAGTTTTTGTTAAAAGAACGAAAAGTAAAAAATAAAAATTCTTTCTTGGAAAAAGTTTTGTGCTTTAAAGAAGTGTTATATAGCACTTAATTTAGTTAATGGTCATTTTTTGTTTTATATGCTTATAAATATTTAAAAGTGTTTTTATTTCTTGTAAGTGTCGAAACATCACTAGTTCCACTTTTGTTCCCTTGAGTAAGAACAACCACTTAATAATAACGCTTAATTTAAAATCAACCAATTTTTTTTTTTTTATGGGGTTCACCAATTTAGATTAAGTTTTAGGAACTTGGGATATGTTGTCAGCTAACAACCCAAGATCATTTAAACTTTTAATCTTAGTGGTATCTTCATAAGGATATGAAGCAATCCAACACCGTAAGGGTGTCGCCAAGAAGCTCCACTAACACTTGAGTTAATCACGAGGTCGTGTGAGTTTGAGTGGAGAGGAACCCCCCCCCCCCCCCCCCCCCGATACTTAAACCAAGGGTTTATGGGATTTTGCATGTATGGGGAATTTTTCAGTACCAAACTTTGGGCCCCGTGAGGTGCCAGTACTGTTAAGGTTTCAGGCTTAACTACCCTGCCCATATGTACAATCCTGACCATCGATTGTTCCCTTGGACAGTGAATACGGATTGGTAACCATGACATCTTGTCTTAAGGACCACATAGGTGAAGGTAGGGGGATTCCTACCAACCTTGAAAATACGTTGAGCCAAATTGATAATACCCTTGTGTTGGCCTCTACTAACAACAACCCTTTAATTTTTTGAAAATGAATGGGTCTTGTTATCACCTAAACTGTAGTTACCCCTATGGATGTATCCACTCATGGATGACAATAGGGAAGGGAAACTCAAAAGGTGCAACCACGATCACCTCGACCTCCAATAGATGGTTGTCACGCCAGTCGAGGCAACCTTCACTTTATGTTATCTAGCCCAGACAACAAAGGGGGAGACCCGATCTACTCCCGACAGGAGAGATCAAAACCAAGACACCAAATCAAGTTAATTTTAAGTGAAATAAGGTGTATGGTTTATCTTAGACCTTAGGATGAAGTCACAAGACAAGTGAGGGGTTCAATGAGTATAGCTTTGGTTCATTATTGATGTGAAAGTGACTTATGATTTGTGAAATAGGATCCAGGATTAAAGAACTAGTTCAATGTGAAAAAATCCACTGCCTTGGGAACCGTGTCCAATGCAGGGTAGTTTAGGGGTTGAATTGGGGCTAACTAGTACAAGTGACAAGCTTGACAGTGAAGTATGATGGCATCAAAGGGTTTATCTCACCAATCAAGGGTCAAACCACAAGTTAATCCAACAATCTAGGAAAGTCGAATTGACTTGGAGAGAGACCAGTGCCTTGGGAATTGGGATAATGGAGTCAAAGTAAAGTTAACTTGTGGTTAAGGACTTCTATTGCATGAGACAAGTGGGCAATTAAATTCTTGATGGATGAATAGGTCTAGATCTAGGTTTGACCTAAGTGGACCACAATCCCTTAAAACAAGGAATGTTATCCCCAAGGCAAGATTTGACAAGGTGACCCACTAGACCTAGGTTTTGAATTATTCTCGTTCCAAATCCACTGAAATCTCAAGTACCCATGTCCTAGAAGTGAGTCAACTCAGTTCTCCAAGGTGGTGCGACTTTACCCAAGGAGGCTAAAAAGTGGGATAAGTGGGTCAAGACAAGTCCGATGACATCCAAACTTTAGATCCGAGTAGGTTAATCAAGTAGGAGTGTGGATCTACAATTTCAAGGCAATCCGATGGCTAGATCTTACTAGATCTGAGTTTAAAGATACCAAGTGGTCCAAAATGGGAATTAAATCCCTTAAAATGTGGAATAAGGTCCATAAGGTAGAAATCAGAAAAGTGACAATCTGGGGGTAGGTTATTCGATGTGTAGATCATGAATCAAGCGGGATCTCACCTACCCACATACTAGATCTAGGTCAACTCACCAAACTAGGAAGTGCGCCCTTGCTTGGAGAGGCTAAATGCCTTGGGAAGAGGGACAAATGGAGGCCAATCCTCACCAAACTATAGATCTGGGATGCCGTGGATACTATAGAGGTGGGTTTTCAAAATCTTACCCAAGAAGCCACTAGATCTTAGTAGATCTGAAAAAATGTAAAATGAGGGTTTTGAAGAAATTAGGGTTTTATCAATTTATGAGCTGTGTCAATGGATTGGATCAAGATAAGAGAAACAAACTTGTGGATATTACCTAGGTAACCTTGTAGATGCCTTGATGATGATGATCTATGCAAACCCGATCAATTTGAGAAGCTTTGAAGTAATTTTCTATGCAATCGATTTAGTCCAAGAAGCCAATGCGCTCTCTCTCCTGCACAACAAACGTCAACAATATCAGATTTGATGTAATCAAGAGATAAGACTAATGCCACAAGAGAAGTAACAGAAAGATAGCATAGATCACAATGATACTAATGATAACCCCCTGATACAAGCAAATGCCAAGAAAGTCGATTTGAAGAAGCCTTGCAAAATTCGCCCTTGTTGAAGTCGCCCTCCTGTAGACAAGACAATGATTTCCAAAATAGATAGATCTTACCACAAATTCCAAATGCTAGTTTGCAATAGAATTTCCAATCACCATCTAAGAACACCAGATGCAAATGAGACCACAAGAAATTTTTTCTATACCAATAATCCAAGAGGCAAAGACCCCTTACAAATGAGAAGCTCTCTCCTTTAAATAGGAAGGAGAGGCATCAAAATCCTAACCACCTTTTGAATGAGTGGCTAAGATTAAAAGATACAAATGTCTAATCAATGGTTGAGATGAGATCAACAATAAAATACATGGATCACTAATAAAATATAATATGAGTGGACAAAATCACCCTAGAAGAGGGGAATCCCACCAAATCATGATGACAAAATATAATAAGAAGCTTATGGTGGGTCCAAGGGGTAATTTTAGCCACCCTTGGTCAATCTCCATAGCACAATAATAATAAAATAGTCATCAATATACCAAATCGTGCCTCTATGGTCAAATCGTAGGCCTCAAAAGACCTCAAAAATCATCAGAAAGTGCCATAAGTGATGGATGCGGGCCCTGATGAAGCTGAAACTGCTGGAGGAGTTGTGGAAGACATCGATCTATCATCACTGATCATCCCATGCCATAAAATTTCCTCAGTAGCCCAAATTGATTTCCTCAATAGCCATTTCTACCAATCCTGAAATGCCTCGGGAAGCGTGAAACTGCCCCAAAATGCCTCCTGGAGTGCCTGCACTATTAAAGTGAGGGCACCAGTGTGTCTGGGAGGGGGTTAATATGGTAAAAACAAGTGGCTATACCACCCCCTCCAAGCACAACGTCCTAGTTCAACAGGATAAAAATCACATATGCTCTAACAGGGTCTCCGACAGACCAAAACTGCACTGGGATAGCCTACTGAGGCTCAATCATCACTGTAAGTGCCCGGAACTGAAAACAGACTATCTCATTGGACTCAGAAGGTCCAAATCTATCCAAGATGTGTACTAATACACCATATGAATCTCTGCATGATCAAAATATATATCCAATATACCAGAACAGGTCAAATAATAATAATCTGTAAATGATCAAATACTGTTGTAAACCATGAATCATCATCATAACCCTGTAGCTACTACATAGAATCATCATGTACATGTACATAGACCATATATCATCTATCTATATCATCACAAGGTCTAACCATCTCATGTCCTATGGTTGACCTTGGTCAAACTAGGTTTGACCAAGTCAACATGACCAAATATAACTGAGACCATCATCAGAAGCTGCTGCAAAGTCTCAAAGGTTAATGCATGATCTACAACTTATTCAAATAACAATTATAACACAAAGTAATCATTACTGGCGATCTAAATCCAAATATATAATGTCATTAATTATTATTATTACTCAAACTAGACTTTCAAGATCATACTCACTTCATAGCTGTGATCAATTTGCTAGTGAAGGGTGAAGGCTAAAATAACTGGCTAGGCTAAGGGATGACTTGACTGACTTAACTTTGTGACACTTTGGAAAAGGGAAAGGGAATACACACCATAGTATATACTGAATGAGCAACAACACAGGGAATGGCGGTGTCTCACAAATGGATGAGTTGTTCAAAGAGGGTTTATTCACCTTTAACAGATGCGCACAATCCATAATACAAATAAGGCCAACAATTGTTTTGATATAGCATTTAAGTTCCATTGCTTTTTGGGCCTGAAGTTTCCATAGCCTTGATCTATGTGTGTTTATAAACACATTGCATAGATTTACATTTATTTAGGCTTTCTGCTGTAGGTGTGTTTTTAAGGCACTTGTTTACTTGAGCACTTCTGGGTGTGTCACAGACAGCTTGTTTACCTAGGTATTTACATTTCCAAAAGATATAACATTTTATTTTCATGGCCATTTTCATTTGGCATGCATTTAATTCATGTGTGTTTAGAAACACATTGCATGAATGGGCTTTTCATACAAGATATAGCATTTCATTTTCCAGATTTTGTATTCATGGCAGCATTAAAAGTTTCAGGGTTAGCCAACACAACTTTAGTGACTAGGGAGAATTCCAAGGAACTCCAACTCACCATAGGTAATTTTTGTCACCAACTCAGAGCCGAGACACAATAAACAGGGAAGCTCATCCAATACAGAGGCTACAGTGGGGGAAAGTCCTCCATGCCACTAGTCAAGTAGTAAGTCAGGGTGATAAACTAAAAGATAGGCAATGGATGGATGAAGAAAATGAATAATGGAGCCAACACTAGCAAGCCAAGGTATGGTGGAATGATCACCTCTATTCTCCCTAAGGAGGGTAAAACCAATGAGTATGAATAATGAACTTCTAAGTCTGAGTAGGGACAATATAATATATATAATAAGATCAACTAGGTCGACATAACTATATGATCGCTAGATCATGACACTAAGTGCTAATACATGCTATAAGAATAAGTATAAAAGCAATATAACCATAACACAATGATATACCTGTTGAGTCATAATACCTGAATGCTCATCAACCTATACCATCATCTGTCCTCTGAAACTGCTGCTGTAACTCTGGGCACTATTGACTACTCTATACCAATGGTATAATGGCTACATCGGTCATCTCTCTGAGTGTCCTGAGACTCAGTCATGGCATGGGGAATACAACTGATGTCCAAAATCTGGTAGTGATCCAATATAGATGCTCATCTCAACATCTCAATGTAAGGGAACTGGTTGAATAGTGTACTGGCATCAGAAAAATAATGTATGGTAGCCCGGCTACTATATATGTGATAACAGGTCCCCACCTCAAGAATTGTTCAACATATTCCAATAAAGCATTTAGTTTTTCAGGTATTGTATTAGCTCCAAAATATTGGTTATTTTTAGTTTGTATTTTCATGCTGATTTGATAGTTAGAATGATTTTATTCTGACCATAACTTCATCTTTTGATCACATATTGATTGTCCAACATTGGAATGCATGTTTCATAGAGGTAAGCTATGGGATATCTATATCATGAATAATATTGCGATCAATTTTTGAATTCCATGACTGAAGGCATGGAATGCAAAAACTGATAAACAATGTCCCCTTTCAACGATGAAGTTCACATTCTACATCTTAATGCACTATTATTTTGTAGCTTGGTTCAAATTTCTTGTTTCTCTTCTTAGTTATTAAATTGTCCTGAACCTTATCTACTTTTTTCTTATGCAGGTTGAAAGGAAGATTAAATGCTTCATATTTATAGGTCAATTTTGTTGGTAATAATGTTCATTTGATGTGATATCATGTAATTGATTTAATTCTACAGCCAGACAATTTTATGATCTTTTATCTTTTTATACATTATATAGGAATTGCAAGTGTTCAGGTACACATGGTACTCCCAAAAGACCGAACACCTAGAGCAACCACTTCACACAAACAGATCACAGATTGATACACCAATGTTTTGACGTGGTTTAAACCCTCGTGAGAGAAACACTCCACGGCCCCGGCCAAATAGCTTCTACGGGACGATTTATTATGCAAAGAAATAAAGTTACAAATGAGCTTCTCATAATCGATCAACTTTCCAATGACCCTCCATGCTCTTTAAATAGAGATCATGGACCAATCGGGTGTTAAGCCACGGATCAAGGGTAGGTATGATCTAAGAGACGTTGAGCCGTCGGATCACTCTATGTCGGGAACATATCGTGACCGTCGGATTAAGTATTTACAAATGCATACTAAAGAAACACACTTTACCTAATGGATCTATTACATAAGTTGATCTTAACTAACTCCTAAGTGTCTAAATATCCTAACATCCCCCCTTAAGAACAACTTGGGATAGGATTGAAAGATTTACAAAAGTGACACTATTAGGAGAAGGAAGGAGGAATTAGATCCTATCCCCCCTTAATGACAAGTTCCTGAACTCCTAACATAGATCGAAGTTTAGAAAACTTTGCTTCTGTAAGAGACTTGGTGAAGATGTCTGCAACTTGGTCATCTGTAGGGAAAAAGAGCACTTCAAGAACACGATCATGAACAAGATTTTTGATGAAGTGCATATGTAGCTCAATGTGTTTGCTGCATTGATGTAGAACTGGATCTTTGGCAAGCTTGATGGCACTTTGATTGTCGCACCAAAGTGGAGTAAGCTACTGCTGCTCGAATCCAAACTCTGAAAGGATCTGTCGAAGCCATAAAGCTTCCTGACTGGCATTAATTGCGACTCGATATTCTGCCTCTGCTGAAGAAAGAGCAAGAGCTTGTTGTTTCTTACAAACCCAAGTGATAGGTACAGATCCCAGACTGAAAACATAACCTACAATAGACTTTCGATCATCAGGATCGTCGTCCCAATCTGAATCAGTGAAACCAACCAACAAAGGTTCCCCCCTGTACTGTAATGAATCTCGAACTGAATTGTACCTCGAATATATCGAAGTATTCTTTTAGCTGCTTTCCAGTGACTTTCATGAGGTGTTTGCATATAACGGGCAACACGACCAATGACAAAGGAAAGGTCAGGACGGGAATGAGTCAAGTATAAGAGACTACCAACAAGCTGACGATACAAGGTGGCATCTACTTCAGGTGAAGGACAAGTGGCAAAAAGTTTGACTCCGGACTGGAAGGGAGAAGGGGCTGGTGTACAATCTTCCATGTGAAAGCGACGAAGAAGGTCACAAGCATACTTAGATTGAGAAATCAAGATTCCTTCTTGGGTTTGCAGAACTTGGATACCAAGAAAATAATGCAAATGTCCTAAGTCTGACATTTAAAAATTTTGCTTAAGACTGGATTTCACATGGGTTATAAGCTTAGGGTCATTACCAGTAAGAATAAGGTCATCAACATATAGAACAAGTATGATGGGATGGTTTCCTACTTTCTTGGTATAGACATTGGGGTCAGAATGGCATCTAGAAAAACTAGTGTCAAGGAGAAAGCTATCCATTTTGGCATACCAAGCTCTAGGAGCTTGCTTAAGGCCATATAAGGATTTCTTAAGGCGGCAAACAAGGCTATAGTTATTATGAACATATCTAGGAGGTTGTTCCATGTAAATTTTCTCTTGTAAATCACCATGTAAGAAGGAAGACTTGACATCCATTTGATGGACTTCCTAGTTATGTAAGGCTGCAAGGGAAAGAACAAGGCGAATGGAGTTCATTTTTGCGACAGGAGAAAAGGTTTCATTGTAGTCAATCCCTTCAAATTGGGAAAAGCCTTTGGCAAATAACCTTGCCTTAAGTCTTTCAACACTTTCATATGATGCATACTTAGTTCTATAGACCCATTTACATCTGACAAGTTTTCTTCCTTTTGGAAGAGGTACAAGATCCCAAGTATCGTTCGCCATTAAAGAACAATATTCTTCATCCATAGCTGCATCCGAATCTGGATTTCCTGAAGCTTTTGCAAAGGTTTCTGGATCATGATTCTCGGAAACTTGAGCCAAAAGAGAAGAGGCTCGCTGAAACTAAGAACGTGTTCAACGTTGATCTCTAGGATCACCGGCAAGATCACCAGCTGCTTCACATGTTGAACGGACCCATCGAGGAAGCACTTGTGTTGGTGCAACTGGAGGAACATGAGCAGGCGGAGGTGGATTTTCATCCTTACTGTCATCATCAAAAACTAGAGTTGGAAACCTGTCAAGAAAGTTGGAAGAAGAAGAAGGCACAATCGCCGAATCAGGCTCGCAGGCCAAAGATGGCACAATTGTCAAGTCAGGCTCGCAGGCCAAGATATTTTCATCAAATTTAGCATCTCTTATAATGATTACATCATGAGAATGTGGTTGAAGAAGTCTGTAACCTTTTACATCTTCAGAATATCCAACAAATATGCACTTTTCACTTTTAGGCTGCAATGCTTTCTGTTTTTCATCGGAATGTGAGCCCATGCTTCACTACCAAACACACAGAAGTGATTTACATTTGGTTTAATTTTACTCCATGCTTCTTCCAGTGTGATACCTTGTAAAGTTTTAGTGGGGGTGCAATTAACCATGCAATTTTCACAAATTATGGCCTCAACCCAAAATTGAAGACTTAGTCCCTTAGATTGGATCATACAATTAGCCATTTCTTTTAAAGTGTGGTTCTTCCTTTCAGCTACACCATTTTGTTGTGGTGTATATGGAACAGTGTGTTGTTGTTGGATTCCTTATTCAGTGCAGAAAGTATTGAACTTTTTGTTAACATATTCTCCTCCATTGTCAGATCTTAACTTAATAATTTGATGACCAGATTGTTTTTCAACAAGGGCCTTGTAGGCCAAGAACATGTTAAATACTTCGCTCTTAAGTTTTAGGAAATAAACCCAAGTGCGTCTGGTGTAATCATCAATGAAAGTTAAGAAATATTTGAAACCAGAAAAGGAAGCAGATGGAAGAGGACCACACAAGTCACTATGCACAAGCTCCAAGGGAACCGAGGCATGCCAAGAGGCACGTTTGTCAAAATTGTCTTGATGATGTTTTTCGAGTACACAACCAGAACAAACACCATCCCTGCAAGATACTATCGGAAGACCTGTCACCATATTGTCTTTACATAGTTGTTGCAATGAGAGATAATTTAAGTGACCAAATCACTCATGCCAAAGTTTGCTCAAGTTATCACTATGAGCAACAAAAACTGAAGGAAAATGTGATGACCCAAAGTTGTTAAATTTGTACAACCTGGTAATATCATCAACAATTCCGGTAGCTAGGACCTGTTGAGGATCTTTAAAATCCTTGATTACAACTTGGTGAGGTGTAAAGGTCACAGTTTTACCTTCATCAAAATGAGTGATTTGAGAGACTGATAACAAATTACAGGAAATTCTTGGAACACATAGTACATCTCTGAAATTTCCATTATCTACTGGAATTGTTCCAGCTCCTACAACACTTAGAGATCTATCATCACCAACAAATATTTGTTTGGTGTTACATTCATGCATAGTAGAAAATATGGCTTGATCCTTAGCCATATGATAAGATGCTCCAGAATCAATGAGCCATTCATTTGAAGTAGAAGAAGAAGATGCATTATAAGAATAACCAGAAGCACAAAGTGCATGTCCATGAGAGGTAGATTCTAAAGGTGAATCTAGGCTGATGTGATGCTTATTCATTGCTGCTTCCAAGGCTGTCATCTTCTTCAAACACTTAGATTCATCATGATTATCTTTCCCGCAATAGTTGCAATGACGCTCAGTCTTCTTTCCTTTTGGCTTGGATCATTTGTCATTTTTTAAAGAAGGAGTTGACTGAGAGGGTTTGGGACCCTTGTTTGACTTATTATTGTGAAAATTTTGTTTCTTGGGAGGCTTGGACTTTTCTTTCTGTTGGGACAATAAGGCTTTCCCAGATGTATCTACATTGTTAATTATACCAAGATGGATGAGCTTATATTTCTCTCTAATCAAGGAATCACAAAAGGATTCAAGACTAGGCTCTTGATAGCTAGCTGCATTCAAGGATTCTTTCATGGAGTAAAATGTAGATACAAAAACAGAATATGCAGGTCCAAGTTTGGAAAGAATATGATAAATGCATTGTTTGTCTTCCCTCTTAATCTTGCATTCCTCACATAAGAGTTTAAGAGTTTTGTATTTAGATAAATAATCTTGTATGCATGAAAAATCACTTGGATTTAAATAAATCAACTCATTTTCAAGTTGGTGACCTCGAATTTCATTGTGTTTACCAAACACATATTTCAACTTGTCCCAAGCAGCATCAGTTTCATCAATTCTAGATATTTGGAATCGCAAATCAGTAGAGATTGACATCCCAATCAATCCACGAGCTTCGTCACATCTATTTGCCCATTTTATTTTCTTGTCATCATTAACGGGTTCAGTTTCTTTCCCTGAGGTAATTTTGAAAAGTCTCCTACTTCGTAGAACAGCCTCCATACGAGATTTCCATGAGAAATAGTTGGAACTGGTAAGTAGAATATCACATGGAGTGGCCATACTGCAAATTAATGGCTATAAAAACAGAAACCAATAGTCTGGATGCGAAGAGCTCGAAAAAATAGGTAGTTTCAAAAAAATGGCACTGAAAACTGACTCTGTATAATGAAGTTATGCTTGAACAAAGAAAAAGTTGAAGATGTCCCCAATAGTGACGTGGCAGATAGAGAATGACCAGCTAAAAAAAAGGAACCCCCTCTTCCCAAGATGAACCTTTGACAATCACTTTACAAGAAAGTTGTTTTAAGTGAATCACTTTTATAAAATAAGTGATTTCACTTTTACAATGATTTACTTTAAATAGTGCAGCAATAAAAATGAACTTAAGTGACTCACTTTGTATTTTTATTTTTTATTATTTAAGTGAGAATGCACTTTTACAATAAAGTAGCTTGAAAATAGAAATTGCATGCACTTTTTCTTTTAAATGTAACTTCCTAAGACTTGAACTCAAGACCTATTATGGAGTAAAGCAACTTTGAACCAAGTGAGCTAGATTAAAAGGTATGTAAAATATGGGAATGAGGAAGGGTTTTGTTTTTTTACTCTTCTTGCTCAGTTTCCGTGCTTGCCTTTTTTTCTGCAAAAACACACCACAGACCGAAACAAAAAAACTTTTCCACACGTTTGGGGTTAGATCTTGTTAGCTTGCCTAGAAAGTCTACGTTTTCTCTCTGTTTCTGATTTGCCGAGATCGCTCAAGGTGCACGGCAAAGAGCATACGTAGCCGAGAAAAACCCTTTCCCTTTCTGCTTCTGATTCACCGAGATCGCACAAGGTGTACGGGAAAGAGCATACACAGACAGGGAAAACAACAATCCAAAACTAAAAAAAAATATAATAATAAAAACTGATAAAATATGAGATTTTTTTTCCCTTTTAAAACAGAAATAAATAAAAAAACAAATGCGTCACTGTAACATTATTATTACCTTCAAATCTGATTAAATACGCGTTTCTGAAGCAACCGGGAACCGTTTTCGATCAAATGAAAACCATTTCCCAATGGAAATGGTGCTCCAGACGCAATAGAACACCTCCCATAGCCCAGAAATGCACAGAAATACCAAAACCAAAAACCCTTTCGAGTTTCGGCAACAACAGTTCAAGATCTAGATCATAACCAGAAGCAGCTCTTCATAAAAGATCTGATACCATGTTTGGGTATATAGGGTACTCCCAAAAGACCGAACACCTAGAACAACCACTTCACACAAAAAGATCACAGATCGATACACTAATGTTTTGACGTGGTTTAAACCCTCGTGAGGGAAACACTCCACGGCCCCAGCCAAATAGCTTCTACGGGACAATTTAATATGCAAAAAAAGAAAGTTACAAATGAGCTTCTCATAATCGATCAACTTTCCAATGACCCTCCATGCTCTGATACTAAAGAAACACACTTTACCTAACGGATCTATTACACAAGTTGATCTTAACTAACTCCTAAGTGTCTAAATATCCTAACAGCAAGTAACTTTGATTATAGGTTTGTCATGCCAAATGATATATCCAAGCCATGATATATTGGACACCTTCAATCGGATTTCACACCTTATTTTTCTATCCTAAATGATTATGAGAATGGTTAAGGAGCTCTAATTAGTTCGATCAATGTTATTGCAACGTTGAATTAAGTGATTATGTTTTTATGACCAACTTGATATTTCTATATTCAACATTAGAAAAAGCATAGTGATCAGACTTGCTAATCTATTTGATCCTTATCCAAATATGTATTGTGATAGCACTTTTGTAAGCTTTTGATTTAATGTTACGATTCCTTAGCTTTTATCCTAACCTAGCTATACCATTAATCATTTATCTTGTCATAACTTAGATAGGAGGTGTCGACAATCAAATTAAACCTATGTTTTAAAAATTATGCTTTGGCATATCGTTAATCATAATTTTGGTTCAATGGATCATGGTTACCATTATTTTGGCCGATCACAATGATATACAAACAATATGTAGCCAGATTGATGATGTAACTTTTCCATATCTAGTGGTTTTGCACTAAACTTCACTCTCAGAGTTACGTTGATGAGTTGGTTTCCTCCATCATTCAATCAAGACACATGTACCATCAACCTTTATTCCAATGGGCGTGGCCTAGATTTCTCATTTATGTGTTCATTTCGAGGTACAACCATGAAGTTGGTTTAATCGCCACCTATCATTAATATGAACACCATTGGTTGATGTGCCTTTGTTATCAGTCATGGCATGAGATTTAATAATCATAGTTCATAGCTGCAGGTTCACACCACCCATTTCCAACATGTTGATCATCCGAGTACAACTTAATTACTTTATTTGTAGTACTATCAGTTAATGTGTTGATCTCTAGACAATCCTCATATTCAACAGTTCTCGAAAATTGCATCTCCATTTGGTTAGGCTGAGTTTCTCTTTTCCTCTGTAGATGTCCTCTTATGGTTTCAATCATACTGCAAATGGTGAATCCTCTTATGCTCTTCATGTAGGTATTCACCATTACCCTGATATCTTAGTCTTTCAGTTCACTGTAGTGTTATACCCATTACTTTTTCCATGGGTCTTATTAAAAGCATTGAGCCAGAGAACTTGAAGACGATGGAATCTAATGGTCAAGTTTATAGGGGTTTCCATAAAGCAAGATGGATGAACTTTAAAAAAAAAAATCATGGCCACAATAAGGGAGTTACCATAGCATTGATGAAATCGTTTAATGGGGAAAGGGTTGTTGTGGGTGATGTAGAGTTGCCGATAAATGAGGAATTTATTGCCCAAGCCACCGAAATGCCTACCAGTGGCGAAAAGTGGTTCAAACACTATCTGCTCAAGAATGTGCAATAGAAAACACTCTTGGTTAATCATGTTCGAGTCGACAACTACTAGAAAGGTATGCCTTTGAAACTTTTCAAGACCAAATGGCAAGATATGTTGGTACCTATTTGTCAATTCATAACTTGTGAAGGTAGATATAGCATGGTTCTGCGATATCATGTTAGGTTATTCATGGTATTGTTGGGTTGTTAACTTAATTTACCTTATTTTATTTTGATGATTTTGAAAGCCAGGTCTTCTCGGTATCATAAGACTTTTAAGGATTATGAACGGGTCCTCTCTCATTTTGGTCTTATACGCATTCTTGTTGAGTTTAGGCTCACACTATTAGGGGACTCTTGGCAAAAAAATTTAGTAAGAAATTGTATCTCAGAGTCTTCCGCTGTAGTAAATGATCCCTTTGAGGACCCAGTTCAGGATCCCCTTTACAAAGACAATTCCCAATTAGAAGAAAACCATGTTACTTAGGATTTACATGAAGTAAATATGGATAATGATGATCCATTTATTGAGGGTTTTACTTCTCAAGCTGAGACCCTCACTCAAACTCAAATTTTCACTCACACTAACATTGTTGTTAATAAGACTTAGTTTGTCGCTCTGAGTTCCCATTTAGGTGGTGGTCCCGAGGACAACTCTTCTTATGCGGATTGTGATACAGTTGAATAGATTGTTGAGCAGGTTCTTGGGAAATTCAGGCTAACTCGCATACTTCAAAAATTAGGTCACTCGAAGGATTCTGGTCAAATTAAATTGAGTGAAAATTTTAGTCCATTAGTGGCTAGTCCTTCCATTCAAAATCAAAATGGTGGTGTTGCTCATCAAGATCGTGTTTTTACAAATGATAACGCTCCCCTTAAACAAGCTCTTGAAAAAACAACCAATAATATTGGTGGTAATTTAGATATTCTTGATAGGGGTCTTAACTATCATCAAATTGTTAGTGAGAAAGACAAGTCCGCTCCAATTACACAACATGTGAATGAGAAAGTAGGCATTGACCAAGCTCACATCTTTAATAATATTCAAGATAATGATAATCGGTCTCTACAAGGAAAAGGTGGCCACGCTCAGGTTCCAATCTCCTATTTTGGAAATGACTTTGATTGTAAAAAGAAAGAGGGTAATCTTGATGCTCGTTCCTTAAAGTATAAAAGTGCAAAACAATGTGACCAAGAAATGAAACCTTGTGATTTTAACATTGTTGGTAAACATATGACCCGAATGCTATCTCGAATAGCTAGGAATATAGGGGATAAAGTTAATGATTGGTCACAGCGTCAAAGTTTAGATTCTGGTATTGATGTTGATGCTTTGGTTGAATCCCAACCTGAAAATTTAAAAAAAAAAAAAATATTCCTCTGTTTAAGCCCAAACTTGAAAATAAAAATTCTGTGTAGGATTCAAAATTAGGTGGTGAAAAACAACACGATTTTGTGTATAACCTACCTCCGTTTATGAAATCAGATCCACGATTTCAAACCATAGGGCCCCCTTTTGATAAATTAAGAGCCATTGGAGATTAGATTGCTAAGGTCGAGGTACCTAAAACCTAATGTAGTAAACATGTTAAGCAGTGTTTTCCTCATTGATTATATCGTCTCATGGCTTACACAACCAAAGCGGATTCCTTGCTAGAGAATGTTCATGAGTTACAAGAATAGGATGTTGAGCTGAAAGAACAAAAGAGGAAATTAAATGAACAACATTACGATGAGATTAGTAAATTAAGGAATAAGTTGAAAATAATAGACACTTCCACTGTCATTCACATTGCAGCAGTTTACATTTTTGTTACTCCAGATGCTTCCAATCTTTCTAGTTCTAATTAGTGGATGTTAAGGATGTCATATTTTGCAAATTGTAAATATAGTTGTGTGATTATAAACCAGTTTTGGATTCAAGGATTTCTAGGTAATTGATTTTATTGTAGTTATTCGGTTTATCAGTTTAATTCTTTACATTATGGTTATTTTGTTTTACTTATAAGAAGTAGTTGTAGAATCGAAGATTTTGTAGCCACTTCAGTGATCCGCTCGAGTCCAGGAAGCACGAGGGGGACAACAGTTCGACTGAATGAGTCGGCTATGTTATGGCGAAACCATAAGAAAGAGAATAAGCAAAGCAAGATGACATTACGCAGATAAACACAAATACACACAAACAATATGCAGGAATGCGAACTGATTTCTCTATTATTGGATGTAAAGATCATGACTATATATTACAATATTTTACATGCTTATATAAAGAGTGTTGAGACGCTTGGGTGCTTGCCTGTTACGTTTAGTTACAAGAGAAGTTAGAATGGTTTCGGAAGTTCAACCGTTACAGTCGACTGGAAGACAGAGAGTCAATCTGTCGAAGTTCGACAGTCGCAAGTCGATGTTGCATGTCGACGTCACGAAACTGTTTTGAGGTTGCTGAGCTTGTCGAATTTTGTTGAGTTTGTCGAAGTCGTGTCCAAGTCGACAACTTTCCAAAGTTGTGTCGAAGTTGATGACTTGTCACAGTTGATGTTAGCATTCGACAACAATGCCAACTACTTGAATGGATCACACCTCCTTCCTTAAGAAACAATGGTCTCCACTATTTGCTCATGAAGGTGAGGAAACTTGTCGGTTAGTTCAGTAGTAGATACCATTTTCCTTGTGCTGGGATCTGTCCAGCTTTAGCAACCTGAAACAATGGAATTGTGTTCGTCCTTGTATGGCGTATGCGTCGTCCCATAATGGTGTCGCAAGGAAGAGACTCCTAGACATCTCGATGTATGTCGTTGGGTTCTGATGTCTGCAAGTCGTTCTGTTTCAATAGTGGTGCATGGTATGGTCGAAGTATATCCATGTTGAATACTACATGTAGACCCAGGCATGCAGGAATGTCGAGCTAGAAAGCGTTTTCACCAATCTTCTAAAGAATACTGTATGGACCATATCGCAAAGGTTTCAACTTCTTGTATGGACCAGTGAAGCGTTCCTTCTTGAGATGTAACCAGACCTTATCCCCAATTTGAAATTAATGAGGGATACAATGTTTTTCATGTCGGGCCTTAGCTTTCTCATTTTCTCATTGCAACATTTCCCGTGCTTGTCACTGGATGTCACAAATCTGTTCTCGAAACTTCAATGCTTTGTCAACTTCCCGTTGGCTGTGGTCGGTGTTGTTCGACTGTGTCGAAGAGCTGATCAAGTCGATAGGCGTCGAGAGTTGAAATCCGTAACAGATCTCAAAAGGACTATTTCCTGTAGAGCTGTGCTAAGCATGGTTGTATCTGTGTTGTATGTATGGAATACTGTCATCCCATGTTCGTCGATGCTTGTGGTTGTACATGCAGAGCAACTGTACTACCAAGTGATTCACAACTTTTGTCTATCAGTCTGTCTGAGGATGGAAAGTTGTCGACAATGAGAGTCTTATGTCGAGCTACTGCCAAAGAGTCTTCCAAAATATGTTGACGAATCTGGAATCTCAGTCGGAAATGATGATTGTTGGTAAACCAAAGTGTTTTCAAACATGTGCGAAGAAGAGATGAGCGGTTTATTTCCCTGTCGTCGTCTTCTTGCATGGAATGAGAATGGACATCTTGGAAAATCTATCGACTACTACTAAGATCGCGCCATGTTGATGTTTCGTAGTAGGATATCCTGTCAAGTAGTCCATAGAAATAGATTCTCATGGTCGACTAGGAACTGGAAAAGGTGTGTACAATCCCTGTCATCAATTAGGCAGTTTAGGAATGGCACAAACCACGATGAATGAATGTACTTGTTGACGTCAATTTTGAGTGAAGGCCAAAAGAAATACTTATGGAGAATAGCAAGGGTATTTTCTACTCCAAAGTTTCCTCCAGTCTTGTTGCAGTGGACGTCCTGAATGAGTTGTTCTCGATGCTCACCTGTTGGTACACAAAGCTATCCAAGCTTGTATAGAAAGGTATCTTTCAGGAAATAGTCGGCGGTCGACGACTTGTCAGTCTAAAGTTGTCCATAGACTGGTGAAAATTCGATGTCTTCCTGATACAACTGAGGCCAAGTAGTGGTGTCATATCCCTGCATACTCATCACTGTAAAAAGGAGAGTAATGGGTGGTCGACTTAGATAATTAGCGGTGGCGTTAGCTTTACCTTTTCGATACTTAATTACCAACTGGAATTGTTGCAGGTAATTAATCCACTTGACTTGTCGAGTTGTTTGTAGTTTCGACTGGTTCGGAGTGAACTGTAGAGGCTTGTGGTCAGTGAGGATGACCGTTTCCTTGCCAAGGATGCAATGCCTCCATTGCTTGAAAGCTTGCACAATGGCATACAGTTCTTTTTCGTACGTCGAATATCTTATAATAGTGTCGTTAAAAGTTTCGGAATGAAAAGCAACTGGGTGACCAGACTGAGTGATCACTGCGCCCAAGGCATAGTCAGATGTGTCCGACTCAATCTCAAAGGGATGATGCAAATCAGGTAACACAAGTATTGGTGCAGTGCAAAGCTTGCGTTTGAGTTGTTCAAAAGATTCTTGTTGTGTCGGTGTCCATTTTAAGACATTTTTCCCACTTCCTTTCGTCAACTGATTCAAGGGCCAGGCTATGTGACTAAAGCCGAGTATGAATCGTTGATAGAAATTTGTACTCTGTCTGGGTCGACGTGAATGCCTGCAGAGTCAATTACAAACCCCAAATATTTGATGTTGTTCATTGCAAGGAACATTTGTCCATGTTCAAATAGAGTCGATGTTGCTGGAGAGTGTTGAGGACTTGTTGAAGTTGTCTGTGATGTTCTTCCCATGATTGACCGAAAATAAATATGTCGTCAAGATAGACAATTACCTATTTTCCGATGAAAGGTCGAAGAATGTTATCCCTGTATCGCATGAAGGTTGCAGGTGCGTTGGTTAAGCCGAAAGGCATGACTAACCATTCAAACAATCCTTCCTTGGTATTGAAATCAGTTTTCCATACATTTGAGGGATCGATTGGAATCTGATGGTATCCCAACTTGAGGTCGAGCTTATTAAATAACTTAGCACCTTTCAGACAGTCATGAGCTCGTTTATCCGCGGCAGAGGGTACCAATTCTTCAGCAAAATTTTGTTGAGTTCCCTATAGTCGATGCACATGCGCCAAGTCCAGTATTTCTTTGGTACGAGGACGACTGGACTTCCACAGGGGGAGGAGATGGGTCGGATATGACCTTTGTCGATCAAATCTTGGATTTGTCTGCGAATCTCTTCATTTTCGAGAATGGATCTTCAGTAGATAGATGCATTAGGTAATGAATAACCAAGAGCAAGTTCAATAGAGTGTTTTACTTGGCAATGTCGAGGTACTCCATCTGGAACTTGAAATAGGTTATGGTACTCATCAAGAATATTATCGATCTGTTGCTTCTGTCGGGAGCTGCACTGGTCGGTGACTCGACTAGTTACTGCAGTATTCCTAGAATGTTGCGGCTTTATCATAATCAATGCAAACTTGTGAGCATGATTGATGAGCTTATTTGTTTGTTTAGCAGATATCATTGCAACCGTTGGTGTAGGTTGTCGTTCTGGTATGTTGTATCGTTGATTCTGAATTCGTACAATCACCTTCTGCGGTCATGACTAGTAACTTCCATGGTGATCCCATAGGTAAGGCTTCCCAAATAGGGCGTCGGCTATAGAGAGTGGTGCCACGTCGCAAAGTACTTCATCTTCAAAAGGATTTATGAAGTAGGCGAGCTTGCATTGTTGATTGCTCCTTAGCTCTTATCCATCCTTCATCTTACAGATGTTGTAAGGTTGAGGCTGCGGAGTGGTAATAAGACCTAGTTTCTTCACAAGTTCTTCAGAAACAAATTTCTTCTGGCTTCCGTTGTCCATAATCAGATGCAATGGATTGTTTTGAACCCATATCTATGTATGGAACATGCGCTCTCATTCCTCCTTGTCGACGTTAGTTGAGGCTGTTGGAGTTGTCTATGTCGATGTCAAAAGAGTCATTGCTTTTGGGTCAAATTCCACCACAGTCTTGTCGAACGTGTCGGATGTCGACACTTTTTTCAAACAAGTCCGTCGAACTTTGCATTCAGACGTATCATTCCAAGATGAGTGGTGGTAATTGCACCATTTCCTGGTAGGTTGCTTGTTGCATTCCCTTTTGTGAAAAGGATTTTTTTTCTGTGATCTGGCTTAAGCAGATTTGGCTGAGAATATTTCGACTTGTCGAAGTCGGTTGGTGCCTTCTTGTCGGGTGGTCGTCCTGATGTCGGCTTTGTCGCGAAGCGTGCTTTTCCCTTCTACTTGGTTTCAAGTTTGTTGGCATAGTGGAATGCATCCGCGAGCGTATTGACAGTCAAAAAATCCATCTCCCATTGAATGTACTGGGATAATCCGCTGACGTACTTCAAAACAAGCAATTTTTCTTCTTCTTGAATGCCAAGTCTATCCATGAGTCGATAGAATTCGTCGATGTAACTTTGTACGGACTGGTATTTCCATTGCCTTAGCTGCTGCCACCTCTTATACTGCTGCTCAAGGTACTTGGGCGGGTAAAAATCCTTTCGGTTGTATTCGAAAAATTTCTCCTATGTGTCGATGGGGTCTCTACTTTTCTCCATATTTTTCAAGAGGTTCTCCCACCAGCAGTGCACATATGTTGACATCTTTAAGGATGCAGTGGTGATCTTGTCGGCTTCTGAGACTTGATTCATAGAGTAATAGGATTCCAATTGTTGTACCCAATTGTCGATGGATTTTGCATCAATCTTGCCTTCTAGATTCGATATGTCCAAATTCATTTGCACTTTGAAAGGGGATGATTTTGTCGTAGTTAGTTCTCGTCAGAAATGCTCCTGATGTCGAAGCAAATTGTGTAAGAATCTCTTGAACTGGGCTAACATATCAGTTCGTTGTCGAGCCAGCACTTGATCTATGGGATGATATGTCTTGTCGATTGCATGTCTATCGCATGTTTCTTATGCCATCTCTAGAGGTAGTGTCTGCTTGGATTGCTGAGTCTGCGAGCGTGTTTGAACCGGCATAAGTCAGGTAACTTCGATGGATGTGTCTATGCAAAACTTAAGCACAAACAAAGTTGATGCGCTCTGACAAAGCTATGAATGAGCTCTGATACCAATGATCCGCTTGAGGCCAGGAAGCACGAGGGGGACAACAGTTCGACGGAATGAGTTGGCTCTGTTATGGCGGAAGCATAAGAAAGAGAATAAGAAAAACAAGATTACACTACGAAGATAAACACAAATACACACAGACAATATGCAAGAATGTGAACTGATTTCTCTATTACTGGATGTAATGATCATGACTGTATATTACAATATTTTACATGCTTATATAAAGAGTGTTGAGACGCTTGGGTGCCTTCCTATTACGTTCAGTTACAAGAGAAGTTAGAACGGTTTCGTAAGTTCAACCGTTACAGTCGACTGGAAGACAGAGAGTCAGCATGTCGAAGTTCGACAGTCGCAAGTTGCAAGTTGATGTTGCATGTCGACGTCGCGAAACTGTTTTGAGGTTGTTGAACTTGTCGAAGTTTGTTGAGTTTGTCGAAGTTGTGTCGAAGTTGACAACTTGCCAAAGTTGTGTCGGAGTCGATGACTTGTCGCAGTTGATGTTAACATTCGACAACAATGCCAACTACTGGAATGGATCATTCAGATTATTATCTCATTGCATTTTTATTTATTTATTTTGTTTTTTGTTGTAGATATGGAGGATTGTGGCTTACATGGTCAAACTATACTATTTATGGGCATCAAGTCAACTTTTCCCAACTGGCAAAAGAAATAAATGGAGTGCTTAGGTGTGACAACGAGTAAGCACGAGAGTATCACTAAGCAGGTATTCATGGATGTTTGATCCTATCTTATGAGATCGAGGAGCTATCTTGATTAACATTTTTAATTGCACAAGTAAATTTACGATAAAATCATTAACTAAGAATCTAAATTTATGTTCTCAATGCTCACTTTTAGGTTTCAGTTTTGATTTATTGTGGTATATATCCTTATTATAAATACTGGAGGAAGATCTCGAATAGAGCATGATTCTTTTTGGACGAATTGGTGTACACTCTGTTTAGAAATAACAAAACAACATTTTTTAGGAAACTTTTATATACTTGTATGTAAATGTCTTCAATGCAGGTAATATATCGGTTTTCATTTCAAATTATTGTTGATTGCTTTTTAGGTTTCTTAATTAGAGCTTTGACTGTGATTTTGGCTCTGTTTTGAAGATATACTATTGTAATTTCTTTGAATTGCCATTCAAGAAATAACAATAATTTTATCTGATAGTTTACACCATACTGAAATTATAAATATAATTCTTTTTTGCATCATATAAAAGAGTTTGTTTCAATATTTGTTTTGACTGTGATATGCAAGATTTTGAAGAAACTCTTTTACATTTCACATAGGAGATTTTAGATAGTGAATTGTAGGTCACTGATCTAGGAGAATATTATGTTCTTAATTATGCAAAATAGAATTTGATTGGTTTGTATTTAGGATTAATTAGGAATGTCTTGTGACTGGTATGACTATGTTTCTATCTAGTTATAAAAGAGACTGAAAATTCTTTGTTCACTTAATTTTTGTTTAATGGACGTTTCTAATTAAGCATAAATTTAATTGATTAAAGTTGTTAATTTAAGGGTAGACCAATATGTTCTCACGTAGATAGTATCTTGGCCAAGAAATTGTTAGTTTAGCATAGTATTTAATAGATTTCATTTGTATTATTAGCGTGCTTTAGTGTTTTAAAGAAAAAAACAAAAACATGTTTAAATTTAGTTGATTAATTATAGATCTGAGTTGAATGCTTCCTTAAATCGCATGTATGTATGCTAAGGTTTAAGTGAGTGGTTTTTCAAAGTTCATATCTTTTGTTTAACCTTTCTATCTGTTATTTTCTATTTAAATTCAGGCCTGTCTCGGGACTTTTCGGGAAACTCATTGTAGATTTGTACATCTTGTTTATATTTGTATAGTTAGTATATTTAGTTTTAGGATTAGTTTAGTATTTAGTTTATTTAAATTAGATTAGTGTTTTACCAGGATAACGGAGCCGTTAAAACCATTGGGTATAACCATCCCAAATGACTAGGGGTTGCTAAACACCCCAGGCTCGGGTTTCCAACCCTTTGTTGACTCGAGAACAAATATTTAAGCCAACACCTTGTAGGGTGTCCCTTGACTTGTGGTAGACTTGCACCAAGATGGACTATCAACGAAGGTTCATATCCTTACTTTCCAAATTTCACCATATGATAAAACTGGTTTGGCTTATGATGAACAAAAGAGCATTGAAGAAAGTCAAAGCTCTAACCTACCAAAAAGGAAAAGTGAAGAGAAGGTTAATAATTATGCAGATATCCTTAGAAGCTTCCATCAAGGATCCCATCAAGGAAAAGACTACAAAGGAATAAATCATGGTTGGAAAGAGTCAAAGAAAAATGGACACAAAAGAGTTGCACCTCCAACAAGACCTATTACAGATAGGTATGAATATCTTGTTTATGTCAATTGTTTCTCTTGCAACAATTTTGGACACAAAGCTATAGATTGCAAAGCTTAAGGAAGAAATGCTCAAATGAGAAATAGAAGTGTCTACATGTATCCCTTTAATGTTAAATGATGGAAATGCAAACATATTTGACATATTGCAAAATTTTGTGACAATGGCACTTTAGATTCTTCAAAGGTAGTCTATTATAAATATAACAAACTTGGACACAAAGCTTGTGATTTTAGAAGCTTAATGGAATCCAATAAAGTATGGAAGAGAAAACAAGTAAAAGAAAATGAAGAGGCAAGTCAGCTAGCTCTAATTGCTCAAAGTAAAGAAGAGAGTGCTATTGATAAGCAAAATAATGAAAAGTGCTCAAAATTTTGGAAGAATAAGTCAGAAGAACATAAGAAAGAAGTCAGTGGATGTTATATATCAAATTGGCACTTCTCCATTCATGACGACAGTTTAAAAGATGGCATTTAAAAGTGTCACTACACGTTCACAAAAAGGAGATTTATGGATGGAAGTGCCTTTGATCTGATGGCCTTAAGATTTAGAAGTGAAACCCCATCTCATTCATTCACTGTGAAGAGTTGCAACCCAAAAAAGAGAAAAATCGCACTATGCTAGACCATTAGGAGTGATTTCCCTAGGAAATCGTACCTTAATAGTTCATTAGATGTGATTTAATCGTATCTTGCTAGTTCATTACGAGTGATTTAAAAAAAAACTTCCAATCACATTTGTCACTCTAACAAGAAGCAAATGAGGCACAAGTCTCCTATGAATTAAGCGCGATTTCCCTTGAAAAATAGTAAAAACTAAATAAAATTAGGAAATGAGGGAAGTTGGGAAGTTATGCTAACCAACTTGCTTGGTCGTAACTCCTCCCAACCACTTGGTAACTATATTCTCTCTCAATGAAAGGGAATAGAAGGGACCAAGAAGGGGGACTCCCATTATTTCAAGGAAACACTGGAGGAATCACTTGTGATCATGCTTATCATCCCATCCCATCAGTAACCCCTGTTGTTGATCATTGATATCCCTATATGTTGATATTGTTATCTGAAAGTAATCTCTCCCTTTTATACATTCAATGAATTGGAGTGGGATGGTTGGTGTGCATGAGCAAGAGAGACCTGAATCTTAGGTTCGTTAAGATGACAAAGAATAGAAGCGGTAATATTGTACTTGTTTCTATTGTTTCAATAGAGATTTGACATCTTTCCCTTCCCAAATTCTGAGTTAATTTCATGTTTGATAAAGAAAACAACATTTTATATTAAAAGTTGATTCATAGATTTATGTTCCTGTTTTCATCTTTCAGTTTATCAATAATCTTTATTATTGTCAAAAGCATTTAAGGAAGGATATCTTTATAAGTTTTTTAGGTGGAAGCTTGGACAAGTTTGAGCAGGTTTGGAGCAGATTTGTATCAAAGCAAGGAGTAGCTTGGGTCAACAATCATAAACAAGGTACACAATTCCTATTCCTTTAATCTCTTTTCAATACAAATTTTCTTGGTATAAATGTGGTCATATGCATGATTATGAGTCTGTTTTTCCTGTTGATAGAATCTTGTATGCCAGTCTCTCTTTACTTAGTATGTTGGTGACCTCACCCCAATCATAGGATTAATTCTCGTACAACAAAACTGGCGACTCCGCTGGGGATAAACCAACTTCTATGGGGCCTTAACTAGTGTTTCCTTTGTTTCTTGTTGGGAGTTAAAGCCTTCATCAGGATTAGACATACCTTAGACACCTTAAATTTCAAATTTTCTTGAATTTTCCTGAGATTTCTACTTTTCCATACTTCCCGGGTGATAATCGCTTGCAACTGTACTTGCAGTAGCGATTTTCAAGGGAAACCACGCATGTGCAGATCATTAGGCTCAATTTGTTTCCTGGGCAACCTTCTTAACATAAGTGATTTTACTGTTTTTGATAGAATTTCTCATTTTTTCCCTTCTTTTCTACAAGTACCTGGTTTGTTTGGATTGTCTAAGTAGAGTAGGGTCTTGTGTAGCCTTCCTGGAATATTTTGGGTAGTGTTTCAAGTGTGTTTGAGGGTGTTTAGGCTAAGGTTTGAGTCAAAACGTTTTGAAAGACTTTCGAGTTTTGGGTCCTTTGTTGTCTTTTGATTTTTGATTCAAGTATCTGGTAGTCCTTGAGTATGAAAGTTTCAATAGCATAATCGCGTTGTTTGTGCTATTGTTTGTTCTATTTTTTTAGCAAAATTTGGCTTCCACAAACCTTGTTTCTTAGTATACCTAGAAGATAGTTTGAGTTTAAGAGTGGGTAAATGCCTTGTCTCTTCTCAATTTGGATTGTGTGGTTGATTGAAAAGTCCTACGTTTAGAAGCTACTTTTTCCATAGTGATAGGCAAATCAATTTTTTGTTTTGTTCTTTGCATTAGTTGAGCTTCTTGTTTAAAAAAAATTCATTTTCATCAAAAGAAAAGGTTGGATTTTAAAATTTGTATTTGGTTTGGAAAGCAAAATTAGTAGACTTGCACTTGCATATGAAAGATTTTAAATTTGAAAAACTTGTATGTGCATTTGGAAATTTTTGCATTTTGAAAGTTTGAAAGAATTGCATTTCGCATTTTGAAAATAATTGTGTTTGGCATTTCGAAAGAATTTGCATTGTGCGTTTAAAATTTGCATTTTCCTTTGAAAATTTTGTATGCAAAAGTTTGCATTTTCATTTGAAAATTTCATATCTGAAAGATTTGCATTTGCATATTGAAAGACTTACATGCAAAAGACTTTCATTTTCATTTGAAAGGTTTGATTTAGTGATTAAAAAGTGCTCCATATTTCAATTGAAAGAGTGTGAATGAGTGCATTTCCATTTAAAAACATTTACTTGCATAGTAATTGTGTTTTTTCTTTCATTGAAAAGTGAGTGAGAGTGCATTTGCATTTGAAAATATTTAGGTGCACTTAGTTTCTTCTTTTTTGAAAAGTATTGAAAAGTTATTTTTGCAAAGCAGAAAGAATTAAAAGGAATCTAGAAGTTTTCTTTTGTAGAAACTCACTTAATAGTCTAGATTCTAGGACTTTGGGGATAGGTTAAAGAGAGTTAAAATCTATTAGAAGCGTGAAGTAATTGTCGGGAAAGCACCACTCAAACGGTGTCAAGCGATGAGTAAAGCTAGTCCAAGTGGACAAATTTTCCCTGGTGCTTGGACTAGTGGGGTTATGCGTTTCTGGGAGTTGTTCAGGTGTGGAAAGTCCCTGGGGTGATACCACTGCTGACTAACAATTTAGGTTCTAGGACTTGTGTCTTAGGTTCCCTTCCCATTCACAAAAGCCCTTTCCAACAACAGTTCCGCCTAACTACCCAACGTGAATTGGTAACCTTAGATGCTTTTCCTAGGTTCCTCCTAGGTCGATGTAAGGGGAATATCTTGTGGCACTTGAGACAGACGTAGACTCTCTGACCCATCTCCTTGAGAGGGTATTTGCTGAAGGAAAGTGCTTGCACCCCTGGCGATTGGTACATAGAAGAGTAGGGTAATTGTATCTCAATCTTATTTGATTGGACCTAGGCCCTAATCATCACAAGATGACTTCCGAAAGAACCTTTATTTTGTCTCTTCACTGAATAGTATTTGGTTCCAAACAACCAAGTGCTTTTCATTGGGAGAGTAGATATGCTTGTATACATATTTTCAAGGATTTTTTAGTGCAAAGTTACTTGTTTTATTTTATTTTCTATCTTCCTCCTTTGTGTGTTTTGTGAGCCACCGTGGCAAATCAACCTTTGCATAGGTCCAGAAGGATTTAAGGACACTCTCCTGAATAGTGAAGTTATGTGACATTGCGTTCTTCTACAGTCCTCTACAACATACTTCTATCTCTCTTCTTTGCTAGTTTCTTCTCCACACTCATGCTCGTACAATGGAATAGTTGACAATCACTAGTGAAGAAGTGAACCCTTCCTCCATTCTGTTAGGATTTCGATAGTTAGAATTAGAGTTAGGACAAGGATTTTGAAACCCTCTTGAAACATCCATAATGATTGTAACTTTCTGATGAATTTTCACACATTAATATTCTGCATGTTTGAATTAAGGTGAATTGACATGATCTCCACTTGGAGATGTGGAGAATATTTAGACCATTACCTTGTTGGGGCCATATATTTCATATATGAACTTTGTTTTAGGTGCACAGTAGCATATTGGGAAGATTGCAATGAGAAGAACAATTTTCATCTTGAATGAGAAAAGCTTATGGAAACCATCATCTATCACAAGGCCCAAAAACCTTGGTTTAGGGTCCCCAAAAATGCATCAAAGATAAATGACCCAAAATCTCAAAATCAACACCATCTCTAAGATCTATTAGGCTCTAATACCATTATGCTAGAGCGTCAATAGATTCCTATGGCACAAATGTAGATCAATTTTTAATCACTTTGTATGACCTAGAATGTCAAATTGCAAGAAGAGATATTAGAAGTGCCTTTAATGAGACTAATATAGCTAGTGCAATTAAAACAAGAAAATGTTCATATTTAACCCAAAGTCAAGAGAAACTTATTATTATTTTCATTTTTTCTTTGATGGAATGCACATCATGGGAAACCCTCTAAGCTCTTCCCCTCATTTCAAGGATGGTACTGGGGTAAATTGTTTGGTTGCAGTTTTGGCAACCTAACCTAGTGCAGGCATCGAATGAGGCCCAAAATATTCATGGGGGTAGCCAACCCAGAGACTTGACCCCATGCCCTCTTGCTTGTAATTAACAACACTCAACCACTTGAGATAACCCACTAGGATAACTTACAGATTTATGCAGAAGACAGTCTAAAATATTTTGGGCTAATATCATCCATAAAAAAGATAAAGAGTTGGGTAATACCAATATAAACAATTGGAGCTCCTATCTTAACAAGCTTTATGTTCCCCCTCAAGTCCGTGAGGACACCCATGCCACTCATCACTACATACACATTTTCTTAACTAATTATATAAAATTTTGCATAAAATTTATTGTTAGAAGCAAAGTTAAAGATGTTGAAGGATACCAAACAAAGATCTTAAACTTGGGGAGTTTGATCCTAGTGGATCAGAATAAAATGATCAAAATATCATGATTAGGCCCTTTTTAGCAAAATTATATGGCTTAATTCTTGAAACAAAACTTAGTCAATGGATTGATGACAATAATAAAAAGACCTAAAGGACAACTATGGTTCATAAATCAACATGCTACAGGTGGTGATCACCTTGCCGCCCTTAGAGTTATTCTTGACGATTGTATAAATTAAAAGCAAGAATTAATATTTTTTTGTTGATTTTATAAAAGCAATTGACATTGTACCTAGGGCCAAGCTATGTAAACGATTAGAAGATTTGATATCCCTCCTGAGTTACATAGTGCTTTGATTAGGCTATACAAAAATATTATTATGATGATGAAATGTAATAACAAGTTGTCAATGGGCATTAATTGTAATATTGGTGTTAGGAAAGGGTTGCCTCTTTCTCCGACCCTTTTTGACATTTACACCAATACAATTGAGCAATGTTTAGAAGAAGAGAGATGTATTGATCTTAATAGGGTAGGACTTGTTGTCGTCCTTCTCTTATATTAATACTTTTGTTCTCCATGCAAAAATTACCGAAGATCGTCACAAGAAACTCAAGTTCTCAAACAATTTTGCACAAATTATGAGCTTACCATTAATATTGATAAAGCAAATACTATGGTAGTTAAATCTAAGGAAAATTTTACCATCTCCTTTTGTTTGGTGATAACACCCTTGAAGAGGTGTAATCTTACAAGTACTTTTGTATCAATTTCAAATGTCATTTGAACTTGAACCACAATGTCAATACAATAATCATTAGTGGTTGGAAAGCTTATTACAGTGTCGAAAACAAATGAAGGATTGACGAGTGCTAGGACCAATATAAGAAAACAACCATTTTCAACACTTATTTATCCCATTTATTCTTTATGGTCGTAAAATTTGGGCTTGTTGCATCCCTCATGAGACTTGGAATAAAATTGAGGAACTCCAAAAACATTCCATAGCCCATATTTTTAAAACTAAGTGCAACACTCCTTTCATGGAGTCTAAAACTATGATTAGATATCTAGATTATAAACATAAATTGTTCAAGTTGGGCAAAAAAAAGGCCCATGTTATTGCTTCTAGTATGAATAATAACTATCACAAGCTTAAATGCAGTTAGATGAGAAATTCTAAGGTTTGGCTTAAGTATTGGATCATGAAGCAAGAGAATCAAATTACTAATATCAACAATATTATATCTTACATGCTTTTGAAGTTTAAAGATAAGGTCTAGAACAATAACAAAATCATCAATAAGAGGAATTTGAAATACTAGAAAGATTGCATATATCCTAATTGGGTTAATCAAGAACAAAATTAATATTGCTAAAAGCGAGACCAATTCAATGAACTCCATGGTGAAATTAGTCATTAGACTAACCCAAAAGCACCTTGGGATGAACATATTTATAAAATTTGTGATAAGGGATGTTGGAGATGAACATATTTCCATTAGGGGAAATTTTGCAGGCGAAATATAGTCCATGGACTAATTTTCAATGTTTTTTTCCAAAAAAAGATTAGCCAATTTTAATTTTTTTCCAAAACAAGTTGAAAATTTAAGAATCGGTAGGATTCACAAAGATTTCTACACTTTAAAAAAATTATGGATCCTTAAAATTTTCTCTAATTTCCATTTAACTTGCATTACACTTAATAACATAATCATAAGACATAACTATACCCAATTTCATAACTTAATTGCCCTTCAAATTCTTGCTTATAAAAATCTTAATAACCTTCCTACTTTTTTTACTATATTAAAATATAAAAATGGGATTCCAAAGAATATTTAGTCAAATTTCCTTTCTTGCACCGAGAGGCGGTGCTCTACAACCCAGTATGGGGGAGATGTTGTAACGTTTGTTCCTAACAAAATAATTAAAAAAATTCATGCTGCTCATAAAATATAAAATTATGGAAAGTTTAAAAAAAAAAATCCATGTTGATTCATAAAATAAAATATTATGAAAAGTAAATAAAAAATCGATGTTGGTTTATAAAATAAAAACTTAAAACTTAAACCCCCATCTATAATCAAGAGAGATCAAACTTCTTGAGTTTAAATTAAAAAAAAAACACACACACCTCAAGAAATTGGATCCCTCTCAGTGCTTAATAAATACAGGTTTAAGATGGATCTATACTGATTTATTCAACAAATTTAGAAAAATAATAAACATCGTTATTATCAAAACAATCTCAAAACTCATCAATTATATATATTTCTATATAAAAGTGTACTTAATTTTAAATTTTAAATTATATATATTTCTACTTAATTTTAAATTACAACATGCATTAAAGAAAACCTAAAGTAATGTGTGATCGTGATTGGTAAACTTCAACGATTTGGACCGCTATGATGTGGAGATGGAATTGATAAATGCTCCCCATAATTAAATAAAAAACAACTCGCATATCTTTATATATCATAATGCTTTCTCCATTATTGCCTCGAATAATATATGTCAGCGTTAACAACCCCTCAATTCTTTTTATTAATTAATAAAACAACTTATAGTTTCTATGGTTCCGAATATGCGACAACGTTAACAACCCCTTAATTTTTGTTTTCAATTAATAAAACAACTTTGCGACCTCGACTTATCGTTTATTTGGTGAAACTATATACATTAATTTATATGACGACAACATAATGAATGAACCACGCTAAGTATTTCATGAAAAGTTGTCAATAATAAATAAGAATAATTCGATTTGTATATTATTGTAAAATGATTCACATACTTTTTGGGAATTTCTTTATAGATTTTGCTATAATAAATAATAATGGAAATTACTTTAGGTTTAATAATAAATTACCCAGGGTGTAGACCGGTTGGAGATAGGGTGCACTGTTAAGGCACTCCTTAAGAAGTCATTGGTTCAAACCTCAACCATCCTCGTGTGTTGCACATGGGGTGAAAGGGACCTCAACAGTAAAAATATGTTGAATAAATAATGATTGAATAGTAGAATTGATGATAATGTCTATTATAGATCCTGTATATAAACCTTAATGGTGATCCTTCAAGAGACATGCCCATTAGAATTCATGCACATTCATAAATAACTCTATTTATTTCCATATTAATATGTATTAGTTAATTGTCTTATTATTTATACTTAGCTAATATTATTTATTATTATTTATGTTCGTAACATTGCCATCTCCTTTGAAAGTTGTTGTGTCCTCAAAGCAATACTCGATGAGTGCCTTGATACAAGATCAACATATAACTTGTAATTTCATCCCTGCCATTTGAATTCCATGAACTATTATTGGGGATTGGTGGTGTAGGTACTTGATTGCATCAACCATTATGCTCCTAACACCATGTCTACTATGTTGAGGGGTAGGGCATAACATCTGGATTGTAGCTTCAATTCTTGTATTTGAAGGGAAACTTTATGGCGTTTCCCTACTCCTTCCACCTGTTGATTATTGATAGTTGATACAACGAGGTTCTTCACAAGGTATACAAAAAGATTAAGTTGTTTCACAACCTTGATATCTACCACGTTATGTGTACTTCCAGAATTGACACCAATATTATGATATATTTATTCTTGATACTTCCTTTAAGTATTAATGTCCCTGTTCCCCTCCTTCCTGAGTTTGTCGTAAGAGATAAGGATTTATCATTTGTAATGTTACCAATGTTTCTCAAATGGGGTGGAATATATCATATTGTGGGGTGATTACATTTCTTCCTTTTGGGCTGTAACTTTGTTCTACATCCTTAAATCTTCTTTGTTGCAAGTTTTTTTAAGCATGTGGTTGTGGCTAATGACACCTTGGGTGAGTTTTCATTAGATTCAAATGTATCTTCTTCTGCAAAAACCTGTAGTTCCCCCCCATTTACAATTTTGCAACGATATGAGTGAAAATGTTTATGCCCTGAAATCCAATTTTTGCCACATTTAGGACAATTATTTTTCCTTTTTCTTTTGCTTTTGTTAGTCACTGGTGGAGGTATTTTAATATTTTTTTCCTTCATATTTATATGATTTGGAATTGCTACATTTATGTCCATGAGACCACTTGTCCCAAAAATATCTACACTTGTTTACCCATTTAGTATTCATGTCGTGGTGTTGTTGTTTGTCATCATCCCCCATGTATGGTGGATAATACCTTCTCGTCCTATTTTTCTGCTCGATTAATTTTGCAACATGTCTAGCACCCTCAATAATTTTGGGATTCCATAGTTTTAATTCACTTTGGATGTAATCCTTTAACCCATGAATATACATTTTTAGCAATTGTTCATATGAGAATCCATCTTGTCTTATTTCCAGGACTTTCCATTTTTGTGTATAATCATTTAAGTTCCCTTTTTGCTTAAGATGAATGAATTTGTTATAAATGTCATCATCTTCTTCATCATGGAACCTTTTTAATAACGTGATGGTGAAATTTTGCCACTGAAAGAACGAGCGTCACAATTTCTGGTCCACCATAAAAGCCAATCGTAAGCTTTCCCTTCTAAGTTGTTGGAGACTATCATTATATATTATTGTTCGCCAAGTAGGGGGGTTGATTCAAAGATACCCTCCATTTTGTTGACCTAGATGACGACTCCTCTATGGTTTTTTCCGTCATACTTCGGTAACTCTTTTTTAATTTTTTTATAAACTCAATCTTGAATTCTCAAGTTATGCATACTGTGTTAATTAAATCCTTTTAGTGTTTATTGATGTCTTCTATCACTTGCACTTTGCGATTATGGACTTGGTGGTGGTCTTTGGTAGGTTAAGGGTTCTTCAAATAATGTGTCTACCCGTTTGATTAATTGTTGAATTCTTTCATTGTGATCATCAAGTCTCTTTGTTGCTTCATCCTTCTCTGCATTACTCGCTTGTAGTTGTTATTGCCATCGTTTTTCAGAAAGTTCGATGAATTTGTCATTTTTCTTCCCACTTTCTAATAATTGATCTATTTTTTCTTTTAGCTCATTTTTCGCATGGGTTATTTCTTTTTTATTTTTCTCGACATCATGGAGATGATCTTACGCTGTTGACTTCGACTCTATAACGGTTTAGGTCGGCTTGTAAATCTTCATTATTAACCATCTTGGGGTTTGTTTTTTCTTAGTGAATTGCACTATAATATTTAAGAAAAAGTGTTTTTTTAGAAATTTAATTAGTATATTTTTTATAAAAAAATTGACCTTTTTAAAGCCTTGACTTAAAAAAAATTAAAATTAAAAACTTTTAATAGCCCACAACATGAGGGAGGGACGCGACCCCCACCCAGGGGTTAAATTTGACACCCGTATACCCGTTTTTTGGCTTTTTACCCGTAATTTACTGGTCTACGTGGATTATACACGTCAACAGTGAAGTCTATCCAATTTTTAAAACCGTCAATTTGACGGGCATGGTAAAAAAATGCCAGTATATAAATTTTATATATATTATAAATTATATTATATATATTTTATATTTTAAAATTTACACATATATATGCACAAATTACAAAATTGTGCTCGTGAAATTGCTCAGGCGACAGGCGGCAGGCCCCACTCCCACGGTCCACCAACTCCAACGGATCACTGTACAAGGAAATTAATGCAGGGGTTAATTAATTTGTGATCTATGTAAATTTGTAATGTTTACGTTATATATATTATACAGTTAGTAAATTAGCATCAATTTTAAAAATTCAAGCATGACGCGCTGCTGCATGAGGGTTGGCCGGCTTGGATATCCGTAAATTGTAATAGGTATCATTTAATGTGCAAGTTTAATGCCCAGGTTGGCAACCTGCAAGTGCCATGATGCCATCGTAAATGCATTATGCACTGTGCCACCAACTTCCAGTTCCAAGTATAGCCAGAGGCTAGAGCCACCGGCCCACCGGCACCGGCACCGAGTCGTGACTTCGTGAGTCATAGTTGTAGCCTCGCGGGGTCAACTGGTCCTTACTGAACTCAAAACCAAGCTCCTTAAAACCTTTAAGCTCTTGGAATTCTGGATCCATTCTACTTTTGGGGCCGCTCTTGTTTTCCCTCCGTGGAAGTTCCGTTGCAGGTGGAACTGCCTCCAACTTTTGCTAATCGTTTGGATATAGAAGGCATAAAAAATTGGGTTGAGGCAGGTTGATGCACATACGATGAGCTAAGGACTGGCCTTGCCTTCTCTCAATTAGGGGAACGCTGGACTGGCCTCCATTAATGGGAGTTGCAGAAATATTGGTCATGATAGATTGCTGGGATATCGAAGCCAGACGAGCCAGGCGAATGGCCGCGATTCCTACTGAGCCGAGCAGGAGTCATGGTAGCAGTTGTTGATGAGGCCTGTGCTGAGTGCCACTGCCGGAGCGTGACTCACTAGTCACTATTGTGGCTTTCGAATCTCTAATTTTTCAGCCACCCCAACATTCTTCAGTAGCTATAATTGGTCCACAATACAATCCAACGCTAAGAGATTTGGAAATAACAGTCTAGCGAACCAAATCTCGAGGAAAAGTTGAGATAGCAGTATGAGTATCCATTCGACGTTCGTAGTCAGAAAAGGAGATTGATTTCATGATTCATGGATGTTTGAATAGGGTTCAATCTCGAGTCTCTGATGAACCCAGCGCCTCCAGTCACCAGAATGCACTTGTTCAAGCCTTCCTCTGTTTTCCTTTGTGAGCTGTGAGCTTGTGAGTCGTGAGTCTCGTGACCCCATCTAGCCGGTTTGTGCTTCTGCTGTAGCAAAATTCTCAGAATACTTCGATTAATATTGTTCTGAAGAAGAAGATGCAGTAGTTCCATGCTTCCATCCTCCAGGAGTAGTTGGACCGTGGTGCAGACAGTAAATGCATGGTTGGAAATTGCAGTTTAGAACATTTTGCCTCACGCGGAGATTGCAGGGAGCACTGGGCAGTGGGACACTGGGACTGGGCACGCTTGCAACCTGAGCACTAACTCCAGTCTCTCTGGAACTTCCTTCAGGCTTCAGGAATCTGGCTTCATCAAACTTTGCAAGGTTAGTACATTGTACACCATTCAACTTATCCCGTTACTGGAAAATTGGAAATAGAACAATTTCAAATTTTCAATGTCCATTGGTCAAACAGTAAACTCCTTAGTTTTAACCTAAAACAAAATTTCAATTCTTATCAATGTACAGTAAACAAAATTTCAATTCGAGGTTTAAAATGTCAAAAAATTGCAAAAAATTGCATGCTATAGCTCTGACTTTCCTTGGCCAGTTTGATCTGAAATTGTATCAGAAGATTCATAACTATGTACTTTAACATCTCTCATTAATGGAAGAAAGTTTGTTTTGTTTAGGACATTTTTTATAGTGAGAATTCGTTTAGCATTAATGGTTGAGACCAAGTATACTTTTAATCAGCAAGACTTAATCTGAGATTTCTTTTATGATTTTTGTCTCTTCCATCTTTTTCATCACCCACTAGACTTGTCACCAGCTTGGCAGCTACTCACAAGTTCACCAAGTTCGCAGCTATTTTTTTAGAGTGCGAGGTATCTTTCCTAACTTGAATTTTCAGACTGTTTCCACACTCTGTGTTACATGGCTGGTGAGCATCTTTCGCTGGCTAGCTGGTTAAATATGAGGATAGGCCACCTTTCTGCTCTGAATTTACCCTGAAAACTTCTTGGCTCAAGGATTTCCGGTGAGAACGATGGTAAAGATAATAAATCTTTTCATTTGGTGTTAAATCATACCCTACTACTTAAAAAAAAGATATAGGATTAAGGGAGAAGAACACAAAAACATAGTTAGGACAATAATTTGACTATACATCTTTAAAAATCATAAAAAGGAACAAATAAATATCACAATAGACTAACCTCATTTAGAAATTTAAAATTTAAGAGATTCAACTTTTAATTTCGAAAAGACTAACAGTCTGAAAATTCAAGTTAAGATCACCTTGATTTAGGAGTGGATCTATCTTGAGAGAGCAATATAACCTTTTTGTATTTTGTGTTCTTCTCCCGAGGGCTGCGATGCTTACTTGTGTAGGCTAGCAATTGGAGACATAATATTCGGTCTGTAACAGAACCACGTGCTTCCCAAATGGTGCAATTTATCCAGTCGGCGTCCTCCATTGCTACAACGATATCAAATTCCTTTGTATACCGGCTTGATATTCTTCCTTCAAATTTGACGTAGGCATTTGCTTCAGAAAGTCACTCGTCCCATAGCTTAAATAGTTGAGCATTCGGGCTTTGGCTGGCGATATCTTTGTTTTAGTTTTTGGTATTAATATCACATGCAGTGCAGCAAAGTTTATCTGACACTTTATATATCCCAATGCTTACTATGTATTTCAAGTAACAAATGAGGAAAGCTTTGGCGTTGGGTGTTTGGGTGATGAAGGACTCGTGGGGCTCCTTTGACTTGGCTCTTGGTCCCTTGGTGAAGCCCTCAGTGATGGACCTCATAACCTTTTGCTCCAAGTTGTGGATGAATGTTAACATCGTCTTATAGGAAACATTATAAAAAGTGGTGATAACTTTAAGATGGATAACATAAAAATGAGAGTAGAAGAAGGGCTATTTACAACATACATATTTAAACATCCATATTGAAAAGAAGTTTTAATAAAAATGTAAAATCCAAATGTGGAGACTTGTGATTACAAAAAGAAAGTTTGCAATAATCTATATAGATATGACATTGTGAGATTGTAGTGAGATTATAAATATGTAGGAATAAGACTTAAAACTGATTTTTGAATGGTTAAGAGCTAATGTTATGTAAGAACCTTTTGCTCCAAGTTCGACTTGGCTCTTGGTCCCTTGGTGAAGCCCTCGGTGCTGGGCCTAATAACCTTCTGCTCCAAGTTCAAATAAGGTCTAGGAATAAGACTTAAAACTGATTTTTGAATGGTTAAGAGCTAATGTTATGTAAGAACCTTTTGCTCCAAGTTCAAATAAGGTCTAGGAATAAGACTTAAAACTGATTTTTGAATGGTTAAGAGCTAATGTTATGTAAGAAAATAAGTTAATGATCCAATACTCTTAGCAGGAATGAATGTGTGTCCTTTAAAGATGGCCATTTTTAATTGGTATCGTAAATAGTTATTTTTAGTCGATATAGCTTTTATGTTTAGTAAACTCCATTTCAGCCATAATTGTTCTCATTACTAGTTTCCCGACTAAATTATGATAAATGTTGTCATCTTATTTTATAAAAAGTAAAAATTTGATCATAAAATGATTAATTGTTAATCTCTTCAAGAATCAACAAATCTAAATGTTACTTTAAAAAACCTTATCCATTAAAAATAGTCTCAAGGTGTCCAAGATAAGATACTGATTTTCATCCAATACTATCTAAATTCATAAAAAAATAGCGTTGATATGACCAGGATAAGATACTGGTTTTTATTCCAATATCATCTAGAGTTTATTGACGGTTAAAAATAACCTTAAAATGAATGCTCTATGTATCTTCTTGTCTCTAAAAGTAGAGGTTCGATTGATTGTTTAAATTTGACTAGTCATGAATTGACTAGATCCTTGCTTCCCATGCCTTAGAAGGTCTACTCGCTCTTTTATTGAAATATGTCTTCATGGTAATTCCCTAAGAAGACTTGCAAACATTTTGATTTTTCCAAATTCTAAATACTCAACAATTTGAGACAAGTACCTTGTTCTTCTATTTCCTAAAATTGAAAAATCTTTATCCCTAATAGTAGATACCTATCACAATTTTGATATAATTGATATTTGATGTTATTTTTTAAAGGTAGATATTGATTCCAAGAATCGACTAAGAACAAATTTGATTTACCATCTCCATTTCCCAAAAGCTATTATCATTGATTCATATTGTTCCACATTGTTGCAACAATGTCTATGGTTTTGTTTGTCAAATAATTGAGGGTTTCTTTTGGCCCAATATATGAAGGTTGCAATTGGCCCAATTATTGAAGGTGTTATTTTGAACTAGGGCAAGTTGGCAACTAATGATTCTCTAACTTAAGTAAATGTGTAGGTTCAAATGATTATGATGTAGAGTAGAGATTACATTGGTAATGTATTCTTGTCACTAAGAAACCAATCTATCAACCTCGAATCTACATTTGATCGAGGTAGTTGAGCAACCAAGGTTCACCTGTATTTATGAAAACAATCCACTATCTTGTATTGCTTTAATTATGTTCGAACCTTTCAAAAAACAACTAATGCTATGTGTTCTTCGAGTTGATCTAATAATGTTCAAATTCAATAGTTCACATTATGTTTGCACTAGCTACATGTGGGGGTGAATGCTTCCCTGGAGTTCTCAACCTCTCAACTACTTCAACCTAACCTTGCTAGTTGCATCATGGTCTTTTCGAAAACCTCTTTACCAAAATCCAAGCTCCTAATACTTTTAAGTTATGCATCTCACTCGTTACATGGATGACGTCCAAATGCTAGAGTGATAGCTATGACTTAGTAATATGAGGAAATTACTTTTGCATGTCACTATAATGAGGAAAATCCGTTTAGGTAAATGAGAAATGCCACCCATACCCATGTGATAGTGTTGACATGCTGAAAATACTTTTAGGTAAATTAGAAATGCCACCCACATAGTGAAATTTATTTTTAATTTGACTGTTTATATCCAAAGATATATTACTATTAATATCTATCTTAAGATATATTAGGATTAATATTTATGACTGTATATATCCCAATATATGTTACTATTAATATATATCTTGAGATATATTATGATTAATATTTATGGATGTATGTGATATATATTAATAAATCTGATTGTGTGTATCCCAATATATATTAATCCTTCTAATGTAACTTCGATTTATTATAATGAAACAATATTGTGAGTTAATATTGTGAGATTGTCATTTTAGTGGAGGGATTTATTTATGAGAATTTGTACAATATTTAATTACATTTTTTTATTATATAGGTATTACATCAAAACATGTCTCAAAGCAAAAAGAACCAATCTTCCATCAAAAAATTCTTTGGATGGTCGTCTACATCACAAGTTGCATCGCCTAATAGAGAGAATTGTAATTTTGATTTGAATGAAGACTTAGATATCCTAGGGCAGGATGAAGAATGTGATGAAGAATTTCAAGGAGGAGAACCTAGCACTCAAAAGAAAAGAAAATTGAAAGTAAGAAGAGAGTTTCGTGAACAATGGAAAACTAAGTATAAGTGGTTAAGAGAGGCAAAACATGAAGGAAAAACAGTTATGAAATGTATATATTGTGAAACGCATAAGGCAATCGGACCATGGGGAGTTGGCACTGGTTGCTCTACCTTGCAACATGATTCAATAGTTGTTCATGCTAGTTCAAGCATTCATAAACTTTCTCAAGCAAAATGGATATGTGGAAATGAGAGGAAAGCAAAACCTATTCCAGAACACATAGCATGCATTGATGAAAGGAACAAGGAAAAAATCATCACAACTATGAAATTAGTTTACTGGATGGTGCAAGAAGATTTACCCCTTTCAAAATATGAATCTCTTTGCTTGTTTACAATGTCCTTGCAAACACCAAACATGCCAAAGATCAAAGACTACACATCATATACAAATCACATGGCTGCAAAAGAATTTCTTTTCGCTATATCCGATTATCTTGAAAAGCTACAGATTTCAAGAATGTTGGATAGCCCTTTTTTTTCATTGATGCTAGATGAAAGTACGGATCACAGTTTGGAAAAACATCTTGTGGTTTATGCCACATTTCTAGACTCAAAAGGGTTTGGGCCTCCAATTTCACAGTTTTTAAAGCTCATAAATGTTTGTGATGGAAGAGGAAAAACAACATATGATGCAATCAACGATTTAATTGCAGCAAGGGGTCTTTCAAAGGAAAGATTGATAGGAGTTTCTATAGATGGCGCTTCATCAATGGTTGGGGTTGAAAATGGTTTTGTTACATTTATGAAAAAATATGTACCTAATCTTGTGGGTGTTCACTGCATTTCTCATCGTGAAGCTTTAGCGGCATCAGATGCTTCCAAAAGAATACCCGAATTATTATTTGTTGAAAAATTGGCAAATAAGGTATATTCTTGGGTGCAAAATTCTACTAAAAGAAATAGTGAACTTATTGCTCTACAAGAACTTATGCAGCTTGAAATTCTTAATGCTCTTCAAATCCATGGAGTTAGATGGCTCTCAAGGGGACAAGTTATTGAAAGACTTGTTGTATTGATGCCTCCAATATTGACTTTGTGGAAAACTGAAAAGAAAGACTTGTGGTATGATAAGGCAAGGATATTTTCTGTACAGTTTTGCTTACATATGCTTGCAGATGTAATGAGTGAACTAAACAAGTTGAACAAGAAATTCCAAGAAGAGTACGTTGATGTTACTTCTTTAGGGGCAGCCATAGATGTTACCATAAACACTTTAAAAAGATGGTTTTTAAGAAATGATACATTTGCAGATGGCACATGTTACCTATCTAAATTTCTAGATGCCTCTAAATTTGGTTATTTAGAGATTTGTGATAAAGAGGGACTTGTTCATAGGCATGAATTGCGATTTGTAGCAATTCCGCATACATCTATTGATTATGGTGATACACAAAAACAATCATGGAAACCTTGCATTGAAGGTTCAGTAGAGAGTTGCAAACAACTTGCAAAAGATTATGTTCAAGCTCTTGTAGAGAGTTTGAATGGAAGATTCCCTGATCTTTCTTTTTTCAATTCTGCAAGGTTGTTTAGTCCTTGTCATTATTTACAGGATGTTCACGACAGAGAACGGAATTCAAAACGTTGTCTTGATAAAATTTTCCAACATGTGCAACATACTTTATGTGAGAAGGAGGAAAAGAAAACAACATTTGATTTTGAAGCTTGTTTAAAAGAACTGCATCCATTTGTTGATACTCTTCGTGTTAATTGCGAGGGATCATCCATCAAAGATGCTTGGAGGATTTTTTGTGTCATAGAGCTACATACAGATTTTCCTAACATGCTAAAGTTATGGCAGGCAATACTTACTATTCCTGCAAGTACAGTGGCATGTGAGAGAGGGTTCTCAAGACAAAACATAATAAAGGATGTACGAAGAACAAAATTATCATTGGATGCATTAGATGCTTTGATGCGGGTGTCACTAACAGGTTTAGATTCAATGATGGTGGAATGGGATAGGGTGTATGAAATCTGGAAAGCTGTTAAGGAAAGAAGAATATTAAATATTTAAGTTTTTTTCTTTTATGTTTAGGTTTGTAATGGTAAATCTTAAATCTGGGCACTACCAACGTCAAGTGAGACAAGATTGAACATCTCAAGATGATATTCTATGTAATTTTTGAACATTTTCACAATCAATGGTATTCTATGTACTTTTTGAACATTTTCACAGTAAATGATATTCAATGATATAAAATGTGGTAGTTTCATTCGCTTCCATTTATATGAGTTATTTTTCTTTCCATTTATCTTTGATTCTCTATAGACTACAATGCAATGGAAGTGCATGTTATTCTGTCCTATTAGGTATGAGGAATATTTATTTAGCTGAAGTTGCCTTAGATCCTAGGTGAACAGTTTGAAACTCCTATGTTTGAAGGGTTAAATTACACAATTTTACATGTAGCACAAGTTACAACCATGTGTACATCTCCCATGCAAATATTTCTGACCCATACAACACTTCATGGAGATGATATTTTTACCATAATCTATTGTCGTCTTCTTATGTGACACATGAAACTTCTTTGCACTTGGTGTTCTCCACAATTTCATTTGATTTCATGTCACCTTCTATATATTTTCTAGCTGCATATGCAATCACACACAAATCAACATCATCACATGTTTTTCCATAGTGTCTATATCTCATTCTCCTCTTACTCAACATCATCATCACACAAATCAACATCATCACGTGTTTGCTGCTAAAGTTTAATTTTGTTCTTCAAAGTCTGTGATCAGTTCTGGATGAAATCTATGTTATTTCAACTCTTTCTTGTTAGTTAGTAACTGAGTAGTCTTAACACTTTAGAATATTTTCATGTAGTTATTGTCTTGTTAGTTTCAGATTTTGGAGTGCTTCAGTTTTTCATATTTTCAAATTTGTTTTTATATTTCAGATTTCAAGTTTGTTTGCTGCTAAGGTTTAATTTTGTTCTTCAAAGTCCGTGATCAGTTCTGGATGAAATCTATGTTATTTCAACTCTTTCTTGTTAATTAGTAACTGAGTAGTCTTAACACTTTAGAATATTTTCATGTAGTTATTGTCTTGTTAGTTTCAGATTTTGGAGTGCTTCAGTTTTTCATATTTTCAAATCTGTTTTTATATTTCAGATTTCAAGTTTTTTCATATATCAGTTATAATACACCATACATATATTTTGTGTCTTATTTCTAGGATATATGGAAGAACAAACATATTTCAGCTATGGGATATTATGATAAAGAGAAACTGAAGTTATACATATTATATAGGTATACATGGGATACACTAAAAATGAATAAATTAAAAAATATTATGAGTTTTAGAGAGTGTTTAATCCATTTTTATCATCAAATAGTGATTAGAACAGAGTTAAATTCTAATTTCTGAAGAAGAAAAAAATCTAAATTCTGAAGAAGAAAAAAATAGCTGAATTCTTCACTGTTTGAGAGAGATTAATAGAATAACATATATTCATGTTAACCTTGGATTTCCCATTTTTTTTTCTTGCCTACAGTTTTCCTGTTTCACATAATTAATTAACATAGATGCATGTTAACTTGCACATTTCAGATCAACAAAAATATGAAATGAAAAACCTTTTAGGACTTAATAGGTCCCACATCAGCAAACATATGAAATGCAAAAAAAACAGGGATTAATAGGTCATGTGTTAATAAAGCCTCTTTTCAGGGCTTGGTGTCCCTTTTAGTGTGGCCTCTTCCCCATTTTTGAGCCACTAGTTTGTGCCATTAATTATGACTCTTTAAGCGATAAAGCACCTAACTACATTCAAGCTAGCAACTGCCTAGCTATGAGATGCTTCTCAGTATTTGTTGACAAGGAACAAGACTGAATATGCACATATGGATTCTAACTTTGATATCCTCCAGGCTGCTTGACATCATTCATCATCGTGTAAATGCTGGTATCGATTGTAGTCTATGAGTACAATCTATGAGAGAGCACTAGTAGGACTTTTAGAAGCATAAAAATCCTATAGGAAATCCCAAAGGCATAACGATCCTACAGAGATTGGCTATTGGGTTGGCCATCCACGTTTAACTCATGATTGGCTATTGGGTTGGCAATCCCAAAGGCATAACTTCTTCGCTACTTAGGAGTAAATTTTAATTGAAGGGTAAATTTTTTTATTAAAAGTTATATGCAGGCCAGTTTTGGGAACAAAACCGTCAAAAAAAAATTTGTTGATGGGTAAGGGTGCCCGTCAAATTTAACCCCTGCCCCCACCGTATAACACCGTACAAATAAAAAAAGGGAAGTGTACATATTAAAGTGTAACATTTTGATTAACTATACAGATGAGACACACGTGCAACGCACAAATTAACAAGATTGGCGGTGACCCAAGTGGTGCATACGGTGATACAAATGGTATGCATAGGAGTGGATGGGAATCGGGATGGTACAGTCGTGCAACTTCGGATGATACATTACGAATGTGCAACGACTGATAGTACGAGTGCATAATGCATGATTTTTTAGATCGTACAGCTAGATCTGCTCACTATATGACTGGCTTGCTCTAATACCAATGTAAGGGACAATTCATGTTCCTATTAAAGTTGATAGAAGAAATCCACAGTAAAAATATGTTGAATAAATAATGATTGGATAGTAGAATTGATGAGAATGTTGACAATAGATCTCGCGGTGCAGGTTCTTGCCGAGCCCACCTGATGCATCTTCTTTCTCTTAATCTGCGTGGGTCTGGGGGTGCCAATAAATTACGAGCCCTTAAACATTTGGTTACTACTGCTTGTCCGGATATTATTTTCTTCCAGGAAACAATGGTGATGGGTGAGAAGGCCCGGGCTCTTATTTGGCGTCTTTTCCCTTCCTCGGACTGCTCTACTACTGACTCTATTGGCCTTTCGGGTGGTTTACTTGTTGCTTGGAACCCTTTACTGTTCAATTTCAGACCTTTTGTTATTATTGGGGGTATCCTTTTACTGGGCCGTTCTCGTGAACTTGATTTGGATCTCCAGCTCTTAAATTGTTATGGGCCTTATGTGGGCCATCAGCTGTTCTGGTCCAACTTGGCATCAGTGGGCCTTCTTGATTTTAACTCTTTGATTATATCTAGGGACTTGAACCTTACCCTACAGAATGGGGAGATCTAGGGTGTTTCAGCTCGTTCTGATCCTCTTCAACTGTGGTTCCACTCTCTCTTTACTCAATACGACTTGGTGGATGTGACTCCAGAACCTATTTCGCACACTTGGCGGAATGGTAGACAAGGGGATGCACATATTGCTAAGAGATTGGACCGTTTCCTTCTCGGTGAGCGTCTCCTAGGTGCTGTTTCGAGGTGCTCCTCTTTCATTGTTCTTGCATGTATTTCGGATCATCTTCCCATTCTGTTGAAGGTGGGCACTGGAGACCGGTTATACCGGTTTTCGTTCAAATTTTGCACAGCTTGGTCGTCCGACTCCTCCTTTGAGTTTTTGGTTCGAGATCTTTGGTCTTCTTCTTACTCTCTCCGCTCTGGTCACTCTTTGCGCACTTTACCGAGGTTTGTGCATTCTTTAAAGTAGGTTGTTATCCCTTGGGTCAATGTCAAATGACAATCCCAACACAAGAGGTTGTCTGAACTTGAAGACCTTATTGCGCCTTATTATCTGGATCCAAATAACCTTTGTATTGTGGAGTCAGATGTTCGGGCATTAAAGACTCTGGAGGCTGAAAAGGATGAGATATTATATCAGGAGGAAGTTTTGTGGTGCTTGAAAAGCTGGGCCCTCTGGATTTCGGCTGGGGATCAGAATACCTCTTTTTTTCACTCCTTTGCTGAGATGCGCCGTAAGCATAGTGCCATTTGGGAAATAGAAGACTCTACCGGAATGATGGTCTCTTCTTAGTCCAAGTTTGAAGCTGTTGCTAAAGTACACTTTGGGGCTCTTTTTAAGAAATCTTCTACTCTAGACTTGGCAGCGCTGATGCATATTCTTCAGACTGTGCCTACTTTCTTTACCTCCGAGGACATTGCTATTTTGAATGCTCCGATAACTTTGGTTGAGGTGGAGGGGATTATGCGTAAGATGGATAAGGACGAGAGTCCTGGGCCTGATGGTTGGTCCGTCGAATTTTTTCTCTAGTTTTTTGATCTCTTTGGGCCTGAGATTGTCTGTTTGGTTGAAGAACCAGATCTTCTGGTCAGGTTTCGGGTGACCTCAATGCCACCTTTCTGGTGCTTATTCCTAAGATAGCTGAACCTAGGCGTTTTCATGATTTTTGCCCTATTTCTCTCTGTAATCTTTTTTATAAGGTCATTGCAAAGGTTATTGCGAATAGCATAAAGTCTGGTTTATCTAGGGGTATTTCCAACGAACAGTTTGGTTTCTTGGACCAATGGCTGATCTTTGATGCCATTGGAGCTGCTCAGGAGACTCTTCATTCTGCCAAGGTATCTCACAGTCCCTCCTTTGTCTTAAAACTTGATCTGGTCAAGGCCTATGACTTGGTAGATTGGTCCTTTCTAAGGTTGCTCCTGTTGAATGTGGAGTTGGATTTTGCTAGTACACAGTGGATCCTCAGTTAAGTCTCTTCGGCTAATTATGTAGTTCTCATTAATGGATGTCCTACTGATTTCTTCCGGAGCACGCATGGACTTCGTCAGGGTTGCCCGTTGTCTCCACTTCTGTTTTTGATGATCATTGAGGCTCTTAGCAGGTTGATTATCCAGGCGAAGGCTGAAGGTAAGATTGTGGGGATTAAGGTCTCTAAACATCATTCGGTTACTCATTTATTATTTGTAGATGATGTTCTACTCTTTGGGATTGGTTTGTTCTCAAAATGGATTCATTTTAAATACCTATTAGATCTCTTCTACTCAGCAATGGGTATGATGATCAGTGCACCAAAATCATGTCTCTACTATCTATGTGTTGATGATGGAATTAGAGCTCAGGTGGCTGATCTATTGTCCTTAGACTGTCAACAGTTGGAACTTGGTATGACCTACCTAGGTTATTTTTTGAAACCCAACGCTTATACCTTAAGTGACTGGCATTGGTTAATTCTGAAATTTGAAAAGAATATTATGGTCTGGTACAATCGTAGACTCACTTTTGGGGGTCGACTGGTGCTTATTAGATCAGTCTTAGCAAATCTTCCGGTCTACTAGCTTACCATTGCTCAAGTTCCTCATACCATTCTTCATCGTATTAGGTCTATCATTTTCAACTTTCTTTGGTCTGCTGTGTCTGATAAGAAGGGTTTTCACCTTGTGGCATGGGACCGTATTTCACTCCCTGGATCACTTGGCGGCTGGGGGGTTCGGAATCTATTATGGGTTGCTCAAGCTCTATATCTTAGGAGCTTGTGGCGTGATCTTACTCATGCTGGATTATGGGGATGTATTTTGAGGGATAAATATTTGAAAGTTGCAACTGTTACTGAATGGATACGTTCGAAAAGGAAGTCTACTATTGGGGTTTCCAACTGCTGGCGGACTCTTCTATTGGTCTTCCCTTTATTATTGAAGCATTTGGCGTGGATTGTAGGTGATGGCTTTCAAGTCCGGGTAGGTATTGACCCTATTGATGGTTGTCATATGTTTCTCTCTGTATCAACTCTGGATGAGATTCACCAGAGAGACATTATCTTTTTGAATCTAGCCAAGATCGGGTCTTCTGTTGCTTCTTCCAACTACTGGCTCAAAGCATGCGATCTTGGTTTATTTGGTAGTGGCGGAGAGGAATGGGACCTTTATTTTCAGTCTATTTCTCATACTGGTATTCGGCTTACAAATTCTTCTAATAGACTTGCGTGGTGTTGGCATGACTCCGATGGGGAGATTACTACTTCTTTGGCATACTCGACTATTGCCTAGGATCACTCTTCGCAAGTTAATAGATGGTGGTTCAGTCGCCTGTGGAAATGGAAAGCACCTCTGAAGATCCTGTGCTTTACCTGGTTGGCAATGACAAACAACATTTTAACTGGTGATTCTTTTTATCGCAGAGGTGGTATGTGACCTACTGCTTGTCCCCTATGCTATCAGGCATCAGAGTCAGTGGAGCATATCCTTATGAACTGTTCGTTTACTCGGCAGCTCTGGTATCACTTTTCCGGCATTTGGTAGATTGATTTTCAGTGGTGCTTTGTCTCTCTAGAGTCGGCTTTGCTGGCTTGGTTTAACAAACAACAATCTCTTTCCTCCTTTCCTCTTTATTTATTTTGGGGAATCTGGAGATTGCGTAACTCGGTTCTGTTTGAAGATCACACTCTTACTTTTGCTAGTGCTCGTTCCTTTCTGATCCACTTCATGTCGGACGTTCCCTTACTACATAGACGACCACGTCTACATCTTCTTTTTTCTCCACAGGTTGATGTTGGCCGGCCATATGGATTTTTTGATGGCCCTGCTCAATGTGGTGCTGGGGGTGCAGGGGGCTTGCTGTTAATCTCTCAATCGGAGTACCTTGAGTTTAGCTTTTGTACTGGTAAGGGTAGTAATACTCGAGCGTAATTACTTGCTCTTGGTGGTTTATTATTTTTTGCTCGGCACCTCAACCTAACAGACTTGCATGTCTTTGGAGATTCTCGTGCTGTTGTTGATTGGGCTAGAGGCTTAAATGCCTTAAGGGTCGCTTCTTTGGGTCATTGGATGCAACGGATCAGTCTATGATGGGATTATTTATAAATCTAGATTACAATCATATTTCCCGTCATTTTAATCAGAGGGATGGTATTCTCTCAAAGAAGGGCTTGAGGCAGAAGGAGGGGATCATAACTTATACACATAACGGTGGCCCACTGAATAGAGATGATGGCTCTATTATATATTATTAGGTTTTTTCAGTTATGTTCGGTTATATGTAATGTTTCCTGTTTTAGGTCCAGAATGTTACATTAGTTATGTTTAAGCAACATTAGTACAATGGTTATTGGATGAATGCTACATTTTGTCTGCTGTATGGAACTGTATGACTGGAGCTTCTTTGTGCCAGTATTCACAAAATGTAATCACTATCTTTGAGATAGGTGTCCTATGTAAGTTTCTTTGATTCACACTTCTGAATAGCAAGAAACTTTTTTTCGTTGGAAAAAAAGTATATAAACTTTCATGGTGACCCTTCAAGAGGCAGGACCATTAGAATTCATGTCCATTCATAAATAACTGTAATTATTACCGTATCCTATTATTTAGAGTTAGCTAATATTATTTATAGTGGTTAGCAGATTGGAATTGGCCTCGTGTCATGTGAGTACAAGCCCGGTCCAATTTTTGATTCAACTAGATACAAAAAAACAAAAAACAAAACCTTGAACATACCAAGTTTGTAATTAGTCTTTTAACCTTAGACAAATGGTCTAAACTTAAACATTTGACTTTGGTTTTGAGTTCTACAGAAGACATAACGTGGAATCTCTAACTTGGAAATGTAATGTTTTTACATGTAATTTATACTTTTTTACTTATTGAATAAAATTCTATATTGTTAATTCCCATAAGGGTTTTTTTTTATACTATATTTGGTCATGGAGTAAGACTTAAAATTGCTTCTGATTGGTTAAGAGCTAGTCTTCCTCAAACATAAGGGAATACTTTAACAACCCAAGACCCAAAGATATCTAGTAGAAACTGAAATCAACCCCCTTATGGACCACCAACCGATTATTACATGTAACATTGTTTTATTTGCATAAGAGTGATAAGTCAACTCACATTCCATAACCAAGTTATGATAAGTTTACAATTTTTTTTAAAAATAAACTTTTTAATACTTTTTCTTATTTTTAATACTTTTATTTTATATTTAATACTATCTTACTATAATAATTATCTAAATTTATTTTCATTTTAAAACTCTATTTTATCTTTTTTCAATGTCGTTGTCAATAATGTCCCAATTATCTCAATTATCTCATCTTTAAATGCTATGTTATCTTACTCATTTAAATATTTATTCATATTCAATTTAAACTTTTCCTTATTTATTTATTTATAGTTGTCCTATTATCCTTGTTAGTATCTTTTAAACTTTATTCCATGCAGTGACATATTGGTGTCAATAATGTCCCAATTATCTCATCTTTAAAGGTTATCTTGTCTTACATATTAAAATATTTATTCATATTCAATTTAAACTTTTCCTTATTTATTTATTTATAGTTTTCCTATTATACTTGTTAGTATCTTTTAAACTTTATTCCATGCACTCACATATTGGTTAAATCGTCTATCTACAATTTTTACATATTTTTTTATGGACTTCATTTATTTTATTTTTTTTCCAAATAACACGGTTTAACACTGTAATTGAGTTATTACATATTTTCAAAATTCAAAAATAGCATCACAATTTCTAAAATTGTAAACAAAAACTATATGTAACTGTTCATTCATTTAGTTGTTTTTACATCAAGAATGTTTCATGAATTTCATTTATTTTTACACCAACATAGATCCATCTTAAACCCGGATCTATTAAGCACTTAGAGGGATCCAATTTCTTGAGGTGTAATTTTTTTTGTGTTATCTTAAATTTTTTACACATTAAGAAAAACATTACCCCTCAAGAAATTGGATCCCTCTCTTTTAATTTTTTAATTATTATTATTTTTTTTAAATTTTTGATAAGTTATGAGCGAACATGAAATTTTTAATTACTTTTGATTTTTATAAGTTATGAGCCGACATGGAAATGTAACGTGACAAATGTGACAAACGTTACAACATCTCCCCCATACTGGATTGTAAGCACCTAGTTACACTCAGTGCAATTAAGATTGTTTTGTGAATTTCATTTATTTGTAGTAATATTATAAGTTGTAATTTATTATTATTACGTAATTCATTTATTTTTATAATAAGATTATTTTGTGAATTTCATTTATTTGTCGTAATATTATAAGTTGTAATTTATTATTATTGGGTATTGATGAAAATGACACTTTACATAATATGATAATGTCAAAAATATTATTATCTTTAAGTTTAAAGAGAAATTGTGGCGTGAGGAAAATTTAACGGTTAAGAGAAAACTAAGATACTATAAGGAGGTCATTAACCCTAATTTGGAAGATCAGAAATATCTCTTGATAGTAACTAGTTCAAAGAAGAAAATAAATATAGCCAAGATTAGAACGAACTCCCATGAGCTTCATAATAAAACATGGGGTTGGTCTATTCCCAAAACTCTGTGGGCGGAAAGGGTTTGCCATCTTTGTGAGTCTATTAGCATTGATGATGAAAATAACTTTCTCTTAGAGTGCCCTGCTTACACCCACATTACATATGAGTTTCATAGTACTTGCTACAATACAAATCTTGCTAACTTCCTAACTTGCCAAAACTATAGTGAGCTTGGAAAGCTTCTTACCAAGCCTTTTGAGCACATGGAAAAAAGTTTAAAACAAACCAAGTAATAACCTTCTTAAGGTCCGGTAAACCAAAGTTAGTCTCAGTGGACATTAATCATCATTATCATCATAAATATAAAAAAATTAATTATTTTTAGACTCTTACTCATCCATTTTAAGTTGCATTTGTAGAATGTTTCATAAATTTAATTATTTCTGAAATCTTACTCATCCACTCTAGGTTGCATTTGTGAAATGTTTTGCATTTATAAGTTTAATTATTTATGGAATCTCCACTTTAGGTTGCATTTGTTAAGTGTTTTGCATGTATAAGTTACTTTGAGTGATATTTTTATTTGATTTATGTATTATTATGAATTATATTTATCAATTTTATTTAAATTATTTTCTTCTCTTTAAGTTTATAATTTTTTATTTTTATTTTTTTATATTTAATGTTATTTTTTATATATATTTTTAAAATTTTATTTTTATGTTTAATGTTATTTTGTATTTATGTTCCTAAAATAATATTTTAATTTTTTAAGATTTTTATTATGTTTAAACATATGTTTAAGTCCTGGAAGGTGCAGTATGTGCAGAGAGGCGGATGAGAGTGCAGAACATTTGTTACATGGCTGTCCCTAGTAGTATCAGGAATCAATTACAACTAGGCCAGAAGGAGGAAAGTAGCACTTTCGAGGATTCTACGAAGCTTTGGTTTACTGATTCGAGCTTAAAAAGATTTAGATGTTTGGCTTTTTTAGTGCCCTGATATGTATGGGTGGTAAGGAACAGTGTTTGAAGATATTCATCAACCTTCCTTTTACATATCGTGCCTTATACTCTCGGTTTATTATTTATTTATGGAGAAAGAACATTTGGTCAAGCAAAGAAGGCCGAAATCATTTACTAGTGAAGAGGATGGCGTGGAGGGATTTTTTGACGGAGCTAGTGTTAATAGAGAATGTGGACTGGGAGGGGTTTTGAAGCTTTCAAAGAATGAGTCTTATGGCTTCCAATCCAATGGAGGTTGCGGGACTAACAATCATGTTGAATGCCTAGCTCTGCGTTTACTGCTTTTACTGGCTAGAGAGAAGAAAGTGGAGAAACTTCTAGTTTTTGGGACTCAGAGATCTGGATCAATTATATGAATGAAGTTAATTATTTCAAAAACCACTTTCTTCAAAATTTGGGTAGGAACGTGAAGCAGCTGGCAAGGTCATTCCAGAAGGTAACATTTGTTCATGTTTACAGAGAACAGAACGAGCAGGCGGATACTTACTTGAAAGTGGGATTAATTATGGAGGAAGGAAATGAAGTAATCATCTTTTATAGACAGGCTCAACAAATAAGTCAGTTTTCTTTAAATATGTAATAAGTTCTTAGAATAGTCTTCAAGTGGAGATACTGAAGTGTTATAGAATTACTGAAGTATGCTATTTTACAATTTTGGAGATCAGGTAGATTTTTTTGAATATTATCGTGTTTACTCAACACCTATGGTATGTATTTTGATTCTTAATGTTAATAAATACGATTTTTCCTTTGGAAAAAAATAAAAATAAAGATTTCATTTCATTTATTTTTAGCCATCGTTATGTTATAAATTTTAATTTAATTTAATTGTCGTTAATGTTATAAATTGTAATTTAATGATAGAAATGAAATTACCATGAAAACAGCTCAAATTCAAATTCCATAGAATTCGTACAAGTATTTTACCTCCCCAAAGTCAAGTTCTTCCCAAATAGCTTTAAATACCTACCTCGCTTCTCAAAATCGAATCGATCCTGTGTACGAAAAGATGAACTTCAATTTGATTTAATCATAGGCTTCTAACACATCAAAATCAGGGGTCGTTATTACGATTACAAAACAAAATAACTGCAGAGCCTGACACAAGAGTCCTCGTAAACATTACAAAGTCTGGAATGCTTCGGAACTCAAACGAATCCACAATATTAAAGAGCTTTTTATGCCATGCAATCTGCCCTGGAATTTATTATGACAACATTCCCATCATAAGTTTATATTGGTGCGTGCTGCAGCTGCTGCTGATTTGGAGCTCCTTATGGACGGAAGGACGTCCTTCGTGGCTATCGAATCTTTCTCGCGGTGCACGAGGCGGCCATCCCAGTCCTGGTCTGCTAAAATCTCCGAATATTCATTTACCGGACATTGTTTTGGCCTGTATATATCCTTTGACTGATAACGATTTCATTCTCTTCCATATTTAGTTGGTTAAGCTAGGACTTATGGTTTGCAGTTTGAAGTTTGAACCCTGATGTTTGCTTGCTATGTTTTCTGAAGAGGAAGGTTGGTTTCGGGCAGAACATGGATCTGGATACTAGGCAACCTTTTCTCAGTCATCAAGATGTAAGTTGAATGAAGAATCGCTATATTTTATATTTATCTAAGAAATTATCAGCGCACAAATACTTGCCTTTTTGTTGCAACATTAATTGCGGAATTCAATATAAATGGATATGGATCTCTAATTAAAATGCAAACGTTGTTTCTAAGAACCAATTGCTATGTGTTATATTTATCTAAGAAATAGGCAAGGCACAGATAGCTGCCCTTTATTGCGATCTTAATTGCAAAATTCAATCTCAACTACCTGTGGTTGTTTTTGAACCCTGTTCAATTGCCATGACATATTTTCATAGATGTGCGGACAATAAGAACCCTGTCTCTATCACACCTGTGAATGCAAATGGTGGTTCTCTTTTTACTGTTTGATATACCGGACTCTCTTTTAGTGTGAATAGAGTCCAGCTAAGGGGCTTATTGTGATTGTCGTTACAATAACACACATTTTTTAGTCCCAGTGTCAATAGTTCAGTGAATCTGGGTCCGTCATCACGGCCTTGATCGTTGGTTCATTGTTTCTGGGTCAGAGAACTCAGCTTATTTTAGGATTTTTTTTTCAATTTGGCGAACTATTAGATTTTTTGGACTTATTTTGGTAGGACTGCAAGACCAACTACCTAATGAGATGGGTCAAGGATACGGGGCCCGTTGGTGGGGTTAGATGTATTTTATTCCATCCACCCGGGTTCAATTCCGTTGAGACATCTTCTGGCTTGGATTACCGGCTGACGGTTTGCTCGACCTACCATCCACAATATGTGGGGAAGTTTGTTGAGATTTTCCGTGCATTGTTAGCTTTCCTTGATTCCTTCAGAATAGCAGGAAGGTGAATTTTCAGCTGAAAAAAAAAATGAGATGGGTCCTTAATCAGCATCCCAGACCCGGGCATTTGGCAAGTTACCCAAAAGATTAGCTGCAAGGTATACCGTGGAACTTAATTATCTAATAACTAGCTCAAACCCTGATAAATCTGGGCTTGCTATTCGCCGACAGGCATCAATTTCAATGCTGTTTTCAAAACAAAATTGCTGCTTCTGCCAATGCAAAGAAACTTACTTCCAACAGACCATTCAGAACCATTTTTTTTCAAAATGTTTTCTGCTGCATCACTTATTTCTAGTTATTCCACAAATGGCTGATTGCCATAACGGTAGAGTACATGCCACAGTGCTATATAGGATGCATATTTCACAGAGTTTACATGTACAATCATGACCCAGCTCGAACTTTAATTTGGAGCTGCGATATGATTAAATGCATGCCTATGAATACAAAAAATGGCAAATGCTGTTTCGAACGGTGAGATAAAAGGTTCCATGTTCACAGTGTCTTTAATTGTGTTAGATAAGATAAGATAATTTTATTAATGTCCAACAACAAATCACAGAAGCAGGTCAAAGGGACTAAAAAGGTACATCCAATGTCAGTCCAAAGTGGGAGTGCTGATGCATCTCCTAAAACAGTGCTAAAAGCAGAAAGATAATAAAATCTAAAATCTAAGAGCTGACTAGAGACTTGCTGCTAAATGTCTAGCTAATGAAAGCTAAAAAAAAGCTACATATTGTTGAACTAGGAAGTTTCCAGTAGGGCATACGTCATCAGACTAAAGTCCATGTCTACAACATGTTTAACTAGGATTGGTGTTTATGGGTATTCTGTGGTCTGTTACCAACTAAGACAAATCATGTCATCTCTATGGTTAGCAGATGGTATTTGCAAAGTGTCCGATTGTAGTTGAAGACAATGAAGTCATTACAATGTAGGCACAGACACTAAATAGTAAAGATAGAAACATGGTTTATTTTTTCTCTGGAGAAGTATAGTATCTCACTTGCCTGCGTATTAAGCTTTTCAAGTGAGCACACTGGTACCTTTGCAGTCTTCTGCAGATTCCCTGTCTCTTCCCCTGGTTTTCTAGATCAAGGACAGTAGTAACCGCCAGCTGAAATACTGGCCAGTAACCCCAAGGGATTCAGTGGGATTTGATCCCAAGACCTCTGCGAACTTTTGCAGAAGAGCATCTACCAATCGAGCTAACCCTTGGGGCTAATACAAACATAGCTTATATCACACAATATGCTTTGATTTTATTTCTATATTGATCTTTTCAAAGAAATTGTGATGGGATTACACAGACTATTTCGCAAATCTGCTTATGTGGATGTTTACTATTAATAGAGAAAGTATTGACTGCATAGATCTTGTAATGTTTTCAGGTCTCGCTTAGTCACTGTTATGAAACAGGTTAGGAAAGTATTCTGATATCAAAGAGATTATGTCTATAGGAATTTCTGTTGTTTGTTTGTTTAGAGAACTCCAATAAATTCTCATATTTTTAAAAGGGAGGTTATGCTTCAGATATAGAAAGGCCCTGCACCATGGTCTATGCTTGTATGGGGATAGGAACACTATCTTTTGTTTGATTGTAAAAATTTACTAAAAATATACAACAAATTGGATGGTATATGGTATATCCTCAGTATATGATGTTCATTTACAGAAGCATATTTGCTTCGAGACAAATAGAAAAAGTTCGGCAAGCAACCTTGTAAACCCAAAGGCCACGTTGGATGGAACTACACACCTAACAACATTTTGAGTTGCTTTTTGCTGTGAACATCTTGTAGAGGTGAAGATTTATTGGCAATGTTCCAAAAGTAATTCGTTTCCTTGATTATCATCTTTCCTGAACACTGTCTTGATCTTTAAGAAATAAGATCTAAACTTTGCTCTAAGGACTGCTTTTCCATTAGATATTGGGAAGAGAATTATGTGGACACCTCACCATCCTTGAGCGAATCAAATCTAGCTCTAATTCTAGTTTCTCTGATTTTGTAGCCTTCATAAACTTGAAGGCACTTCTAAGATCTCCAACTTTGTGCTATTCGTTTGAGTTGAAGGGGTCAATTTCCAGTTCCTTCCTGGCTTGGCTTAGTTCTCTAAATTTATGCTCGTTTGCCCTTCTTTCTTGGGCTACTATCCTCTGGGCACCCTACTTTCTTTTGTTTAGAGAACTCCTAGAAATTCTCATATTTTTGAAAGGGAGGTTATGGTTCAGATGTAGAATGGTCCTGCACCATGGTCTATGCTTGTATGGGGATAAGAACACTCTCTTTTGTTTGGTTGTAAAAATTTACTAAAACTATACAACAAACTGGGTGGTATATGGTATATCCTCAGTATACGATGTTCATTTACAGAAGCATATTTCCTTCAAGACAAATAGAAAAAGTTTGGCAAGCAACCTTGTAAACCCAAAGGCCACGTTAGATGGAACTACATGCCTAACAACATTTTGGGTTCCTTTTTGCTGTGATTACATCTTGTAGAGGTAAAAATTTATTGGCAATGTTCCAAAAATAATTCGTTTCCTTGATTATCATCTTTCCTGAACACTGTCTTGATCTTTAAGAACTAAACTTTGCTCTAAGGCCCGCTTTTCCATTAGATATTGGAAAGAGAATTTTGTGGAGTCCACACCATGCTTGAGCCAATCAATTCTAGCTCGAATTCTAGTTTCCCTGGTTTTGTAGTCTTCATAAACTCGAAGGTACTTCTAAGATCTCCAACTTTGTGCTATTTGTTTGAGTTGAAGGGGTCAATTTCCAGTTCCTTCCTGGCTTGGCTTAGTTGTTCTCTAAGTTTATGCTCGTTTGCCCGTCTTTCTTGGGATACTATCCTCTAGGCACCCTACCTTTTTTTGTTTTTGTTTAAAGAACTCCTAGAAATTCTCATATTTTTGAAAGCGAGGTTATGGTTCAGATGCAGAAAGGCCCTGCACCATGGTCTATGCTTGTATGTGGATAGGAACACTATCTTTTGTTTGGTTGTAAAAATTTACTAAAATACAACAAATTGGGTGGTATATGGTATATCGTCAGTATATGATGTTCATTTACAGAAGCATATTTGCGTTGAGACAAATATATAAAGTTCAGCAAGCAACCTTGTAAACCCAAAGGCCACGTTGGATGGAACTACATGTTTAACAACATTTTGGGTTCCTTTTTACTTTGATTACATCTTGTAGAGGTAAAGATTTATTGACATTGTTCCAAAAATAATTCGTTTCCTTGATTATCATCTTTCCTGAACACTGTCTTGATCTTTAAGAAATAAGAACTAAACTTTGCTCTAAGGCCTGCTTTTCCATTAGATATTGGAAAGAGAATTCTGTGGAGTCCTCACCATCCTCTAGCCAATCAAATTTAGCTCTAATTCTAGTTTCTCTGGTTTTGTAGTCTTCATAAACTCGAACGTGCTTCTTACATCTTCAACTTTGTGCTATTTGTTTGAGTTGAAGAGGTCAATTTCCAGTTCCTTCCTGGCTTGGCTTAGTTGTTCTCTAAGTTAATGTTCGTTTGCCCTTCTTTCTTGGGCTACTATCCTCTGGGCTCCCTAGTATCTAAGGTACTTCATCGTTCTTTGCATAACTGCCTCCCAGCATAAAACCAACTTGTTTCATTCTAATTGTGAGGAAAAGATTCCGAATCTCGGTGATAGTGTGAATACACTCCTTTGGCTTGAGCAACAGAACATATAATTTATATGGCATTCTAGAAGAAGGTTCATTGACATTGCCAATAATCATGGTGATAGTGATGGGTAACTGTTTTGTTCTTGTAATTGAGCCTTCTACTAAGACTGATCCTCTTGGACATGTAAAAGTAGTGATTTGCACATTTTCATAGAACCTATCAAGCCAAGCCTGAATTCTTTCCTGATCCTTTTGATGGTTAGACCAAGCGTGCCACTTGTATTATTTTCTCTTTCTCCTACTTTTTGAGCTCTTGATGTGATGCACACTTCTCTTGGATGTTTTTTCTAGCTTGAAGGATGAATAAAGATGGTTTCTAGGGTTTGATTTTGCACATACATTGGTTGATGCTAAGACTAGTTGGAATAACTCAAGCACAAAGGTGACCTAAGGTTCTTTCCTTGCTCATCTCTTGGGGAATGTTGGTAAGTTTTACTTCTAACCCTAGTTGAATTGTGCTTTTATGGTGCATTTTGCTAAATCATTAGGGTTTCTTGCTAACATGTTGTCAACTTTGTATGAGGAAAACGTCCTATTAGAGTTCTCCGTTGTTTATTGGGCCTTGGAGTTCTTCATTTGCCCTAACTAGGCTCTCCTACCGAATCCTAGAGGTTGCTAGGTGATGCCCTAGTTGCAAGTGTTGAAAGACATTTTTAGAGAGGGACGTTGATCATCGATCTCTCAATGCCCTAGGGTTTGAGATAATAATCATATGCCCTATCTTTTCACAAAATCTATTTCCTTTTACTAAATTCCTTGTACATTTTATTTTACATGCATTTTTATGGTTAAAAAAGCCCTAAAAATCAGATATTAAAAAAGCCCTAAAAATCTGAAAATTCAAAACTCAATTTTTTTTGGAAAATTGGAAATCTGATCCATAAAATGTCAAGGTTTTAGTATAAAATCTTAGATCTAACAATGACTGTCGATGCATGCTTCAGATCTGAACATTAACTCATTGAAAACACACATTTATACTAAAAAAATTACAGCAGAAGCAAATAAACACAACCACACATTAACACAGTGATTTTACCCTGGAAATCCCATACCTCAGGGAAAACCAGCAATGCTTTGTGTTATTCTTTATTGCAGGGTTTAATGTCTCAAATTTTAATACAACTTTCTGGACTGCCTCTCCAGATCTGGTACAGACTTGTACCCTACATAAACCCTATCTGCAAACTCAAGAACACACTTGGCCCTTGACTCAGCCCTAGAAGAACTAACTCTGCAAATACCCAGCTTGGTAATGCACTCCTTGATCACCTAGACTCATCTCTATAACTCACAGTGAATCTCCCTTGTGACGCTCCTCTTGGTGGCCCTAACTTGGCCTCCTTGATCACCTTGCTTGATTTCACACTCTCTCTCTTGGATGGTGAGAATCACTCGTGATGCATAACAATGACAAAGACCTCTTACTTTATAGCATTAATTACAACCAAATACCATGGCCAAATACCATGGGAGACAGAATACTATAGACCCAAACCATGTGTCACTAAAAACTATGGGCAGACGCGAACTTAGTCAAACCACTTTTACATGACTTGGGTGTTATAACACCACGTTTGCAACATTGTCTAGGAATACAACTTGGCCCCTTCCATGTTGCTAGACACACCCAACATGGAAGTAGCTGCCCAAGCTACAAACTCTAACATAAAAGAGGTGCGCCCTAGTAGATTTATCCACTAGTCCCAGAGGGTGTCTTAGTCTGTGGTCTTGGGGTGACTACAATTGCCAAATCAGCACCTTTTTAGCAGGCTGTTACAGCGAAAAATTGCAGACCGTAATTCATAGATTAGACTGTTTTTTCAAATTCGCCCTATTGCTATTTCTGTCCTCCTCCCATGGGCGAAGTTCTCTGTGGGTTCTGAATATTTTTAGGTGCTGTTACTCACTGTGTTGGACTGCAGAGAGCAAATTGCAGGGGCTGTTTTACCTTTACATTTATATTTTCAGACCATAAATTGCAATTGAAAGTCTGTGCTATTATCTGATTTACCTTTAAAAGCACCAAATATATGCTGATAGTAATCTACAATGTTGAACTAATCCCTTCTTCAGACCTTAGGTGTCTTTGTTATACACTATTTGACTCCATATGAAGGCACTGATCTGGTTACAAGGTTGTAGAAATGTGTTTGCATGTTTTGATGTTTACAGGTATCAATGGATACAGAAGACCCAAATCCACTAGAAATGAGTACTCATACACCTCATGACAACCTGTGGGGTCATCAGCATGGTCCACCATACCCGGACAGTGTAAAATATGATGATCTGGAAATAATAATAAAATCGATCAATTGCATCAATCATCATTTGAAGCATATGTCCAACATATGGAATCATTAATAAGTGTATGTGGGACCATAAATCATCATCCATAAGCATAAGTGGTCCATCTCATCACGGATCCCAAGAATGACCATGGTCAAACTATGTTTGACTAGGTCTATATACAACCAAAGACTAGATTATAATAGTAGACTAAGACATGTTCCTTTAATCACATTCACAGCTTAACTTAAAGTATAAACATCATTCAGTGGCAGTTAATACACATATATATATTTCAATGTTATTTATAATTTACTTGCACAAAAGGTTTAAAGACATACTCACCCAATGGACATGGCCTAACTGCTAGCAAAGGATGAAGGCAAAGGGGATGACTTGACCAAACTCAACTAAGTGACACTTTGGACGGGGAAAGGGGAAGCTACACTCTGTGCTGGACAAAATAACAAAGGGAAGGGCTGTGCCTCACAAATGGATAAGTTGTTTAGAGAGTGCTTATTCAACTTAGACATCATGTCTACATCAAGTTGATCCATGTTCATTAGGATCATTCATTTCATTTCCATGGCCTTTTTTGGCCTATATGACACCTCTGGGATTTCACATGCGCTAAAAAGCACAACTAATCACAGCTAGCATTTGGGGCATATTTATATATACAAGGTCAGCAATAATAGATATAACATTTGATTAACCATTGCTTGTTTGGACCTTTTCTATACCCTTCATGGGGTATTTTAGCAGTTCATTGCTATAACCTTTATTCATGTGTGTTGATAAACACATTCTAGAATTTTAAGTTCACAGGTGTTACGATGGTACCAACACCAGCATGCCTGTAGAGGTGTTACGATGGTACCAGCACCAATGTGCCTATAGAGGTACCCCAGGGAGAGGGTGTCTTTTTTCCTGACCAGGAGGGGTGTTTAGCTAGCTCATTGTGAGGTAGGGGCATAGCTAGACTCTCTGGCTTCTCTTTTGGAAGTACTATGGTTTAATGGCATCGCTGACTGCCTCATGAAAGGGTTTGAAACCCTGAGGTTGGTGTCCGGGTCTTCCAGGGGTGGGTCACTGGGTCACATGCCCCCACCTTGTTTCAACACTCCAGCGACAGTTGTTCCAGCATTGAGACTCATTCTTATCTTCTGGAGCACATCCAGCACCCTCCTGGTTCTCCAGTTCAGCAGCGCCCTTCCTCTGGGCCCCTCTTTCAGAGGATGACATCATACTCCTAGCAGACTGTTTGATTGCTAAAAAGGGGGGGCGTTGAGGGTTTTCATCACTGTTGGGGTTAGTTGGGGCATGACGACCCCCCCCTGTACAGTCTGGCCTTTCGTTTCGTCAAATTTGGCCTTGTTTAGCCATTTTTGCTCAAGTAGGGGTCAAATATGGGAGAACACCCAATTTACCCACTACTTTGATTATTTTTATATTATTTTAATTCTAATTTTAAGTTGACATTTTTAATGTTAAATTTACCTTATTTCGTGCAAAGTGAGTGTGAGATCATATAAATAAGATCTCCGCACTTCATTTTTAGATAACAACTTGATGGGATAAGAGTCATAAGACACTATGCATCTATTTTACCCAACTAGGGCTTTTTGAGGAAGGCACATTTCTTGACGATGATTACATGAGCTTGTTTTGGAGATTTATCTTTGGAGATTCTTTTGTTCTTGCATCATGTTTGGGTAATGCAAGGAGTTGTTTGCTTGACACATGCACACCAAGGTATCTAAGTTCTTCTTCTTGATATCTTCTTGTTGAATATTGAATTCTATACTTTGTCTTTTGGTAGAATGGTAGTTACATTGTTGCATTTTGCCCCAGCCAAGTAAGGTTTCAGTATTTTGTTACCCTAGTGAGAGCTTGAGCCTTTGGTCTCCAAGATTTGTCTTGGCCAAGTCTCATCCAACCAATCCTTGAGGTTGTTGGGAGAGTCTTTGGCATGCCAAATCTGGCAAGTGCCATCTCAAGGAGTAGCCCTACCCTTTGAGCCCTAGGTGACGTTAGATTAGCTTACAAACCCTAAGTTGTTCACCCTTTTTATCTATTTTAATTTTCTGAGTTAGTATTGTAAATATTATTTGTTAATCAAGTTTAGTGCTAGTTAGTTTTTATTTCTGAGTTAGTGGTTATTTTATATGCCAAAAAAGGGCCCTAAAAATTGGTTATTTTTAATGAGAAAAACTTAAACTAAAAAACGATTTTGTGCCCTAACCACAGTTGTTGCAGACCTCTGAAACCCCACTGCAGAACTGCAGACTAAAATACACCAGCGATTTCCTTGGCAGACCTCTCTCTCCTTCGCCCTCTTCTCCATCAAGCTCGCCTTCCCTTCTTCTTTATCCCTATACCCTCGGTCTCTACTTTTAAGCCCTCGCTTCCCACTGTCCAATTTTCGGACCTGCTGCCACCTGTCTGTTGCTACCTGCTGTCCGAACCTGCTGCCTTGCTGCTGCCCTATCCGAGCCCCCGTTCCAGCTTCCCCTTTTCTTCCCTTTCTCCATCTCTCTCGTCTCCATTCTTCCTCCCACCTTCTTCTTCTCCCTCCTTCTCCACCACCTTTCTGCTGCCCCTTTTCTCCATTCCTTCACCCCCATCTGAGGCCTTCTGCTACCCTAGCACAGGTCTGCAATTTTATTGCAGACCCCATGCCCTCTTCATTTCCTCCTATCACCTGCAACACAAACCAAAAGGCAAGTTAGTTTAAACATTTAGTTATTTGTAACATTTCTGAGTTAGTTTGGAGTAGTTTTACGTTGGATGACAAGGTCTGATTTTTGGTTAATTTCTGCTTACTGTATGCTAGTGACAGATCTGAAACTTATATTTTGGTTAAGTGGACTGAAGTACATTTGGTTATTGGATGGTAAATGCTGGTTATTAGTTATAATAGTTCTTTATTGAAGGTTGAAATGATTAAATTGACTTTGAACTAATTCATATTTAACTAGGTGTGTAAATCTGAAACATTTGCCACTTTGACAGTCATAAGTAACAAATATTTGAAGTGGTTTAATGCATGGTTAATCTATTGATGAATGACATGACATTGACTCTCCTTCTCCAGTAGGTATTTGACTGGTTGCTTTTGGTTAATGATATATGCTTATATTTTAATGGTAGAGGAACCTAGTAACCAACCAAATTTGCAATATTATTTACTGTGTGATACTGTGTATTTACATACAGTTCTGGAGATTACATTTGCAAGTTGAAACACATTAGATCTTTTAAAAGTTGAATGCCTATGATGTAATTGAATGCCTAATGACCTAGCTCACATTGCAATAAAATTGGGTTTTGTCCAACAGTATCTTGTACTGGTTTGAACTCTGTAAATGACATATCACTACATTACTAAAGCTCTGGTAGTTGAAGTTACTCTCTTTATGGTCAATGTTAGTGGTTATTTATTGAATGATATGTGATCTTGCCCATGCTTACGTGCTATATGATATATGATTGGATGACCTTAAAGTGATAATGTTCTTATAGGGTTATGTTATCTTTTTTCCATAATACATGATTATGATCTTTGTATATTTACTTGCTAATGCTATATCTTTTTCATATGTGAATGATGATCTTGGCTTGACCTTACACTACATTGAATAAATATATTGGTTGCACATTGCCTTAAATGCATGTTAATAATCCTCGCATATCTAATTAATGAATGATACTGACAACTGCCACTTAATGCATATTTGGTTAGTGGTTGGATTGATTTGCAATACAGTCTTTTGATCCAGTATTGATTATTCTAATACGTGTATACACGATCTTGCATTTCATTGAGCTAAAGTTGAATGCACTTGACTCCATTAGGCACTGGTCTAACTAAAAATTGCATAGAGAATATATTTTTTGTGGTTGTCCTAGTGTTCTACAGGATTCCATAAGGACACTTCTCCTTGGAGGTTTCGACTTCCGAAGAAGTTAGAACAGTGACCGAGGTGACATTGGGTCACTTTTCTTATTTATGCTTACTGGGAATTAGCCTTGTTAATTTGCCCGGTAACAACAGGCTTTATGATAATTTCCAATATAAGTAGTACATGTGCTTTCAGTTTTAGCCAACAACAACTCAAGCGACTAGAGGGACTTCTGCACAGTGCCAAACATTGGGACAACCGACCAGAATGATTTAGGCATACAATCCAACTTACCAGAGGCAAGTTCTGTCACCAACTCAGAGCCGAGACACAAAACAAATGTGGATGCTGCCCAACATAGAGATAGAAATGGAGAAGTCCTCCATATCAAAAAGTCAGGAAGGCAAATCAAGGGTGAAAGCCAAATCAGGAAGGTCATGGATGGATGGAGTCAAATGAATGTGGTGCCTACGCTAGTAGACAAAAATGTCAGGGAAGACCATATCTATGCTCACAGGAGGGTTATGAAACCAATGAGTATTGTCAGGAAACCTTAATGTGCAAGTAATACATCCAATTTTATATTTATAACATTATCCAAGATATTTCATTTCATTTTAAATAGTACTGCCACATCATGAATCATATACCAAGTCAATGCTATGAAGATGACTAAAACAACAAGATAATAATCCAGTGCTAATAATCACAAGTCTATAGGTCACATCATATCATAATAATCATCCATAAATAACTGAAACACTGCTGCAATAATACAACTGGGCACTGAATTGAAACTATATGGAACAAAGGGTCACATCGGTCATCAAATCTAAGCTCTCAAGGATCAACTTTGGCACAAGGTCTCATCAATGTCTGATACATATACTGCTCTGATCCATAAGTGATCTCAAATAAACAAGCTCATCATAGTTGATCTTTGTAAAAGCAAAGCTCTGAAAAGTGCAGATATCTGCTCAGCAAGAATAGTAGTCTAGCTACTATGGTGTGATAACAGATAGATCACTGCATATCTATCCAAGGGTTACAGGTACTATTCATTATGGCCGTACAGTTGAGAGTTGAGGATAGACTCCAGGGGGCACAAAAATTTCCTACTTGGAAAGAGAGGATCACCAAGTTCCTTGATGTCAGTGATGCTGCAGAGCACATTGATGATCAAAAGGTAGCTCCCACAGATTCGGATGAGTTAGCAAAATGGAAGAAGATAGATTCCAGAGCTATGTTGATCTTCTAGATGGGGTGAAGGACCACATAGTTCCTCACCTGTTTGGGAAGAAGTCCGCATTAGAGATGTGGAAGGCTTTAGAGAGTCTTTACCAGAGCAAGAATGAAAACCGGAAGATGGTACTGCAGGAGAGATTGCGCAGTACCAGGATGGCCAAGGGTGAAGGAGTGGTGCCTTATCTTACAAGGCTCACACAGATTAGGGATGAGCTTGGAGCAGTGGGCTCTAAGACGAAGGATGAGGAGCTAATTCGTATAGCTCTCAATGGCTTTTCTAAGCCATGGGACGTCTTTGTTAAAGGCGTGGTGGCTAGGGAGAAGCTCCCAGACTGGTAGAGATTGTGGGATGACTTCGCACAGGAAGAGACCCGCATGGGTCAAGGTTCAACTTCATCCAGCGGTACTACACAGATCGTGGATGAAGAGGCTCTAGCCCTATTGAGAAAAGGTAAGGGGAATGCAAAGAAGAAGAAAGGTGGCAAGAAGAACTTGTACATGGCAAAAGTCAAGTGCTTCATTTGTCACAAGCATGGACACTTTGCTTCCCAGTGCCCAGAGAAGAAGAAGAAGAACAACAACACTCAGATGGCAGGTTCAACGGAGGTGGATGATTTCAGTAAGAGTTTTGAGGAAGACTTTTGTTTGATAGCTTGCATGGCAAGCTCCATCAGTAGCAGTATCTAGTATGTGGACAGTGGTGCATCTTGTCAGGAGGGTGGAGTAAATCTCCATATTGAGTTAGGAGATGATGCATGGTATCAAGCGCATGGTGTTGGCACTGTATCGTTTCAAAGGGAGTCTGGCAAACCTATCAGCTTTGCTGATGTGCTATATGTCCCAGGGATGACGAAGAATCTCATATCAGTTTCCACACTAGAAGACAAGGGTTTTCTAGTGACTTTCCGGGACATGAAAGTATATATCAGGCCACATGGGTCAGATCAGAGATTGGACAGGATGATTGGGGTTCGGAGTGGGAAGGTTTACAAACTACAGTTTGAGCCTGCAAAGGCTCTGGTCAGTAGCAACAGCAGTGATGGTGAGTTATGGCATAGGAGGATGGCACACTTACATCATGGTGCACTGAGGCATCTGAGATAGGCAATTATTGGAGTTCCTTCAGTACAGGAGGACAAGCACAACCACTGCAAGGGTTGTGCGTTGGGGAAGAACATCAGGAGACCTTTCCCACATAGTGAGCACAAGTCTGAGGGAGCCTTAGACTTGGTGCATTCGTATGTATGCAGACCGATGAGTGTACATTCATTCAGTGGTTACAGTTACTGCGTCACATTCATTGATGACTATTCCCGGAAAACCTGGAACTATTTTCTGAAGGCCAAGTCAGAGGTCTTCAATCGGTTCCGAGAGTTCAAAACTCTCGTGGAGAACCAAACAGGGAGAAAGATTCGGATATTGAGGACAAAAAACGGTGGTGAGTACACCGACAGAGAGTTTGTGGAGTACTGTGCATCAGAGGGGATCAGGAAGGAACACACTGTTCCTCATACCCCACTGCAGAATGGAGTGGCGGAGAGGAAGAATCAGACACTGGTGAGTGTAGCTAAGGCCATGTTATTTGATCAGGGATTACCTCTATTCCTATCGGCCGAGGCATTTCGGACTGCAGTATATGTCCAGAATAGGTCTCCCTACACAACATTGGGGAGGAAGACATCTGAGGAGGTATTCACAGGTACTAGGCCAGATGTGAGTCACTTACGCATATTTGGTAGTATCTTCTATTGTCACATTCATGCTGACACTAGGAAGAAGCTGGATCCTTCTGGAGAGAAGGGGCTTCTAGTTGGGTATAGTGAGACTTACAAGGCTTATAGAGTTTATATCCCAGCTCGCAAGAGGATCATTGTGAGCAGGGATGTCCAGTTTGATGAGGACTGAGCCTTGAGAAGATCTATGGACTTACCAGCATAGGAGCATGCAGTTGAGGACTCGGGAGGAGTCAAGTTGGAGGAGTCACAGGTACAGGTTTAGACACAAGGCACGGTTTCTGGTAGTCAGAGGGAGTCAGGTGGATAGGATCCTCCTATCTTTGATGGGAAGGATGAGTAGCAACAGGAGGAGGATATCCAGTAGCCGTAGCAGGCAGACACTAGGCCACGATCTAAGTGGTATAGGGCCACTGTTCAGGATTCCAGACAGGTGAGTCTTCCACAGAGATCTTTCAGACGGAACGTACCACCAGATAGACTTAGCTATATGGCACCGATGACAGAGTTGATAGACTCTGAACCTTCTAGTTTTGAGGAGGCTGCACAACTTGTTGTGTGGCAAGAGGCCATGGTTGAGGAGTACGACTCAGTCATGAAGAATCAAGTATGGGAGGTTGTGCCAAGACCAAAGAGTAAGAAGGTAGTGGGTTCCAGATGGATCTACAAGGTAAAGCATGCAGCAGACGGAAGTGTGGAGAAGTATAAGGCACGCTTCGTGGCGAAGGGGTATTCGCAGAAGGAAGGTATTGATTATGAGGAAACCTTCGCCCCTGTCGCTAGGTATTCTTCTATTAAGACAATCCTATCATTGGCAACAAAGATGGGTTGGCACGTTCATCAGATGGACGTGAAGACAACTTTCCTCAATGGAGTTATTGAGGAAGAGGTTTATATTGAGCAGCCAGAGGGGTTTGAGGTGGAGAGTAGAGAATCTCATGTATGCAGACTGCAGAGAGCTCTTTATGGGGTCAAGCAGACACCTCAAGCATGGTACTTGAGGATTGAGAACTATCTACGAGAGATGGGGTTCCAGCAGAGTGAGGCAGACCATAACCTATACTTCTTGGTAGGTGAGGTACCTCTCATACTGGTTCTATATGTGGATGATCTCTTTCTTACAGGAGATGAGGAGCTGATCAGGGACTGCAAGTCCAATCTTGCAGTGGAGTTTGAGATGAAAGACCTTGGGTTGATGCATTACTTTCTAGGTCTAGAGGTTTGGCAAAGAGATGGGTGCTTCTTCATTGGATAGGGGAAGTATGCAGTAGAGATCTTGAAGAGATTCAGGATGGAGGACTGTAGACCTATGGCTATACCTCTAGTTTCCAACTAGAGGAAGATTGATGTATCGGGATCAGAGGAGTTTGATCCTACACTGTATAGGCAGCTTATCGGGTCGCTTATGTATCTGGTCAACACTCGACCAAACATTAGCTTTGCAGTCAACTCTTTGAGTCAGTTCATGGTGAATCCTCGAAGAGTGCATTGGACAGCTGTGAAGCACATACTTCGCTACATCAGAGGTACAGTGGAGTATGGATTGGTTTATGAGCGCAGTGGGAGTTTTCAGATGGCAGGGTTTACAGATGCTGACTGGGTAGGATGTGTAGAGGATTGGAAGAGCACTTCAGGTTGCTGCTTCAACATTGGATCAGGGGTTGTCTCTTGGTTAAGTAGGAAGCAGAAGTCAATTGCATTGAGCTCAGTTGAGGCTGAGTACATGGCAACCAGCATGGCTGTATGTGAGGGGATGTGGCTGAGGAAGTTGCTCTCAGGATTGTTCGAGAGTGAGATAGAGACTACTATAGTTCACTGTGATAATCAGAGTGGTATCAACCTTTCTGAGAATCCAGTGTTCCATGATAGGAGTAAACACATTGACATTCAGTATCACTTCCTCAGAGATTGTGTTTAGAGAGGAACCATTCAGTTGGAGTACATTCAGACAGATGAGCAGGTGGCAGACATATTCACCAAGGCACTTTGCAAACTCAAGTTTGTGAAGTTCAGAGACAAGTTGGGGTTGTTACCGAATCCCTTCCTCGTTGAGAGGGAGTGTTAGATTATGACAACTGAGGAAGGTCTTCTGTGCATGCATGTGTCCTTGCATGCAAAAGACATTAATTGGAAACCAATTGTATTTAATTAACTTTTCCTAAGTTTTGGAAAATTAATTAAAGTGATCTAATTATTAATTAATTATTGGAATACTTTTTTACAAAAGTAAAAGTGAAAAATAAAAAGTAAATGGCCGATTTAATCTTAGCCATTGATCTCATCGGAGGATCTCATCCATAGATCTATAATGAGATTAGGTTTTTCGCTTAGCCAATGATTATAAAAGAAAGGTCAATTGGTGGAGAGGACACTCATTCATTCCGACAGAGATTGAGAGAGTAGTTTTGAGAGAGAGAAGTTTTTGAGAAGAAGACAGAGGAGCATAAGGCAGATTGACAGAGTGAGAAACAGCAGTAGGCAGAGGTGACAGTACTAAAATCCGTACAGTCCGTACTGTCGTACGGATTCCGTACAACAGGCCTTACGGATCCGTACAGCAAGCCGTACAGTAGCAACATCACTGCTGCGTTGGGATCCATGCTCACTTACAGGTTTTTCTCACTGTTTTTCTGTGTGTTACGATTTTGCCATTGTGGGCTGAAATCGATTTTCTGAATTGTATCGCTCCATATTTTCTTAATAAATAATATATCAGACTGCTGTACCGGTTTTCCCATCTTGGGTTTTGTCTGGGGGTTTATACCCAAAAATATTGTGTTGTCCCTATTGGTGTGTTTGATTGGTATATCTCTCAGTGTTTTATTTCCACTGCAATTTATGAGTGAAGAAACCCTTGTGTGATTAAAAGAAATAAATTGGCATGCTTTTAGTTCTAGCTGGGTTTTAAGGAAAATTTACAAGATATGCACATGAAATTATCCTACAGGTATCTCCTAAACATCATAAAAAGTTTGATACATTTTGCTGTGCCTACAACTAAAGATAAGATTGTTTGGAGGTTGGGCTCCTTTTTTGCCAACTCTAAGGTTAACTGGATGGCTGTTATTCAGAAAAGATATGATGGACGATTTTCAAAGTGACGAGATTTGGATATATCTTTGGTTACCTGGAATTCTCTTGGGATAATTTCTCTGTGGGTTTTCCTATGTAAAAAGTTGTTAATCCCATGATATATCAAAAGAGGTTACTTGGGAACTATATAAAGATGTGGAAGAGACTCTTAACCATTTATAGATAGAATGCAGAGACATTAAAGGAAGTGTGGGCACTAATTGTAAGAGATCTTTAAATTGAGGCAGATGCCTCTTGTTATGGGAGAAATGTTAATTGTTTTGCTATCAGGTGTAATGTTGTTTATCATTCAAGCTTTGAGGTAAATTAATGTGCATATTAGTTTGGAGATCCCTTCCTAAATGAATATTAAGATCCCTTGGATCATAAGCAATAAGGCCATCTTTCAGGAAGAAAAACCTAAGTTGGATTGGAAAGTCAAGAGCTCTTTGCTGGATTTGCAAATTTATCTAGGTTTCCGCTAAGAAGGAATCAGTCAAAAAGAAAATTCAGTGATGCAAGAGTAATGTACGATGATGAATTTAAACATCATCCAAATCTTTAAAGATAGACATACCCCTCTAGATGTAGTATGCTAGATGTTAATTTGTTTGCTATTCTGGAACACTTTTATAGACTTCAATTTGATGGAGCCTTTGGGAAGAATTTGGATTTCGCTAGAGTTGGTGGCCAAATTGTCATCTCACTAGCAGAAAGCATTATGACCTATAAGGAAGGAATGGGGAAGGTGACCAATAATGGTAGAATTTAGAGGTCTTATTTGAGGATTGAAGACATCAGGACATAAATGAATTAGGAATCTTCTTGTCCAAGAAGATTATAAATTTTATTTTGATCTTTCAAAGGTGAACGTTTCTCTAGTCATACTATGATATTTAATAATCATAGTGAAAGGATTGGCCGTTAGTCCACCAAAGACCTTTGCCAAGCCTAGAACTACCAAACACTAATTACCAGAGATATCTAGATAACATGGGTATTTAAATAAAAGCAAAATCAAGATACCTAAATATGATGGATTGGATGATCTAAGGGCCTATTATCACCTAAGTTGTAGCGGCCACTAAGAGGGACCCTGTTGTTCGCCAAACTGCACACCAGCAGCAGAAATCTTTCGAAAGCTGTCTCCCTCACTGGAAGTGGGGAGAGGTGCGGCCTTGGGGGCAAGCAATGAGCCAGGTACTGTCACTTGAATCCTAGCTCCTCTGTTTAGGCTAACTTCTAACAAAGCCAAGGGGGTAGTCCCTACAAAGAGTTTCACTAAGGCTCTTGTGTTTTTTAAGTGTTTTTGATGAAATGATGCGGATGGGTGTTGTTTAGGAGTTATTATGATGAGACCCATTAAAAGATGAGATAAGCACAAGATAACAAAGCAATCCACGTTGCTAGAATGAAATAACAAGACTAAGACTTACGATTAAATAAAGCATTCACAATATGAAAATTAGCACAAGGACAAATGGTCTTGCTTAAGATATAAAATATAAATACCAGTGCCTTATGGAGTCACAGAAAAAATGATTGTGATGCTGAATGTGTGGGTCTTGAAAGAAAGCTGTTTGTGAGACTGTTATGAAAGTTATCTTGGTAAATTGAATATTTTAATGGTCTTTGATTATGAAGGCTAAAACCAAGGATATCAAAAGAGTGTCCAGAAAAGATATTCTAAGTGGTTCCTTTAAGAGACATGACGGACCTGTCTGGATCACAGCGAGGCGCGCAATGCTAACCAGCCACTGTGTCACAGATTGGGCAACCCGGCGTCTCCCCTGAGAACTGCTTTGAATACTTTTTGAACAACGCCGGTTCGTTGGTTATGGGGGTTAAAGTTTTAATTAGTTATCACTTATGAGCTTATCAAGTCCTTCACCTTTCTGAGTACTAGTCCAACCGTTTCCGGTTGGCAGAGCATACGGGTGTTGGACAACCGACCAAAGTAAATTAATTAGGGGGAATGTGGATTGAAGTATTTTAATTATTAAGAGCACTTGTTCAACCCTCCGACAGAGAGCGCTCTTGACTTAGTCTTAAGACCACAGTTCAAGAGACTTTCTACTCTAAAATGCCTAATGCAAGGGAAAATGCAAATCTACAATGCTCTCCGACAGAGAGTGCTCTTGACTTGGATTTGGTCAAGTTCAAGAGGCTTTGTTTATTTTATGAAAAAGTAAAGTAGTTGTGGAGAAACAAAAGTAAAGCTTTGTGAAATTAAAACATGTGATAGCTCAAATGATGCAAAATACAACTAGTATGCTACTTGCGAAATAAAAGAAAAAATTTAGTGTTCTACCAACAAGTTTAATCTAAGGTGGGGTCTTCCTCCGAACAAGGTCAACCACTAAGAACCACTAGCACTTGAGAACTTCCCAGCTAGCTGAGATTTTGACCAAGGCAACTAACGGGGAGAGAGGAGTAACCACAAAGTTATGTGGCCCTACTCTTGAGATGAAATCTCAAGGATACTACCTCCGGTCAAAACTTGGAAGAGAAATATGATAAAAAATAAAGACTACTCTAAAGCAGAAAGCAAAAGATCTAATCTAACCAATCACAACACTCTTCCCCAAATGGGGAAGAAAGCCAAAAAAGTGGAGGCCTCCTCTACTTGAAAATTTTATTAAGTGATTACAAGTGCCTTGGGAATTTAACCCTTAAAGGACTTTGAAGCAAATAACTAGAAAAATACTATGAAGCTTCTTTAAGAGTTTTTTTACAAAAGGAGAGTGAGTTTTAAGTCTTCGTGGTTGATATCTTCTTGGTTTCACAACTTGGTTTTGTCTCCTCTTTGGCTTTAGATTTTCCCTTTGGTTTACCGCTCCTCTTCTTCTTGGATCTTTCTCTTAAGAACCTACAACAAAGATCAACTTCAAGCACCCATTATTCTGTTAATCAAAACAAATGAAATATGAAAACTACTAAGTCTAGTATAAAAATTTAAAGCCTAAAACATGAAAAATATGAGATTTTTGTTCGAAAAAGTTTGTATGAGAAAACGGATCAGCGAACAACAAACTCTTAGAATGCAATGGGAAAGAGATCTAAAGTAAAAAATTTTTGAATTTTTTATTTATTATGAAAATAGTCTATCTTTCAAAATGGAAACTGGACTAAACAAATGCAAACTATACTATTTGCAAAAGAAGAGATCTAGTATGCACTAAGGCTATTTTTCCAATGCATGAAACTTGTATGAGATGCAAAAACTTTGAGATCTAAATCTAACAAAATACCTTGCAAGCTAAAAAATGAAACTAACACTACTTAAAAATTCTTTTTTGTGACTTTCATGTGTTTAGGGCTCTTTTGAAAGGTAGACGAATGGAGCCAAAAAACGAATGGAAGAGATGGGAGGAGTCTTGGATGGAAAAACAAAAGGGTGAAGGGATAGATCTAGGGATAAGACAATGAAATGGAGGAGGAGATGAAGAGTAAAACGAATGGACGATGAGGGGTTTTGAGAAAACGAATGGGTGAGGGAAGAAGAAGAACTAGAAGGTGAATGAAAGTCAAGGCAATAAGAAGTTTCAAGGAGCAAAGGTGAAGCTAGAAGAGGTAAGCTTTGGGTAACTAGTTTGAATAATGAATTTTTGTTGGTGGAAGAGACAACCCTTTCTGCTTTGATGCCAATCTTAAGATCTTGCTCTTTGGAAGTATCCTGAAAACACACTATTAGTAAAGATTTTTTGTTGGTGGAGAAGAGGGAGATACAACCGAGTTCATCTCATCTCAACCATTTGAAGATCTACAATGCACATACACTTATACAAACAACGCTTGATTAAATCTAGAGAGTTAGACAAAAATGAATAAAGAGACAAGGTAGTAAGACCGATTACAAGTTGTACTCTTTATACTATTCAAGCCTAAGCCTAGCAAACAAATTGGACCATCAAATGCTTGCCCTATGCTCTTAAGAAAGAGATCTAAACATACATTTAAATCAAGCTTGAAATTACATAAATGAAGAAAACATTACAGATATTACCTCAACAATGTATTAATAACTCATGAACCAATAGAAGTGCACACCATTTGCCTCCAAAGCCAACTTTATTTCCAATGATAGCCAAATAGCTATAAGCTCTTACAATCTCCGTAGAGTAAGTTTACAATAACCATCCATGAGAAGAGAGCCTAAATGCTTCTCTTATATAACAAAGTTCTAAGCTAAAACCCTAAATCGAACTTGGCTTGAGAGAGAGCCAAAAACCAATAGACATGAAGTCGAATTCCAATCTAAACCAAGCTTGGAGAGCTAATCTCAGTTGACAACTCGAGTTTTGGTAGGTGTGAATGGCAAGGTGGCAAACTCGACTTTGGTAATGCATGGGAAGTCTCACCCATCAAATGG